>CAMTDV010000022.1:32444168-32985375 GCA_947069175.1 Scalesia atractyloides
GGGGCGGTTGACAATCAGGAACAACTGTTATTGGAGTAGCTGTGAAGATTCCTGATTGTACTTCATCGTGAGCTTGATCTTTCTGCTCCTCCTGTCTCTGAGCTTCATTCTCCTCATTAACATTGTCTTGCAGAAAAGCATCATAATTAGACGATTCGTTTATCTTTGAAGTTTCAACTACCGTGACTCAAGTACCTCCCTGAGTGTTATTGTCATCATCACCCTTATCATCATCATCTTTTTTACTATCATCTTTATCATCTTTATCTTTGTCATCATCCTCCTCGTCATCGTCAAACCCATCAATCTCTTCATACATTCTCTTTCGTTCTGTAATCTTTCCCCTTAGAGACGTATCAAAACATCTACCGGCCCTCCCATAAGCACAAAATTAACTGCTCAGAATCAGCTTCAGTTTCAACTTCTGTTACATGCTTAACTATTTCAGCAATAAACTCTGACGCAAATTCAGCTTCTGGCTCAGGTTATACAATCACAAGAACCTCATCAACTTTTTCCTTCCCTTTGCGTAATGCTACACCTTCAGCTTCTACTTTCTTTTCTCGTTCATCAATTCTTTCTCTGGCTTCTTCTCTTTCAATCAAATCACATTCATCCTCGAAATCAATGCCAAACTTTCTAGTCAGAAACTTTTGGAATAAATCCATCTTTCTATTGTTGCGAAGGCGCTCAGCATCATATTTGACAATCAACCTTCTCGATCTTTCATTCTCTGATAAAAAAACTTGATAACATAGTTTCAAGATTCTTTCAATCATCTTCTAAAAACATGATCCTGCTTTCCAATTTTGCAATCTTCAAATCACTAAACATGTCTGCATCAAACCCCTCAATAAATAGAATATCACCAAAGTGGTCAGAAAATTTATCAGTCAAAGAACGTCTTGGACCCTATTGTGGTGTAGAGCGTTGTTGTACATGAGGTGTTTGCTGTTTTTTTGATGCCGGTTGTGGAGGTGTAACATGTTGTGGTGAAGGAGGTGGTACGTGTTATGGTGATGGTTGTGGTGAAACATTAATAGGTGATGTAGGTGGTTATTCAACATTCTCAACTTTCTGGTGTCTTCCTCCTTCTGTACTTTCTTTTAGATTTCTTAATAGCAAGAGACCCAGTTGTCTTTTTCTTGATATCAGGCTTGCTCTTAACTCTTTGAGCCTTTTAGTAGGCCTTTCAGCTTCATCTTCAGTATTTAGATCAGACAAAACGTAAACATCATTGTCTTCACTTACCACCTTTCTTTTTCCTTGAGCCATTGCTTCCCTTTCTTGTTGTTCCATAGTTCTTATCGCAATATCAAAACTATCATCCAAAGCTTCTTCATTATCATCACTAGCTGTTTCTTTTTCTTTCTCTTTTTCTTGATCTAAGGTAGAAGAAAACACTTCATCCTCAACATTCACTTATGTTCAACATTATGTTCTACATTCTTCTTAATCTCCACCTCTTCATCAGTAGCTTCATCCCTGAGAACTATTTCGATCTTTCGCTTCTGAGCTTTTGCTTTTGGAGTTCCCTTTTTCTTTGAATCTTCTTTATAATACGACACACCCCTCTTAGGTTCATAACCTTCCATTTGCATAGCTTCATTATCAGAATCACTACCATCATTTATCCATTTGTCTTTTGAAGGTGCTTTGTACTTTTTCCCTTGGATCTACAAAAGAATTTCCTTGCAACTGGTTCTGTCGTCTGTTTCAAGTACCGATTCAATCTAACCAGAGACAATCCTGTCATATGATCAAGCGGCAACACATCTTTCTTATCCTCGCCAAATTTGGGAACTGATCGTCCAACATCATCTACACGAATCTGGGGTACTACAGAAACTTCTCTTTGTCTTTATTTAACTTCATCTACTCAAAAGTATCTTCGTGGAGTTATATGGCTTGTTCAACGCAAGTGCAATGATCATACACATCTGATAATCAACAATCGCATCGCCTCCCCCTTTCTTGTGTCTCAGTGTAGAAATAACTGAGTGTACGAAGAACTTATGCGGTCTACCAAGATATGCTTTATTAAACTGTATGTTTACGTGACCCTCGTAGCCCATCCAGTAAAAACATCCTTTACACATACGCTCGGTGTACATCATCGGATCAGTATCCTTGTCTTTGAAGCCCAAAACACGACGAATTGGATCTTCAGTGATTAACACTTCTTTATCTTCGTTCTTGAATCGTACAAACGATCTAATGGCTTTAAGTTCCAGTACATATTTCGCGTACTCCCAAAATCTTTCAACATGTGAATGATATGCTTTATGAGGATCAGTAAGTGCTTTAGCAATCAGTAATTCACTCATAAACTTTAGAAGAGAATTGACTTGAACGGAGCGATCTCTATTATTTTCTCATCAATAACACATCATATGTTGTGTTTCTTGTTGAAGTTAGACTTTTTATCCTACTGAAACACAAACAAGAACAATTAGAAAAATTTCATAAATTTTACCTTTTAACTTGAACTTGGTACGAAGTAACCACTTAACTTCGTGCGAAGATAAATTATCTTCGTGCAAAGGTAATTTACCTTTGTGCGACGGTAACCTCAATAACACTTAGATTTTTTCTTTGATCTCATAAAATTGATGATTGTACCACAACCTGAAAGTGCTGATTTACACAATGGTATGTTCAATTTTAATTTTGGCCCGTTAAATTGTCCTAGATCTGAGTTTTTAGGTGCATTTTACTGAAAACATCAAATTAAGGTTCTATTCGAGTTCAATCTAGTCCAATCTACCTTATGCACTGTTCGTACTGGTTCTAATCAACCACTACAAGCTTTGATTTGGACAACACTTCGTCGTTTACTTTACAAACTTTTATCATCGCTCAGAGAATGCCAACAGTGAAATGGTCTATCTTCGAGTGAAGTGCCTTATATAGGCTTTTATGTTCGTACGAAGATAATTATCTTCGTGCGAAGATAAATTCAACTTTTTAATTTATAACTTTTTGTTCAATTCTATCGGTTTTAATGAACCACTCAGTTGACCAAGTCCAAGTTAATGACCTTGGTTAACTGATTGTCTACCAATTCCAAGTTAATGACCTTGGTTGAACACTTTTTGAATAAATTGATATTTTAAGGCAATGTAAAGTTTCAACTTAATGAACTTTTAATCTTTTAAAAACATTTTCTTAATTCAGATAAGCTCCCAACCCGTTGTCCTTCAGCGTTCAACATCTTTGGACTTTGAAGATCCGCTTTCCATCATCGGTAGTCAAAACTAAGATAGAAATAAAATCTTTTTGATTTTTTTTCCAAAGTTTATGCTAAAACTCACTGAAAATGTTTTTGGGTTTTCTAAAATGAAATGTAATGAACTATGTATAAACATATTTACAGACATATTTTTGTGAGTTTGTTAGAGGATCATATCAGTTTTTGAGACATATCACTAGTACCGTTGACCTTAAGAAGACTTTAAGTTTTAAACAAATTCACTTTGATTGTCAGTATACTTGTTCACTTAAACCTCTGCACATTTCTCAATTGTTTCGAGATACGTCAGGTTGTGGTCCGGAGGCGGCGGTTCTAGACGGAGGTTTTGGGGATAGTACAGATTCGGCAGAACGATATAGACAGGGAGTAGGAACAGAATCAGCGAAGCTTTTCATTTCATTCATTCAACCAAAAGAGTATACATCTTGTCTGGCTGGAGGAGTTCCTGGAGAGAATCCGCCAGCGTTTCCCCTTAGGGAACATCTAAAACTTAATAAACAATGAACACGCAACACCTATTTATAAACATGACAGCTCGTGCGAAGCAAGCAGGTTGTCACTCAAACGAAGGGTCATTCGTACAAGTGATATGTTATCACTCGTACGAGCAAATCATAATCGGAATCATACTATCTTGTAACACATCGAATTTGAGAAACATTCTTCGGCAATCAGAATCACATTCTTCCTTTTTAGTCATAATAACATATATATAGTTATCTCCGCTGTAATGGGGCATCTGAAACTACAAGAAATCCTTGTTTTCTGGCGATTAATCCAAAAATAGTTCATTTTCCTTGCAGAGTTAAAGATAGGCAGTCGTATGTGCTTCCAATTCCACATCGGGGATCAGGTATTTAGACCTTGAGCATCAATCTGTTACATGATCTGAAAATTCTGAACATTCTTTTGATCATGACATTCAAAATGTATATTCGATCCTTTGTGAATCCTAGATAATCTGCAGTCAGAACCACCCGGATACTGTTGCAGCGTCACAAATTTCAAAAATGCCAGAATTTTTTAATATATGTGAAAAATTTTTATTCCCCCTCATTTTTGCAAATTCTGACGTCTTTTGTTCTTATGGGAATGAAGATTATGGCGCGACTGCAGCATATGGTACTTAAATTTTGCAAAAATTTCCCAAAATTGCAGTTTTGATCAAATGCTGACTTAACGTTTAGGCCCATTAATAGTCATTACACCAGATGATCAACGTTTTGCGCAGATATCAGTGACTACCCCAAAATCTTCATCCTTTGTGACCGTATCATCAAATCTGTACTTTGAAGCTCTAGACGGTGTCTCCGAAGAGCCCGAATTAGACGTTAAAATCTCAAAAAAATTTGTAATCACCAAATTTTTCTGGACACTTGTCTCGTCTATACAATCAAAAAATGCCTTTTTTTGGCCACCACTTCGTACGAGGTGTGCTTCGTACGAGTGGTGCTTCGTACGAATGATGCTTCGTGCGAGTGACTAATTGTCACTCGTACGAGCCACAGAGGCTCACTCGTACGGACGAAACTGATTACGTTTTTGGATCCAGAATCTTCATTTCTTTGAATTTCAACATGATTTTTGCACAAATCTGGTCGAAAATCAGTTTGTAACAATCCTATGGATTCAGTTTTACATTATGTCCGTGGATTGTTCGATTATTTGATGTTTTGCGTCTAAAACCCCTCAAACGTCCAAAATTCATGAGCGTAGGTGATTCATCAACTGTTAGATTGAATGAATCGGTATCATAGCTCCGATACCAGTTGTGGTCCTGGGGGCGGCGGTTCTAACGAGGTTTTAGGGATAATACAGATTTGGTAGAACGATATAGACAGGGAGTAGGAACAGAATCAGCGGAAGCTTTTCATTTCATTCATTCAACCGAAAGAGTATACATCTTGTCTGGCTGGCGGAGTTCCTGGAGAGAATCCTCCAGCATTTCTCCTCAGGGAACATCTAAAACTTAATAAACAATGAGCACACAACACCTATTTATAGACATGACAGCTCGTGCGAAGCGAGCAGGTTGTCACTCGTACCAAGGGTCATTCGTACGAGTGAGATGTTATCACTCGTATGAGTAACAAAGTCACTCGTATGAAGCACATTATCACTCGTACGAGGCACATGTCACTCGTATGAGCCAGTACTCATTTGCACTTAGGTCGTGTAATCGTATCTAATCTATACAATATTCAATTCACACTCTTTCTAGCCTATTCGCACTGTGACGGACATAAAGTGCATCAACACTTAACCATGTTTCCCACCTTAGAATATACTCCCATATCAAGATTCGCTGTATTTCATCTTATGGTGAATATATCTAACTGATATCTGTATATGGGTAGTGCGAGACCATGAGAGCTCAAGTTAGTACCACCGTACCGACAAAGAGATGAAGGCTCGTCTTAAAAGTAGTGTTCCAATTTGGAATCTTTTACTAAAATTGTTGGATCTTTCGATAATTACAATTTGCTTGCAGTTTTGGGTTTTTAAAGCAAAAATATTCTACAAGTTCTAGTCCATTGCCGACGCAAAATCATAAGAACTTGTATATCTCAAACGAAATTTCGGTCTACTAAGACCATATATCTGAGAGATGTTAATCCACTAATTAAGAAGTTATACTTTTATGTTTATATCTCAGAAACGATCTACTGAATGTTCGAATCCTACTAGCACATCCTCAGTGAGATCCGTTTAGACTTTTTAACACTTCAATTCTTTAGCATACTTTGATAGTCCACTAATGTACTATCATTCCCTCTTTTCACACTTAGACTCTTTTTGTCTTTTCATGTTTTTGTACAATTTGTATTTTTTAATGTTTTTGTATTTTTTCAACATTTCTCCCCCTAAAATCAAAAACATATTTTTAGGTTTTTTTTAAAGGATGACATTCTAAAATGATAAAATGTGACAAATTGATGAGGATCATGAAAACTCATCATCCGATCTGTATTCAACCTCAATTTCCCCATCTGATGTCAAATTCTTCAAACCGTTAAGTCTAAAAAAGATATTTAATTCCGGTTCGATCAAATTGTTTGGTATAAAAATCTGCCTTTTGTTCATCAGTGTGAATCTTTTCTATTCGAATAAACGTTTTCTTGTGGCAGTCACGGATAAAGTGATGTCGAATTTCAATGTGTTTAGTTTTAGAGTGTTGAACTGGATTTTTAGTTATATCGATGGTAGCCTTGTTATCTACATATATGGGCGTATCAAGAAACTGCAATCCAAAGTCTCTCATCTTTGTTGTATCCACAAGGTTTGGGAACAACAACTGGAAGCTGAAACATATTTAGCCTCGCAAGTAGAGAGAGCACCGTGGTTTGCTTTTTTTGCATTGGCCGTTGTAGAGTTTAGCATTTAAGTTTGCAGTATCTGAAATCTGAGTCAAAATATCCATCAAGATCGAAGTTGTCATTTTGTGGATACCACAAGCCGGTGCTTGGGCAACCCTTCAGATATCGAAAATCCGTTTGACTACATTAGGTGTGACACTTGAGGACTCGATTGATATCGGGACAAAGGCATGTTGGATACATGATGTCCGGTCTAGATGCTGTAAGATACATCAATAATCCAATCATCGATTTATATAAGGTTTCATCTATCTTGACTCCATGTTCATCTGGGCAGATGCCATTTTTGATTGCCAATGGGGTAGATAATGGTGACATTCCGTACATTTCGAATTTCTCCAAGATATCGTGGACGTACTTCGTCTGATGGATGAAGATACCATCAGGCAACTGATTAATGTGTAGTTCTAAGAAGAACTTCATTTCTCCCATTGAACTCATTTCAAATTTCTTTTTATGACCTCTTTGAAATTTTTACATAAAGCGTCATTTGTCGACCCAAAGATGATGTTATCCACATAAATTTGTACGATCACCAAGTGTCCATTTACTTCCTTCGTGAAAAGTGTGCTATCATAGTGCCTATAATAAAGTCATTGCTTAATAGGTGTTGAGAGAGTGTCTCATACCAGGTTCGCGAGGCCTGATGCAACCTGTACAATGCTTTATCTAGTAAGTAAACCTTGTCTTTATGCACTGGATCGACAAACCCTGGTGGTTGTCCAACATACACTAACTCTTTCACTTTTCCGTAAAGGAAATTAGATTTGATATCAAGTTCATACACCTTAAAACCTTTCCATGACGCAAATGCCAAGAAAATGCGGATAGCTTCGAGTTGTACGACCGGAGCATAAACCTCTTATAATCTATGCCTTCTTGTTGATTGAAAACCTTTAACAACCAGTCGAACTTTGTTGCGCACAATTACCCCTCGATCGTCTCTTTTTCACTTGAAGACCCATTTTGTAGCGATAGCTTGTGATTAGCCGGTAGGTCAACAAGCTTGCAGACACCAAGCTTTTAAAATTGTTGTAGCTCTTCCTGCATTGTGTTTACCCAGATTTCGTTGGCAAGCGCTTCTTTGTTCGATTTTGGTTCAATATGCGAAATAAAACAACGATGTAAGTACATACTTGAATTGGTGCAATTTTGGTGTAAAACAACTTAGATCCTTGTTGACCTGATTGCGTGTTTTAACTCCAGCATGCAGCTCTCTAATAATATTCTCTGATGGGTGGTAGGACAAATTCCTTGGCATTACTTCATTAGGAACATTCACTTCACTTTCTAAATTTGTAATGTTCTGTGCAGCAACCTTATTACTTCTTGAAGCTTCATTTTGATTGCCAAAACCTGCAGATTGATTTAATAGACTTGTTATCTACTCAGAACCTTCATCGGAACTGGATCCACCATCATTATCATACATCAGCCCAGCTTTAGAATCAGAATCATCAGACTGGTCGAAAGTGGGGCTATGTGTTATTCACTTTTGGTTCAACGACAGGTTTTGTTTAAGTACTGCTCGGACCTGCTCCAGAATCATTTGTGCCAATAGGTGGTTGAGTAACCACTATCGGTTTTGGAACTTGCTCTGTGTTAGATGCTTGATGTTGTTGATATAAAAACACAAGTTCCTCTTCGTTCTTCTGGCAGATCGGATGAATTCTATAAACTCTCGTAGTTAAACATCCAGGATTCACTAGGCTTTTGAATAGGCATTGTGTATTTCTGACAATCGACATGTTGAGCAAGAATAACTCGGTTTAAGCTCGACAGATATACTCTTCTCACAATCGACTAGCGTAACCTATGAAAAATCCCTCCAAAGATCTGGCACCAAATTTACCATTCGGGTCGATGACCGTACACGGAGATCCAAATGGCTCCAAAAACTCTAAATTCAGCTTTCGCTGGATAATCAACTCAAAACATGTCTTCTTATGAGCCTTGATGGTTAAAACCTTATTTAACGTGTAGCAAGCAGAGGCAATGACTTCGCTCCAGAAACTGACTGGTAACTTGAATCGGCGAGCATCGTGCGTCCAGTTTGGATGAGAGTCTGATTCTTACGTTCAGCTACTCCATTTTGCTACGGAGTATAAGGGGCACTGAATACACGAAGAATATCTTTATCATTACAGAATTCGAGAATTTGATTATTTTTTAACTCAGTAGCATTGTCACTACGTATCCTTCTGATTGGAAGATGGTACAAGTTCTCTAACTTTCTGAAGAGAATCATAAGATTTTCAAATGTCTAATCTTTACTCTCCTGAAATATAACCCACGAGAATCTCGAGTAGTCATCTGTCACAACCAGGCCATACAGATCACCAGATATGCTTTTGACGTTACTGGCCCGAAAAGATCCATAAGAAGCTTCTCCAGTGGTAATTTGATAGAATTCAGAAATTTTCTCAGGTGTGATATCTTATGCTGCTTCCCCTTTTTGCAACTAAGAAAATCGTTATTTAGATGAAAACGTTTTAGATTAACATGCTCCACTATATTATTGTGCACAAGATATAGTTCATTTTCTCAAATGGATATGCCCCATCTTTCGATGCCATAGGATTGATTCCTTTTCAGTCGCCTTCGTTACGAAACATTGTGCCGGTTTTGAGGTAGTGGATGCAATGCTCATGTCAAGGACATAAAAATCATTTTCTTGTGGAGCGCGCATGAGAATCCACTCCTCAGGAATTTTGAATCCCGGCTTCAGATTTAGGCATTCTTTATGATTGAAGTGAGTTGTAAACTTTTTATCGCAAATCTATGAAATGCTCAGTAAACTGTTCTCTAATTCAACAATATAGTTGACTTTGTCGAACGAGACACACCATTGGAAAGTTTTCCTTCTCCGACAATCCTACCTCCTTGATTTCCCGCAAATCCAACATAGCCTCCGCGAATATATGTACATCATCGAGTAAGGCAAGCATTCCTGTCATGTGACAAGAAGCTCCACTATTCATTATCCATTTTGAAACGATTGACCTTGGGAGCCCCTACACATGTAAATAAGTAATTACTTAAACAGTGAAACCCAAGCCTTGTCGGTCTTGGGTGGGTTCGGAATATCAAACTTTGGAACTTTGATTTTAACATCCTGTCCAATCTATGATTTAGCAGGAATAGATTTTTGATTTCTGTAAGAGATGATTTTGTTTTAACCACCCAAGTTTGTGTTTTCAGAATTGCCTTTTTGGAATAAAATTTTGAATCCTTTTGTTCATTTTTGGTTGATGTTTCACCAATTTCAAATTTTGAACCATTTGGAATTGTTGGTTTCACAATTTTTTGGATTCATTATTTCTTTTTAAGATCTTTGTTGGTGCAAACTCAGGATCATCTGTTTCACATCTTCTGTAGACTTCTTCGTGTTGTAAACACATTTTGGGTTATTTTGAGTACATTGTCGTGCAATATGCCCGACTTTGTTACATCCAACATGTCCTACTACCGCTTCCAATAGAGGAACCTAAATTCTGCTCACAACGTTTCTTTTCTGCATGGAACTCATCGTTTGATTGTTCCTTTCCCAACCTTTCCTTTTCACTTACCGAGCATGATTAAAAAACAAAGTTTACCTTCTTTTGAAATTTTGGTTTTTGAAACTTATCATTTTTCTTCTTTACATACCCCAACGCTTTTCTTTTGTTATCGGATAATTTTTACCTTTGCAATCATTTTTATAAGAACTTTTGGGTTTAGAGTAGCAAGATTCGTTCAAATTTTCAAGCTCTGAATGATTTATTTTTGTCAATTTAAGCACTTGTTCAACTCTTTCAAAATTCACATTCTGAATCGGAAATTCTTTATCAGAATATAGTTTGTCTGATCCTTTCATTGTATAAGCAACCAATGTAGAGCCATCATCCGAACTAGAATCTGATTTATCAAGATAATTCTTATGAAAACTCTCCTCATTTTCAGATGGTGAACTTGAACTAGTTTTCTCCAAATTCAACTCAGCACTTTCATATTCAATGCTATCATTTTCACTTCCTAAATATTTTCGACGACAGTTTTAACCAAATCAGATTCATAGTCATTGTCAGATTTAGTGTATGTTACATCAATGTACTCAGGCAGCTCATTGTTCTTTTCAGTTTTTAATTTTAAATTGAGCGCCTTTTCCACCCCTGATGGTTTCTTTCTAGCATAGCTTTCTCACATGGGTGGTGGAACATGGTTGTAACCGACACTTTTGTTCTTACCTTCTTGTCATCTTCTTCCTTTTCAATTTTCAGAAGAATTTGAATAATAACATATGAACTTGTGGAATAACTGATTAACAATTTGCTAACCCTTTCAGTTTCAATTTTCATTTCTCAAGTTCATTTTTAAGTTCATCGATTGTGTTCAGATGAGTGTTAATTGCCATTTGTTTGTCCATAAGAGTTGCTTTAAGCATCTACAAAGTTGCACTATCTTCTTTGTTGACTTGTTAATATTGTTTAATCACTTTAGATAATTTGTCATAAGCTTGTTTTGTTTTATTATAATCACTTGACAAATTATCTAAAAGCTTTTTTAGATCAGAATAATTTTTATCTTTCTCGGCACACTCTCTGCAAGACTCTTGCACTTCTTGCAAGGTTTTTCAACCTCAACAACCTGAACTTTGACAATCTCTTTTACTAACTCTTCGACACATTCAGTCACCGACTCTTCCTTGACTTCATCAGAAATTACCTCTTTAAGATTTGCCATCATGGCTTTGTTTGCAATCACCGTCAAGTTCTCAGCTTTCATTTCTTTATCCACATCTATCAATTCCACACATTCAGGCTTTGTTTCCTCTTCTGATTGAACTTGATAGCTTGAGTCGAAATATCTTCCAAAAGTAAGAAACATATTAGGTGGAATCAAATTTCTAAAAGCACTATGCAATAAATTTTCTTCCTCAACGTGTTATTCAGGATAATATCATTCAAGTACAGCTTCTTCAATTGCTTCATCAAATACTGCTTACCAAGAATCTTCTACTTCAGGTTCAGCTTCTTCAGTTTTTGAAAAGTACTTGCTCCAATTAAAACCTTATCTTCTTGAGCGACTACCAAAGCTTTGTCTTTTGAGTTCGGGGGACCATCTTCGATCTGGATCATTCTTGTCGTAGATTGCGGTGGCAAAGGTCGATGTAATATTGCCCTTTTATAATAGTCATCGATAAATGGATTTTGACTTCCACTTGCCTCACCATTCAGACATTCTTGTGTGAAATGTCCTTTCTCCCGACATTTAAAGCATGTAACTTTTGCTTTATCAAAACCAAGCTTCTCATCCAAACCTCCTAAGCTATTTCTACCCGTAATCTTCATGAAACTCTGAGCTCTGCGAACTATAAAAGCCATGCACCACTTTATGTAGATCAACTCTAATTCTTTTGAATTTGTCTGATCATAATCTTCTTTGGTCATATCTTGGTTTCCAATCTTCCCAGCAACAAGGGTTTCATAAGACTCAAGAATATAAGCAAGCAACGATATGTGCTGTTTGGCAGTGTGTTCATTGAAATCTTGTGCATTTTGTAGATTTACAACAATATTACACTATAGGATCCTCTGGCTTGAATTAGATTGACCAGATTGGTGACTTTGGAAACTGTTTGAGCTCTATGAAGACTAAGGTGTTTTGGGTGAGTTCGTTTCAAAGCTGGAGAACTATCAACACTTAAGGCGGTTTGAACTTCCGGAATTTGAGTACCAACAGAACTGCCTTTAAAGTACAAGTTCACGTCTTGTTGTATATGAACGCCTTTTGACTTAGCCATCTTCTGCATTTCCAGTTCATGACCTTCGAGTTTTTCTATTAACTTTGATAAGGTGTAGCCACTATAATCTGCACCGTTCTTCAGAATCATCAAATACGTAGACCACTCTCCCTCTTGCAAAGCATCTGCCAGCTTGTCAACTAACTCCTTGTTGGTTTTCAAAATTCCCAATCTCTTCATTTGAACAATAAGGTGACAGTAGCAGTCGATCAACTGCTTCATACTTTCGCCTTCAATAGATTGAAATATCTAACTCTATTTTAAGCAGTGCCTTTTTACTTTTCCTCATTTGCGAGCTTCCTTGGAACTTCAATCTTAATGAATTCCATAATGATTGAGCATTGTCATGATGTTGTAGCAACACTAGGATATCTTCTTTGACTGGTTGTTGCAATATATTCATCATTTTCTTCTCATTAACGAATTTTTCTCTTTCAGCTGTTGTGAACTGAGACAATATCTTCTCAAATTCATTTTTCCCGATTGGTATATTTTTCTTCTATCGCAAACCAACAGTTAAAATGATTTACTTGAACCTAATTAACAAACCATTCACTCCAACTATCATAGTCCTCTATACTCATCAACTTCGGGGGTTTCACCATCGTCCCCATTTCATTTTATAAGTTCAGATTATGTGCAGCTGCGGCTGATGCATTAACAGTTGACATAGCAAAAGCGTTGTAGAATTCGTTCTCCATCTTTCGGCCTCGAACAAAGTTAGCTAAAACGATTAAGATTTCAGTTTGGGCAAAGATAGAGTTATCTTCATGTGAAGGTAAATATTTTTTTCAAACCTAACCACTTTTATCTTTGTGCTAATATAAAATTATCTTCGTGCGAAGGTCGAGTTATGTTCGTGCGGAGCTAGGTTCAAAATTTAACGATTTTTGCAATTTTCGACATGAATTTAGTTGTTTTTGGCTCTCGTTTTCTGAAGGGTTTATCTAAACATGTTTTTACATGTTATACTTAACAATTAGTTCATTTTATCCATGGATTCGTTTAAAAAGTGATAAATAAGAAGAATGAGTAGAATAAGATGTCTTCAAGGCTGAATCATGAAGAATTGTCTTCAAATTAGGCGTCCTGAGCTCTGATACCACTTGTAGGATCGTTTTGTCCAATAGAAAAGGTCCTAATTTGATTATCTAGTCCATATACGCGGAGTTCATATTAACTAGTGACAATTAACAAGATTACTTATCAATTTACTAATTTTATTGATTTTATAACAGTTACAGATCATCGTGAAATTCGATAGGGATTCGCCGTATCAGTCACCAAAAGTTATAGACTTAAACCTCAACACTACTATTTATAGACTTGGAAGATACTTTCGTGCGAGGGAAAAGTCTATCTTAGTACAAAGGTAATTTACCTTTGTACAAAGATAAGCTACCTTCGTGCGAAGTTAAATACAAACGCGACAAAAACATTTCTAACAACTTAGGCCTATTACAGACACAACCCTAAGACGTAGGCAATAGAAATAATGCACCAACAATAACCCAGAAAGAACCTCACCTCTCCAAGTTCACCCATCTTAGGTGTATCATTGGTGCGTTTTATAACACACTTGATCCTAAAAGGTTGAAACCCAGATAAATTCGGTTTCTTGTTTTCAAGTAATTCATAGCAAGTTTTATCTTCTCTTTTGACAGTCAGCACATGATTAAGCACATTGCATGCAGTGTTTACCTCATCGGCCTAGAAGAAAATTGGTAAGTTAGATTCAGAAAGCATAGTTCGGGCCGCCTCAATCAGGGCACGGTTCTTCTACTATGCAACTCCATTCTGTCGAGGAACATAAAGAGCGCTAAACTGATGAACTATTCCCATTTCCCGACATAACTCGTCCATATTTTGAGTTTTAAATTCAGTGCCATTGTCATTTTGGATTTTCTTAATAGGAAGTGAATAATTTTTCTCAAGCTGTTTACATAAATCTCTTGAATCCTAAAAGTTTGGTCCATTGTTTTTAAGAAAAATATCCAAGAGTATTGTGAGAAATCGTCAATGACAACTAGGCAAAAGGACATTCCACCAATATAGCAACATGAATTGGACCGAAAAGATCCATGTGAAGCAACTCAAGTGGTTTTTGGATCGAGTTAACAATTTTTGGTTTGTGAGGCTTTCTTTTGATTTTTCCTTTTTCACACGATTCACATTTGTTGTGCATGTTAAAACTACGTAATGGAACCCCCAACACTAAGTTGTTTTTTACTAAGTGGTTCATTTTTCACAGAAGCACATGGCCCATTCTTCTATGCCAAAGGTAAGATTGATCTTCAGTTGCCTTCGAGACAAACATGTCACTTGAGCAGATGAGTTAATCAACTGGCGCATATCCATGACATATGTGTTATTCACCTTTGAAGCCATCATTACAATCCAATCCTCGGGAACAACAAATCCCTGACGCAATACAAAGCAAGCTTTAACAATGAACAACATCATGTACTTGTTATCGCAGATTTGAGATACCAACATCAAGTTATGCTTCAGTTCTTCAACATAGTTCACTTTGTGTAGGGTTATCTTTCCATTTGTTACCGATCCTTCACCGATGATATAACCACCTTTCTCACCAGCAAAGTTAACATAACCACCACGAATTTGTTTCAAATTATTCAATAATTCCGTATTTCCTATGTGTCTGGAACAACCACTATCGATATACCAAATATAGATAGCCCTCTTCAGCTCTTCCTACACTCAATAACAAGGAAATCAGTTAGAATGTGGGACCCAAGCGATGGTCTTGGGTTGTCACATTTCATCTACATAAGAAAACTCCTTGAGATAACCATCATCACCACTTTGCCATACATTTCCGTTTCGGAAGTTATTGGAGTGGTTCCCCACAAATCGTGGATTACATGGAGTTGACGATCTTGTGTTATATCCCAAGTTTCCATAACTTCGGTTTCCATTGTTTTGGTATCCGTAATTTTGATTTCTTGAAGTCTCAAAATTCCTACCAAACCTAGGAGCATCGTTGTTTCTTGAGAATGATTTTGTTTGGTTATCCGAATGGCCTTTGATTGTGTAATGGGGGGTGGGGTGACGCATTTCAGTCATCTACAAACCGGTTCCAAGTATGAGGTCTAACATAGTCATTATTAGATCCTCCAGAACGTTGAACATTCTCTTATGATTGGAAAGTAACACGATTTTGGCGTCGGTGAGGTGTTTTCTCACGAGCATCTTGTTTTTGTGATGAACTTTCCAATCCACAACCAAGGCAAATATTGAATGGTTCCACATTGATCCTGACGTTGTTGTGATTTGCATATGATTTAAGAACAAGTTTTGTTTCTCGCTTAATCAACTTGTTTTTCTCAACCTTATCATTTTTAGGGTTTTTCTTTTCAACATTAAATGTTTCATTTTAAGGTTTAACGACAAAAGGTTTTCGTTGATCAGGATCAACGAGGAATTCACCATTGTCATTTGGACAACTTGCTGCCATATGACCCTATTCATGACGCTTATAGCATTTTCGAACTTTCACAGCGGACGTTCCTCTTGACTGTTCGAATATGATGCAACTTTAGTGGGGTTTTACAAAATTTGAGTCACAAACTGAGAGTTTGACCCATTTTCTATTTTCTCTACCTCTTGATTAAATCTTCCCCTTTTACAAATTCAGTCTAACAGACATTTTTCAAATTCTGTTGAGGTTTCCCACGAGATTTTGGTTTTGGGTTAGTATTTTGAACTTGGGTAAAGATTTCCAAAATTGTATTTCTTATCAAGTTCTCAATGTTTTCAAAATTTATCTCACTTTTCATAGTGGCTTCGCTCATCTTCAACTATTCTGAGTCTGAAGCCACTTCGAAGTCAGATCCTGACTCAATTTGATGATCAACAGTCAAAGGGGTCGGTGGCACAAAATTTGCCAATTCAGGATCAATGCTTGCCATCGATGTATAATTATGATTAGTTGGTGGAGGCACTTTACTATAACCGATGCCAAAAATTTCTTTCTCAGTTTCTTCACACGTTGGCTATTTATATAGAAATTCATACTTCAGATGAATTCCCAAACTTTTCAATTTTTCTCTCCAAATCTAAAATTAGTTATCTTTTTCCAAAAGAATTTTGTGTTGGATAACCCTATAAAAGAACAGATGATTTGAAAGCCAAAACAACCTCTAACAACTGATCACTAATAAAGGTCTGCTGCTCTAAAACTCCGCCTATACTTAAAGACTGTTCACAATATCTGTAAAGACAAAGCTCTGCTGGAAGTAAAGATCTGCTAGAGAGAAAACGCTGATGAAGTATAAAGGTTGTTGAAGCAAAGGTCTGCTGAAGACCAACAAAGGATACCTCAGCAGTTGTTGTTTATCAGAGTGTATTATGTAAATGAATGTAACAATGTTTAGGTCTAGCATATGATAGAGTTTGTTAGTTTGTTAAATGTCACTTTCATAGTGACGTCAGCCATAAGATGCTCAGTGGTTAATAATGTACTATAAATAGAACAGTGCTTGTACTGTTATATCTATCACTTTTCTTCTACACGTTCTGTACGAACAAATTAGAGTGATCTTAGGCTGAGGGGGAGTTTGTATATTGCATGCATACGTGATGATAATTACAAAAGCATGTCAATGAAAACAATCTTTCTATTGTCGTGATTTTAAAGTTTACACAATTCCGCTACATTGTTTCATTGTTATTTATCTTCTTACATTGATTTCATCTAAACAATCACATAAATTTCAAACTCAGATTCTAACATTTTGTTCTTTTCTAAAACACAATTTTAGTTCATTTCAAGTTCAGATTTTAGCTCTTGATTTTTAAGAGTTGCCTGAGCTACATGTCTTTCAAATTCAGATATGTCATTTTTAATGTTTTTATCTTAATTCAGTTTTTCTTATCTAAACATAACGAAGCTGTAATGAGTTCTCTGGCTTTTTCAAGATCAGCAATCAAGTTTGTATTATGAAGTGCGTATCTATCGATCTTAGCTACAAACTCTATGCATCTAGCACAATGCTTATATACGGAAGTGATTTTACCTTAATTCCAGCCATGAATGCACAAGCCTCCTTTTCCATTGAGTTTTCCTCCAATTTTTGAGCTTCTACATCTGCAAATTCCTGTATTTTGGCCGTTGAAATCTTGAAATAGAAACATTCATTATTTTCTCCATTCTCTGACCTTTTTGATCTTCCCGCTTCTTCATCACTCAAGTTTTCTTCATTTTCTACTACTTTACTCACTTCCAATTTTTCACCCGTAACTTCAGCAACAACAACAAGTTCCTCCGTACTAGCTTCTTCTATAACCTCTTCACACACTTCTTATTCGATAATTTAGCCATAAAGGCTTGTGAAATAATAGCCCTCGAGATGTTTTCCAAGGCACAACCCCCATCATAAGGCTCGATTACTTCTTGTAGAGGCTGAGCTATCAAGGCAATGTTTGCTGAAGGAGTAAAATTATCTGAAGCATTTGATCAGGAATTTGACGTTGAGGCATTAGCTGAATTTGTATGAGGTTTGAGTTGTTTCCATTTTGGTAACTACTTTCTCTGTTAGACCTTACCATTTTAGGCTTTCGACAATCTCATGCATAAAGCCCACAGATACTACGGTTGTAGCACTTTAGTTTTGTCATTCAATGCCTATACGAGTCTTGGTTTGACCACCTATGAATTATTTACCCGTTTCCATGGGAAACTTCTTTGCTCTCCGAACCAATAAGGCCATATTAAGTTGAAGATCAAGTTCTTCCATTTCATCTTGGTCTATTTGGTCAAAATCTTCGACGAGACTTGATTACTTTACAAGCTTCCCAAGACAAAAGTTTTCATAAGCCGTTGTGAAAGATGCTAAGAGACTCATGTTATATTCGTCAGTTTTAAACAGTTCGGATCCAACTTTGGAATGTTAAAGCTTGTTGCTTGAGATTTCTGACTTCCACCAGATGAATACATTCCTTGACTTGAATTAGTAGTCCCACTCGAACCATTTGTGTTATTGCTTATAAAAGCCTGATGACTTTTAGGAGCTTCATTATCTGAATATAGGGCAACACCGGCTCTACCATTACTGCCCTTTTCAACCGTTTTTAATGCTTTATACAGCTGATGATCTTGAATCTTCTCAAAGTCAGATGCTTGATCTTCCATGTTCCCAGCATATCCCTTCAGCTTCTGTGCAACATCTTCCAACAAAAGCTCTTCATAGAGAACACCTTCTCTAATCAATGCCGTATACATATTCCATTCTCTAGGAAGGCATGTTTAAGAACTTCTCAACTTTCTCAAACTCTATGTAAAGGCCTTCCTGACTTTGATTAAACTCGCTTAATAGGTGATAATACCTATTCACAGTGTCATCAAAGGACTCATTCTTTATGGCTTTGAACACAACAAATTGAGTCTTCAGTTGTTCTAAATGTTGCTTTTTATATATGGCATTTCCCTCATAGCGTTCAATCATGCTCTCCCATAACTCCTTCGAGGTACTTCTTCTACGAAAGTATGGAGTATGGACTGCGTAAGGGCCATTGTTATCATGGACATAGCTTTTTCTTCACATTCATAGAACTTTTTCTGCTCATTTGTAAGAGCCAAGTAAGTGTCGATAGTTAAAGTTCTAATCGGTGTAGCTCCACATCCCTTTGCGATACATAACCAAATCTTGATATCCTTAGCTCTCACATATCTCTCAAATCGTTCCTTCCATTCTAGAAAATTAAGTTCATTTATTAAGAGAGGGGGTTTGTCGCTACTCCCCACTTCAACATTGTGCTTGATGTTTTGAACCATTGCGATCAGATTGTTAGCCATTTGAAAAGTATTTGAAAGAAACAGAAAGTTCATAGTGGGTTTAAATAGTAGGTTTCACTAGGAAAAGTTTCTAAGTCTAGAAAATTCAAAGACAAAAGCTAACAAGAAAACACAGAGTGAAAAGTCCGGAGAATTATCAGAGTGGTATAAACCCGGATCACAACCTGATGTAGAGTACAAATTCGGACAAAGGAAACCTAGACTCAGACTAACAAACTCGGAAACTAAAGTTAATCTAATAAATTCGGAAATGAAAACAAGATGTTAAAATGGATTGACATAAACTCGAACAAGACTCAAGCGCTAAAACTCGGAATGATATTAACTCGGAATTATTTTAAACTTATAACTCGGACAAGTTTAAAAAGCTATAAACTCGGGAAAAGACTTGAAAACTCAGAAAGATTTAAGGGGGTATAAACTCGGATTAGGCACAAATCTAGGACACCCACAATTCCGGACAGAAAAGAAATCCGGAGTTACTATGGAACTAGTAATCCGGACCAGTTAATTTGGAGAGGAAGGGAACCTGCATCCCGATATCTCCCTAGTGTGACTTCACACTAAATCACCAATAGTCTGGAAACACAAACTAGTAAAATAAAATCGGAGGAAATTTTAAAAAATCAAATAGGGAATATTTCACCAATCTTCAAAAAGCAAGTAATATCTTCAAAAAAAAACCTCTGTAAAAACCCTAGATGATGATCAAACCAAAAAGCTCTATCCTAATAAAAATCCATAATCAAAGCTCAATAAACTCAAGAATAAAAGATGAAAACATGAAACAAAGTAATCAACCACTAAAACCAAATCAAAATGAGTTATTTCTCACTTTAAACCTTCAAACCAAGAACGTCTATAGTAGTATGAGCACACCTCTCTGATACCACTTGAAAGGTCACCTAACCTAGGATCTAACTCAACAAAACAATCACAAGGTGTGCGGAATCTACCTAGTGATCACCACTTAGATATATGACCAAGAACAAGAAGAATGAGAATGAGAATGATATGAGAATACACAGAGTATTCTCAAATGAAGATGAGTGACGTCACACACACATTAGCGGCCAGACAAAAACACACACTAATGATTAGGGTTTTCTTGGCACATAAACTTTCCACAAAAGAAAACAGTTGTCTTGTCATATTCCATTAAGGGTTATATACAAGACATATCTGGACACACATGTCCGGATAGACAAAACGGGCCCAAGGCCCAAAACATACATAAACTCGGACTGAGATAACAAGTGCTCATGTCCGGACATATAGACTTAACCTAAACTCAGACAAGGGAACTACATACCCTTGCCGAGTTTCATACAAAACTCACAAATCCGGATTAGGTGACGAACCCTAATCCGGAACTCCATAACTAGGAAAACAACAATAAATTCGGAACTACTATAACTACTACAAGTTTACAATAAAGACCCCTAATCTATGGAAAACCAACACTTATCACCCACGTGCATTTGCACTTACCTAAACTTGAAGAACACTTAAAACTTAGAAAGGATGCTCTTTATAAGTAGAAGTAAGCTCCACAGGCAGATTGAGAGTGAGAAGTGGATGGTGTGATGAACAGACAAAGTATGGACCTATCTATACTAATCCAAGATTGATGAGGTGATGCCAAGTGTTCTCAAGAGTGTTTAGGGAGTAATTAGTGGCAACACAGGTGTCCAAAGGAGGTTAGAAGTGGGAAGGTTACAAAGAAAGGTGGCTCAAGGCTGAGCAGGCTACTGCCAGATTCTTGTTTGCTATTAGCGCATCCCTTGCACTCGCAAGGACCTCAGGCTCACAACAATTCAGATCCTTTCGTGGATCGCAAGAGGTTTGGTAACTGCAAGTGACCAGGAATTTGCCCTTTTTTACACATTCATTCCCTCAACTTTTTTCAATTCCCATTTTAATTATTTTGTCTCTCTCCTTCAACATATGTGAATTATATGGAGAATTTTTGGACAACTGTCACACTAGGATTTGCTATAAATATCTGGGTTGTTACAGGTTAGGGGATTTAGGTTTTTTCGTATTTATGCACACGTGTAGTACTTATTTTTTTGAAAAAAAATATTAATTAAAGATAGAAAATTTTAGGAATTCAATTTGAAATGAAATTGGTGTGTTTTTAGGCCTTTTTAGGTAATTTTTTATTTTTCTCATTTAAACTACTTTTCTCATTATCTATCCCCTGTATACATATATACATACATACATGTATATATATATATACATACATATATACATATGGAAATTGGTGTGTTTTTAGGCCTTTTTAGGTAATTTTTATTTTTCTCATTTAAACTAGTTTTCTCATTATCTATCCCCTGTATACATATATACATACATACATGTATATATATACATACATATATACATATATATATATATATTCATATATATATACATACATATATATGTATATATATATATACATACATATATATGTATATATATATATATACATACATATATATACATACATACATACTAGTATATATTATATATATATTATATGTATGTATATATATATATATCATATATATGTATGTATATATATATATACATGTATGTATGTATATGTATGTATGTATGTGTGTATATATATAAAACTTCTTTTTGGCCGAGGTCTTTAAGTTTTCACAACTCATAGGAATTTTCATCTTACCCTAACCCTATATATATATATATATATATAACACACACACACATATATATATATACACATATATATATATGCACACAATATATATATAGGGTTAGGGTAAGATGAAAATTCCTATGAGTTGTGAAAACTTAAAGACCTCGGCCAAAAAGAAAGTTTTTTTTCTAGAAAAAGTACCAGAAATCCTAAAATCAACTTTTTTTAAATATATAGTTCTTGTTGATTTACACTAACATAAACACTCTTACAGTGGGTGTAATTGCTACTATCAGCGACTTTTTATAGTGGTTAAAAAAAGCTAGAAACACCGCTTGGAGTTTTTTTAAAGGTGTGTTTGTAACATGTTCATCTATGTTTCTGCAAAAAATAGTGACAAAACTCGCACGGGAATTAGGAGTTCTCTAAGTTCTCACAACTCGTGGTTGTATTCTCTTTATCAGTTGATGCATATGCCTGATGCCTACGTCTAAGTCTTGAGTCTGTTTAGGTTATTGGGCAGTGTAACAGGATAGTTTGTGTGTGAACTTTGGTATTGTAAAGTACTCACACACGCAGGAGTCCTGCGTACGTAGGAGTCATCCGGTGCAGGAGTCATGCGCTAGATGAGTCATGTGTTGCCTATATATATGTGTGTTGGGGCGCATGACTTCATAACTTTGTTTTGGACTTGGAGAACTTTTGTCAAAATTTGTATGTCCTACTGTTGTGATGCCAAAATGAATACAAAGGATACATATTTTCAAATCTCATGTGTTCTTAGACTTTGATTTGGATTCCGTACTTTTCATCGTCATACAAATATTAATATGTATTATTTAAGACCTATGACCAACACAAGAACGTTCCTACAAGTGGTATCCGAGTAGGAGAGCTTATATCTACTAAAAGATCACTTGGATTTCAAGTTTTTGGAACATTAAAGTTCATCTTTCTATCCTCTTAAAGTTTTCTCACAATTTCACTGTTGGTACATTATGTTTATCGCCTACGTCTTAGGGTCGTGTCTGAGTATGTAATAGGGCATAACTGTTAGATTTGATAATTGTATGTATATGGTTCACTTGTACGAGGTGAAGTCTCACTCGTACGAAGGTAACCTAATTCACTTCGTAAGAAGGTAACCTTGTTCACTTCGTACAAAGTGAAGTCACTTCGTGCGAAGAGACTCACCCTTGCACGAAGAGGAAAGTATATAAATAAGTGTGTTGGGTCTTTAGTCTATAATGCTGTTTTGTTAACCGGACGGCGAAGCCCTCTCCAAGTGTTCTCTCGATTGTAAACGTTAATCAATATTAATGAGATAAAAAATGTTTGAAAAGTAAATCTTGATCTTGTCACTTGTTAATATGAATTCCGCACATATAAACTAGGTTAAACAGATTAGTGCTTATGCTTATTGGATAAGAAAATCCTACAAGTGGTATCAGAGCTATGGATGGCCTGATCTGAAGACTTTGATTGAGATTTTACTTCTTCTTCTACTCATTTTTTCTTCTTTTTATCATTTCCCTGACTTTGGACGAACGTAATGATTGAATTTTTCTAGGACTGTTTAAATGGACTAATAACAAACCTTTGAAAAAAATCAGACCTTAATTCAACTGGAATCATGATAAAAATGGCAAAAAACGTGAAAATCTAAACAATTGAAAGTCACTTCACACGAAGAGACATTTCACTTCACACTAAGGATTTGTTATAACATTTTGAAAAATTTTCTTCGCACGAAGAGCAAATGCACTTTGCACGAAGAGGAAACTCACTTCGCATAAAGTGAAACTTTTGCAAAATTTAGAATTTCTCTTCGCACCAAGATAAATCTCAATTTGATAATTTTAATTTGCACGAAGTGAACCTTAATTGATTTTTGTGATCACTTCGTTCCAGGTCCACTTTGTACAAGAATCTACTTTGTACGAAGCAGAGTTTCACAAATTTTTTTTCTAGAAAAATGGAGAACAAATTCTTCAATGCATTCGCAACATCCGCCATTACAACTGCTGCAAACAAAACATGAATCTTGAAAATGAAATGGGGACAATGACTAAGCCACCGAACTGATGTGCTTAGAAGATTACCATGGCTGGAGCGAAAGATTTGTAAACTGGGTACAAGCGAATTATCTGAATTGTTGGTACGCCATTGGGGAATAATATGCTACACCAACGGGCGAGAATGGATTAGAGAAGACACTAACGCAGTTTATAACAACAGAGAAAGAGAAGTTTATAAATGAAAAGAAAATGTTAAATATTATTCAACAAGCTGTTAAATAAGATATCTTCTCTCTTCTACAACATGATGGAGATGCTTAATTACTTTGGAGTGCTTTGACAGTTAAATTCCAAGGAAGCACTCAAATGATAAATAGCAAAAAGGCGCTATTGAAGAAGGAATTTGATATATTCAATCTTCTGAAAGGTAAAAGCATGAATCGTTGATCGAGAGGTACTACCATCTTGTAGTCGAGATGGAAAGGTTGGGCATACAGAAAGATAATGAAGAGTTGGTAGACAAACTTGCTGATGCACTACCCGAAGGTGAATGATCTACTTATCTCACGATCTTGAAAAATAGCCCGGAATACAGTATAATCAATTTGTCAAGATTTATCAAAAAGTTAAAAGGTCATGAGTTGGAGATGCAGAAAATGGTGAAAACCAAAGGATAACATATTCAGCAAGTCGTAAACTTGTATTACAAAAGCAGTTCTATAGCAAACACTCAAAGCTCGAAGATACAGACAGCCTTCAGTGCAAATAATTCTTCAAGTCCGTATTCAAACCAATCTGGAGGTTTTTAGTCATTTCCATCATACAAGACTAATTCTCCTCAAACACCGCAATCCTTGCAAAGCACGAACAGTTTTTTAGAATAGCTTAAGCATTCAAGCTAATTCTAAGAAGAGAATTCTACAATGCAATATTGTAGTGAACCTAGAAAACGCACAAGATTTCAATGAACACACTGTTAAGCAACACATGGAATTGCTTGGATCTGTGCTAGAATCGTATGAAAGTCTTATGGCTGGAAATATCATGAATCAGATATGACAAAAGAAGACTACGATCAGATTGATTCGGAAGAAGTGGAATTGATACATATAAAGTAGTGCATGGCATCAATTATTCGAAGGACACAACGCTTTATGGAGATCACAGGAAGCAGTAGTTTGGGAGGACTCGATGGCAAACTTGGTTTTGATAAATCGAAGGTTGCTTGTTTTAAATGTCGGGAGAAGGGGCATTTTAAAAAAATAATATCCAATCATGAAGTGAATGGTAATCAGAATCCGTTTGCAGATGACTACTATAAGAAGGCTATATACCATCGATCGCAACCTCAAACAACTTCAACGATGGATCAGATTGAAGATGGTCCCTCGAGTTCGAAAGACAAAGCCTTAGTGGTTGCTCAAGAGGATAAAGGGTTCAATTGAACAAATACATCTCGAATAATGGAAGTCTCGACGTTGTTAGCAGAGATAATCGAGGAACCCGAACCTAAAGAAGACTGTTCTGAAGCAATCTTTGATGAAGCAATAATTGAAGAATACTATCACGAGCAAGTTTTGAAGAATAAAATCTTTTATACAGTGTTTTTAGACATTTAAGTCCACCTGAAATGTTTCCAAGTTTTGCAAGTTATTTTGAGCCAAGCTACAAAGCACACTGTGAGGAAGAGCCAAAGTCTAAGGTAGTGGAGCTGATAGATATGAACAAAGAGATAACTGCTGAGAACCTAACTAAGATAGGCAATAAAGCTATGATGGCTAATTTGAAAGAGGTAGTCTTTGAGGGAGTCCAGGAAGATAAAGTCGAATCAGTGGAAGAGTTTGTCAAGAAGTCGGTAAAGGAAGAGGTTAACGTACAAATTGTTGAAATTGAAAAACCTTGCAATAAGTGCGCAGAGCCTTGCAATGAGTTCTTTTGATAAAGATAAAAAATACAAAGAATTGAAAAAACTTTATGATAATTTGTCAAGCGATTATAAAAAACTAAAGAAGCATATGACAAATTAAGCAGAACTATTAGACAATATGAACAAGCTAATAGGGAAGATGGTGCCACACTTTCGATGCTCAAGGCAACTATTATGGACACACAAATGGCCATAATATTAATCTAAATATGATTGTCGAGCTAAAAAGGGAGCTGGAGAAAATGAAAATTGAAACTGAAAGGGTTAACAAATTGTTAATCAGTTATTCCACCAGTTCATATGTCATTGATCATATCATTCCGAAAATTGAAAAGAAAGAAGATGATAAGAATGGTAAGAACAAAAGTGTAAAGTTACAGTCGAGTTCCACCACCCATGTGGGAAAGTTATTCTAGAAAAAAACCATCTTGGGTGGAAAAGGGGCTCAACTTAAAGCTGAATACTGAATAGAACAACGAGCTGCCTAAGAACATTGATGTAACATACACTAAATCAGAAAATGACTATGAATCTGTTGTAGTTAAAGACGTGGTAGAAAAGGTTTTAGGAAGTGAGAGTGACATCACAAAATTTGAGAGTGTTGAGTCAAACTTGGAGAAAACCAATTCAAGTTCACCTTCTGAAAATGAAGAAAGTTTTCATAAGAACTATCTTAGAAAATCAGAATCTAGTTCGGATGATGATCCTAATTTGGTTTCTTAGAAAATGAAAGGTCGGACAAACTGTATTCTGATCAAGAATATCCGATTCAGAATATGAATCTCGAAAAGGTTGAACAAGTGTTTAAAATGATTCAAATGAGTCTTTCAGAGCTTGAAAATTTAAATGCAACTTACTACTCTAAACCCAAAAGTAAACTTTGTTTTCGGAACAAACTCGGAAAGTGAGAAAGAGAGTTTGGCCAAGGAACAGTCAAATGACGAGTTCTACGCTAGAAAAAGCGTTGTGAGCGGGTTCAGAAATCCTCTGACATTGACAGCAGGACATGCTTGAAGTGTAATGAAGTCAAACATATTGCAAGATACTCTCCAAATTCTAAACCTGTTTACCATGCTAAAAAGTCATCAGAAATGTGAAAAACAAATCCCCAAAGTTTGTTCCAACACATATCTTGAAACGAAAAACTAATCTGACAACAATGAGAAACTAGTAACTACTAATGTTTTAAACAAAGAAACTAGTGAATCATCGATCAAAAAAGATAAAAAAGATTCAAAATTTTACCCTAAAAGGCAATTTCTAAACAATAAACATGGGTGATCAAAACTACGAAATCAGCAAAATGTTTTGTATCAAAGGCCATAGAAAAAGAATCGATCTTATGGCAATCAAAGATAGGACATATCCATTTAGGAAAGATGAATTATGTGACAAATGGCAAATAACCGATAATTCCGTACAATCTAATCACTATTTTTAGTACATAATCTCCTGCATTATATCGTAATTTGATTACGTAACTGAGTCGTATGTTGTATCCTAAGTATTAGGGCAAGTAAATCTAAAGATAACATATACTGGTTTCCGTTACGACACGGAACAAACCAAACAATGCCCTAAAAGTGTTGGTAGAAAGTGTTGGGCGCACTAATTGCGGTGACACTAACTGTGTCGGTAAATCCGCTAAAACGAATCAGAATAAGGAATAACGGCATGCTAATACCATAACTGAGTCCATATATAAATGAAAACATTGATATGAGATCAACCATTACAAAAATACATAACTTCCGGTACAACGCCTAAATTGAAAAATTGTCCGTTTTGACCAAAAAGGCGACAAATGTCAGTTTGTCCGCAACACTAATTCGGTGGATTCCGGATACCGGAATAATATTACAATGATGTAATCATCCTAAAACAATGTGAGAATAGCAGGATTGCACAAAAGACACCCTTACAGTCATTCGACAAACAGTGCACAATTCGACCGGAAGGCGACCGTTTGTCGAAATAACGAATATTTTAGTGGCCAATAGCCTCATTCGGGCATCTAACGAACTAGTTAAGCCTCATTTGGAACTCGGAATCCATTCCACTAACATGAGGTCACGGAAACATAACTTTCAAAAAAGTTCGACGGCGGAATATAAAAGTGCCGATATCGATCGAACGAAAGACATTTCGGCCATCCTAGCTCATTGTATATTCTAGCGAACTAGTTATACATATTTTTAGGTCGGAAATGCACTAAGTAGACACCATGACAATTGTGGTGGTCGAAAACAGAAGCTTCCGGTACTAAACAATAAAGTTCGTTTATTAGCGAATATTGTATCGATGAACGATCTAATGATGTTTAACTTATATTAGATGATTAAGTGGATTAATTACCATATAATAACACTCTAAACATTAATTATATACTAAGAATGCCAGATCAATCCCCAAATCATAACACTTAACTTAATGGCTAGAATATCTAATAAATTAGCACTTGTTATAATTAAAATTTACACTTAACCCCCCCATGTGGGCCCCCACCCACTTGATTTGAGTTGAAAAACTAGAGATTTAAGTATGGAGAAGATTATATCTTGACTTGGTAGATTATATAATCATCATCATGCTTCACATTATCATTTTACACAAAAAAAATTGAAACAAGCCTTCCTTGTTCTCTTATCCCCACGACTCACCTTCACCACCCCTACCTAAACCACCACTTTTCCACACTTAAACACCATATTTTACTCATTTTAAAGCCTCTACAAGATCATTTAAGGAGTTTCCAAGCATGGGGAATCATTAGAGCTTTCTTGGAGCTTAATCTTCTTCCTAACTCTTCAGTAATCTTGTGCAACCATTGTAAGATAAATTCCTTCATATTTTAGCTTCTTACAATGTCTAGTTTAAGAAGTACAAGTTGATCATCTTGAAAGTGAAGAAAATATAACTCACAAACCCTAAACCTCACAAGAAGAATTCACTAAATATTGTTTATTTTGGGTTGATTATGTGTTTATATGGTAGTTAGTTAGCATGTTGATGTTGTTTATGTTAAAGTAGGGTATAAAAGTTGGATGATCTTGTATGATCAAGTATGAAAATGAAGATTTAAACATGATAATGTTTAAATCTAAACAAGATCATCAACTACATCATCCATGAAGATTACTACAACTTAAAGATATTTTTACTACACATGAATGATTTTTATAAGAAATAAATATTATGATTTAAGATGTAACCATCTTAAAAATGTGTAGTAATCAAGAGGTTTAAAGTAATGGATTTGATTAAATGATATACCAAATATGGTGATTTAAAAGTGCTAATAAATGTTGAAATCTCATCATGTTTTAATAAGATTTTTACTACCCGAAAAGCGATGGATGACGATACACCTAAGTTGTAAATAAATAATAGAAAAGTTTGTGATAAATTGTTGATCTTGGTTATGGGTTTAACCAGGTTTAAAATACGTTTTAAAATGTGGAAAACGCCATAGTTTAGGCGAAACTATGGCAAAATTTTCTAAAAATCTAATCGTGATTAAGATATGATTAACAGGATAATTAGCGAGACGAAACGCGATTAGTAACTTAAATCGTCATTAAATAAGTTTTAATGACAATGGTTAAACCCTAAACACTCAAGTGTTCTCAAGTATATATATATATAATATATATATATATATTTTTGCAAGTAAAAATAATAATCCTTATAAATATATATATAGTTACTTGTGAAAATAAAAGATGAATACATAATTTGTCACCAAGGATTTTGCATAAATACATGTGTATTGTATGTGTAAGTATTTAGAAGCTTAGGGTATTTCCCATAAAAATACCCAACTATATACAAAATGTTAAAAACACTTGAAAATAATACCAAGTGTTGGTGACATAAGCCAATATATTCTCACAATGTGTCGAAACAATAAACGGACAAACGAAGCAATGAGGACGATGAGCGAACGTTCACAAATACACCGTCACGTCGACGACCAACGAATAAATCGCCGATACAAAGAGCTATTACGACGACGGGCGATTTGCAATGAGAAAAGGCGTGTATTGAACGACGACGACGAAACGTCTAAAATATATATTTTAGACACTTAACATAAATATATTTTATCGAAATCAAAATCCGGAAAGTTGAAAACATAAAAGTCTAAGACATGTGTACTTATACACTAATATTAGTGAAAATATATAAGTATAAGACATATAAAAATGGGCTTGTAAATACATTTGGGCTAGGCCCAATTTGTAAACAACATGGGCAAGGCCCAATAGGATAAAATATATGGGCAAGGCCCAATTGTATAAACTATATGGACAAAGCCCAAAAACATATAAATTACATGGGCTAGGCCCAAAGATATAAAAACATGGGCTAGGCCCAAAGATATAAAAACATGGGCTAGGCTCTATTACAATAAAACTTGGGCTAGGCCCAATGACAAGAAAACATGGGCTAGGCCCAATGACAAGAAAACATGGGCTAGACCCAATGACATGAAAACAAGGGCTAGGCCCAATGACATGAAAACATGGCTAGGCCCAATGATAAGAAAACATGGGCTAGGCCCAATGACAAGAAAACATGGGCTAGGCCCAATGACATGAAAACATGGGCCAGGCCCAATGGCATGGATAACATGGGCAAGGCCCAATGACACGCGTGCAAGGCACGCAGACATGTGAAGGGCAAGGCCCAGTTCACACACGATCTGAAAACAACAATCTATATATATTTTTTAGAAACATATATAACAATATTAATCGAACAAACAAACTACCAACACTATGATAACATTAAAAGTTGTTCTATCATAACAAAGAAATACATAACCAGAATTCAAGATGAACAACGAGTACAAGGTCCATTGAGGCCTAGGTGTCTAATAAACTCGATACACATGTAGGTTTACACGTGTATGGACACCAACTGTGAGTATTACGATGTATGGAACGCAAAACTGTGAGTTCATGTCCCTGCTTTCATTGATTTCAAAGTTTTGTTTTACAAACTATCGAGGGGAAATACATGTCATAACAAATAGTGTGTTAGCTATGAGTTCAGTTTATAACAGGATCATGTGTGCATAAGTAGGATGATGACAATAGTAACCATTAATCACGTAGTGACCAAGGTGCAAAAGGTATAGATCTATCGAGTTTGAGATACGCTCCACTCCTGATATGATAACCAGTTAGGAGTGCTTTTGTGATCCCAATGATATCGGAGTTGTCTCGGGTTGGTTACTTACTTATAGCACATATATGTCATGGTACTCGCGACACTTTGATAGATTCCCAGAATGCCATGATGCTAATAACAAACAAAGATTTCATTACTGGATTTCAAGGTTGACATTTTTATACGAAAACATTTACTACATGAACTCACCAACTTTATGTTGACTTTTTAAAATTACATGTATTTCAGGACGCAAGGCATGAGCTGGTGATATGATTCGGGTTATGGGAATATGTCAAGACAACGATGTGCCATCTTTTGGTGGGTTTGCCTTTTATATACCAACTTCATATGGGTATATAGGGGTCAACCTCACTATGTACTTGTGATGAAAACGGTTAAAACTATGCAATCACTTTTGGTTGGCGGTAATATTGTAATGAAACTTATTATTAGTATGGCATCGTTGTTGAATTATGGTTGTTTACTAAATTTGATGCAATGATTACCTCATAGTCACACGTTTCCGCTTCCGCTACGACCAGGGTGTGACAGGTTGGTATCAGAGCTTCGATTGTAGTGAACCGGGGAAAAACTTTTTATTAAAAGTTTGGTCTACAATCACCAAGGGCTCACACATGAAAACAAAGTTTATAACATCACAGAAATGTTTTCGGAATTATGATAAAAATGAGAAAAAGGTTTTCATTGTGTCACGATAACATAAGGATCTATCACCCACACTCAGCCATAAGTAATGAAAAAGGATCAATACATGAGTAGTCTATGAGAAATAGACACATTACATTATAAGACTATGTGTCGTGGACACGTTACAAAAGATAGAACTCCTGGCTAGATGGGATTTTATGTGATTATATATATTATTATTCTTGACTCGCACAATGAGAATCTCGACCTCACGTCTATTGCAGAGCTTATGGTGAACCTGGTTCCTAAGTGAGACCTTAGGCTCGATTCCACATAAGGTGGTTACTTTTCCCGGATGCGGAGATGCCTGGCTTCGGTAGCGACAAAGCGGTGGAGGTGGTAGCCTTGGGCGAGAACTCTATTAGCGGGACGAGGTCCCTGTAACCCATATTAATCATTAATTACGACACTCTTGTCCAGGTATGGAAGGTGAAGTACTCATCTTGAAGGTGCCCCTCCAGTTGTTATTGCTGCAAATTCTCTCTATATCTAAATCTGTCTAACGACGTGCCTTTCGCGAGTAATGTCAACGGACGATAGCACGTGGACCATCACGAATGTCCCTTCTAGTTGAAGGTATATAGATAATTTTGTCCTCTCTTTGGCTGATCGTCGTCTTTGAACGGCAGAACACTAGGGTGACCATGCAAGGCAATTTATTATTACGGGGGCGCACGTAATAATAAATTGTTGTGGATGAGAATCCTGGTGGACTATGCGGGTCAAGTTAAAGGTCACTACTCATTCGAAATTGTAAAGTTGTTTGGGTTTCTATCTAGTGGGACGCTAATCGGGGTGGTTGTTATAACACCCTACGATACAGAAACATCACACGTATTTGTTCGCATCTAACATTCGATCTATATTACGAGTTGATTGAGACTAGTCATCTAAACAAACAAAAATAAACTGTTGGACCCCCAAGGAGGATATTCCCTCACGGTCTAGAGTTCTTGTACTTGGGTTGGTTCCATGGTGTCTATGGTACCTCATCTTATTTATTGGAAAGAGATTACATTAAATTCAATCATTTGAGATTTGTCTTATTCCAAGGGATAGTATGGCACGAGCCATGCTTTAACACCCTCATTGGATTCTATTTGATATCTATGGAATTATAACAATCTAGCTGGAGCTCGTGGAGCTCAAGGGATATCAAGGTAATCGTCACACGAGTTGGTGTGGTGAAGGATTTTCTTTTTCCTACTTTGGGCGATCAAGTTCCATGAAGTATGGAATACATGCTATAAGGTTGTAGATGACCGTTTGGTTTCTCCTCCTTAATGAGTTATTTTCTTTCCACTCAGACATATGGCTGATACACGCAAGAGTACTCGAAATTTTGGATTGTTGTTGTTCACGTTATCATTGTTTCAAACATGTATGAACAATGTAATCTTGAGGTTCCCATGACCGACGGCATCCTCTATTCTTAGGTGTATGGTAGACTATATTTATTCAAATATATGTCTAGCTTCTTTTAGTTTTGGGTATTTAGAAGAAACATAGCGCCAAAAGGAAGGTTACAACCGAAAAGGGGTTAGTTAATCCATGACTTACTGGTAAGCCGAACTAGAGTTCTTATGGAAGGATATATGGTTGCGGAAATCGCACGACACGAGAGTAACTTAGTCAACACTAGTGACGAAACTGGTGGTACCGGTAGTTTAAATGATCAGGATCCCAATAGATTGTGAACGAGTAGCAGTGCTACACTTGGAGATTCGATCATACAAAGTTTTAAATTCTAACGCTTTCCCGGACTGTAAGCCGCGAGACCTCATTGGTGCGAGAGGTGGGGTAGGTTAGGTCCGCTAAATAAAGACAACGGAGTCGGTTAGCAGTGCTAGTAAATGCACTCCGAGTAAACGATTGGTAAACAAAGAGTCACCTGCTGAATGCAGCATTAACTTGGTGAAATCCTCAAATAGAAACTTTAAGGAATGATACTACGAAAAGGTCATCATGGGAAGAAATCAAAAATCTTATGCGAGAAGAGTATTACTCGCAGACTAGAATTCCAAGGGTAGAAACGGGATCCTAGGACTCGATCATGATTGCAGCCAACGTTGTTGGTTACACTCGACGCTTTCATGATCTCTTAAGGATTTTTCCATACTGGGAACACTTGAAATCAAACGCATTGAGCGCTACATTTGGGGTTTAGCCTCTAAGAACCAAAACATGACCACATCATCCCACCCTACCTTCATCACTCAAATAGTAACTCTTGCAGTTAGTCTCACCAAGGATGCGGTGAGAATGGGAAATTATCAAGGAAACGCATGTGAAATCTACTAGTGATGGGAAGCGAAAGGTAACTCCCGTGATGATAGAAACGAAGGCAATTGCTGCTATAATTGATGCTAGCACCAAGATATGTGCTGATAACTTACTGAAATCCTAAATGTGATAAGTGAAAACTTCCTCAAGAGGGTACTTGCAAAAGTGCCAAGAGTAGAAGTGCGGTGAATGAAGACACAAAACAGAAACCAATAAGTTAGTAAGACTCAACCAAGAACAAGGATGTTAAGTGTGGCATGAAGGCCACTTCAAGCATGAACCTCTCAAGAATGAACCAGGCCAGTGAATTAAAGTGTGAGTGAGCAGAAACTATTGATACCCCACAAGATCCTGATGTCGTCTTGCGTACGTTCTACTCTACATTCATTAGGTGTCAAAAAATTTTTTGATACCAACACCGAGCTTAGCTAGTGTCTTTAGATGTTAAGCTTATACTTGAATTAGAGTCTTGTAAATTAGACACTTTATCAAGTTATCTAATGGAGAATTAGTGTTAGACTCGTCTCGTCATACGAATCCAATGATATATAATGTCCAAAAGAATTTTTTTCCTAAAAATCACACGATCCTAACCGTGCAATCGGTTTGTAAAATCGATACGGATTGATTTCTGTGTTCCAAAACGTTTATTACTCAGCTGACTAACTTTCCACCTTTTCGAGTTTAACTTGGAACTGTACCCAATCCGAAACAATCGTTCAAGATGGAAATCCGAATTGCTATCCGAGATGGTGATCCGTCTGAAATGAGGTATCTGAGATGTAATTCGGAACAGTAATCCGAGATGGTACGACATGAATACCAAAGATTCGAGATGCACTGTTTTGACCCCGGAGTCATGAGGAATCATTAAAAGGTCACTGACACGTTTCCTATCAACCAACATCCCGCATCCATCTTGTTGGATACCTGTGCCAATTATAGTTTATCTCCATAGAATTCAAAATATACTTGACCTAGAGTCAAGTAATATATACGTTCCCTCATTCTATAGATTTGCCAACAGTAAATTTGTCAATGTCAGGAGAAGTTATAAAAGGATGCACTTTGGAGCTTGGAGGACAAGTATTTAATATCAAAATCTTTTACCCGTTTATTTGGGTTGTTACGACGTAGCTTTTGGCATAGAACTGTTGACGTATAACCGAGCGGAAGTAGGTTGTCCTGAAGAAAACTATTCGCATCCCCCTGCCAGACGAAGAAACACTGCTAGTACACGGAGAGAAGCAAAAGACGCCTTACGAATCATTAATTACATGAAGGCCAGAAGTGCCTACAGAAAGGTTGCATAGCCTTTCTAATTCAAGTGGTCGACAAGGAAACTTAGGAGCCAAAATTGGAGGAAATAACCGTCGTGAAGGAATTCCCTCGAAGTCTTTCCATCAGACTTGTCTGGATTACCTCCACAACGACATGCCAACTTTCACATTGATTTGGTGCCAGGAGCAGCACTAGTAGCAAAGCCTCCATACTGATTAGCTTCATCATAAATGCAAAGAGTATCTACACAACTTCGAAACTTGTTAGACAAAGGATTCATTAGAACGAGTTCCTCGCCATGGGGAGCTCCGGTGCCTTTTGTCGAGGAGAAGGATGGAACCTTCCAAATGTGCATAGGCTACCGAGAACTAAATAAGTTAACCATCAAGAATCCGTACCCTTTACCAAGGATCGACGATCTATTCGATCAATTGCAAGGGTCGAGTTTTTACTAAAAAAGATTTAAGATCCGGGTATCATCAATTAAAAATCCAAGAGGAAAGTATTCCTAAGATGGTGTTTAGGACTCGCTACGGTCATTGCGAGTTCCTTGTTATGCCTTTTGGTCTAACAAATGCCCCTGCAAATAGTTATGGATTTGATGAACCGGCTATGTAAGCTATACCTCGACAAGTTCGAGATCGTTTTAATAGATGACATATTGATATACTCACAAACCGAGGAAGAACACGGTCAACAGTTGAGAACTATATTAGAGTTGCTGAAGAAGGAGCAATTATATGCCAAGTTCTTGAAATGCGAATTTTGGATTCGCGAGGTACAATTCCTCGGTCACGTGGTGAACGAGAACGGAATACATGTTGACCCTTCGAAAATCGAGGCTATAAAGAATTGGACCACGCCAAGAACTCCCACGAAAATACGACAATTCTTGGGCTTAGCGGAATATTACAGGAGATTTACTAAAAACTTCTCAAAAGTTGCTCAGCCGCTAACCTCGCTTACACAGAAGGATAGAAAGTTTGAATGGGGGAGAAAAGCAAGAATCGGCGTTTCAAATATTAATTTTTTTTGTGTAAGGCGCTGATATTATCACCCCAAAACGATACCGATGACTTTGTGGTGTACTGTGATGCATCGCATCAAGGCTTAGGTTGCGTATTAATGCAACGTGAAAAAGTCGTCGCGTACGCGTCACGTCAGTTGAAAGTTCATGAAAGGAATTATACCACACATGACCTAGAATTGGGTGCAGTGGTATATGCCTTGAAAATCTGGCGTCATTATATATATGGCACTAAGTGTACCATATTCACGGATCATAAAAGTCTTCAACATATATTCAATCAAAAGGAACTGAATATGCGCCAACGACGTTGGGTGGAATTGTTGAATGATTATGACTATGAGATTAAGTATCACCCGGGCAAAGCAAATGTTGTAGCAGATGCTTTGAGCAGGAAAGAACGAGTCAAAACATTACGGGTACGAGCTTCAGAAATGACGATCTAGATGAACTTTACAGCTCGAGTGTGCGAGACACAACAAGAAGCTCTAAAGCCGGAAAACAGTCAAGCGGAATCATTACGGTGAATGGAAAAACAAATGGAACAAAACAAGGATGGAACTTTATATTTCATGGGAAATATCTAGAGATTCCCTATTTTGGCAATCTACGAGGCTTGGTGCTGGACGAAGCACACAAGTCAAAATACTCGATACACCCAGGATCCGATAAAATGTATCAGGATTTAAAGGAGTATTATTGATGGCCTAATCTTAAGGGAGATATTGCGACCTATGTTGGAAATGTCTAACTTTTGCAAATGGTCAAGGTCGAATACCAAAAGCCATATGGCTTGTTACAACAACCTGAGATCCTTGTTTGGAAATAGGAGCAAATCTCAATAGATTTAATTACAAAACTACCACGGACCTCATGAGGTCATGACATGATTTGGGTTATCATTGATCAGTTAACCAAATAAGCTCACTTCTTACCCATCCGTGAGAAAGACAGTACTGAGAAGTTAGCTGAATTGTATCTTAAAGAAATCATGGCACGTCATGGAGTGCCAATCTCGATAATCTCTAATAGAGATGGTCGCTTTGTGTCACGGATCTGGCTATTATTTCAAACTTCGTTGGTTCTCTCTTAGATTTAAGCATAGCTTTTCACTCGCAGACTGATGGTCAAAGCGGGCCAACCATCCAAACGTTGGAAGACATGCTCCAGGCCTGTGTGATGGATTTAGGCAGAAACTGGGATACTCGTTTACCGTTGGTAGAGTTTTCCCCACAATAACAGTTATCACACTAGTATCAAGGCCACGCCGTTCGAAGCACTATTTGGACAAAAGTGCCGATCTCCGCTATGTTGGGCGGAAGTTGGTGACAAACAACTCATTGGTCCTGAATTAGTACAAGAGACCACAGACAAAATATTCAAGATCCGTGAGCGTTTCAAAGCGGCCCGAGAGAGACAAAAGAGCTACGCAGATTGGAGACGCAAACCATTATCCTTCGAGGTCGGAGACAAAGTATTACTAAAGGTCTCACCTTGGAAAGGCGTAGCTAGATTCGGGAAGCGTGGAAAACTAAACCCAAAATATATTGGGCTTTTCGAAATTCTGGCAAAGATCGGTACAGTGGCTTACAAATTAAAACTGCCAGAGGAACTCAATAATATACACGACACATTCAATGTGTCTAATCTGAAGAAAAGCCCAATGAATGACATAGTTATCATTCCAGCGGATGGAATTCATATTGATGACAAACTCCAATTTACCGAAGAACCAGTTGAAGTCATGGACTGAAAGTCCAAAAGACGAGAAGAAGAAAAATCAAACAGGTGAATTTCGCTGGAATTCGCTTCACGATCCCGAGTATACGTGGGAGCATGAAGATCAGATCAAGTCAAAATACCCCCACCTGTTTAAGAAGACTCCTTCAGAGGATGCCTCAAACTGAATTTCGAGACGAAATTCTTTTTAACATGTGACAAATGGTAAATAACCGGTAATTCCGTACAATCTAATCACTATTTTTAGTACATAATCTCATGCATTGTATCGTAATTTGATTACGAAACTGAGTCGTACGTCGTATCCTAAGTATTAGCGCAAGTAAATCTAAACATAACATATATTGGTTTCCGTTATGACGCGGAACAAACCAAACAATGCCCTAAAAGTGTTGGTAGAAAGTGTTGGGCGCACCAATTGTGGTGACACTAACTATGTCGGTAAATCCGCTAAAACGAATCAGAACAAGGAATAACGGCATGCTAATGCCATAACTGAGTCCATATATAAATGAAAACATTGATATGAGACCAACCATTACAAAAATATATAACTTTCCGGTACAACGCCGAAATTGCATAATTGTCCGTTTCGACCAAAAAGGCGACAAATATCAGTTTGTCCGCAACACTAATTCGGTGGATTCCGAATTCCAGAATAATAACACAATGATGTTAATCATCCTAAAACAATGTGAGAATAGCAGGATTGCAGAAAAGACATCGCTTCCGGTCATTCGACAAACAGTGCACAATTCGACCGGAAGGCGAGCGTTTGTCGAAACGACGAATATTTTAGTGGCCGATAGCCTCATTCGGGCATCTAGCGCACTAGTTAAGCCTTATTTGGAACTCGGAATCCATTCAACTCACATGAGGTCACGGAAACATAACTTTCGGAAAAGTTCGAAGCCGTATATAAAAGTGTCGATATCGATCGAACGATCGAACAAAAGACATTTCGGCCATTCTAGCTCATCGTATATTCATCTAGCGAACTAGTTATACATAATTTTAGGTTGGAAATAAACTAAGTAGACACCATGAGAATTGTGGTGGTCGAAAACAAAAGCTTCCAGTACTAAATAATAAAGTTCATTTATTAGCGAATATTGTATTGATGAACGATCTAATGACGTTTCCATCATCCGAAACTTATATTAGATGATCAAGTGGATTAGTTACCATATATAACACTCTAAACCCTAATTATATACTAAGAAAGTAATATCAATACCCTAATCACAACACTTAACTTAATGGCTAAAATATCTAATAAAATAGCTCATGTTATAATTAAAATTTACACTTAACCCCCCCCATGTGGGCCCCCACCCACTTGATTTGAGTTGAAAAAGACTTGGTAGATTATATAATCATCATCCTGCTTCACATTATCATTTTACACAAAAAAATTTGAAACAAGCCTTCCTTGTTCTCTTATCCCCACGACTCACCTTCACCACCCCTACCTAAACCACCACTTTTCCACCATTAAACACCATATTTTACTCATTTTAAAGCCTCTACAAGATCATTTAAGGAGTTTCCAAGCATGGGGAATCATTAGAGCTTTCTTGGAGCTTAATCTTCTTCCTAAATCTTCACTAATCTTGTGCAACCATTGTAAGATAAATTCCTTCATATTTTAGCTTCTTACAATTTCTAGTTTAAGGAAGTACAAGTTGATCATCTTGAAAGTGAAGAAAATATAACTCACAAACCCTAAACCTCACAAGAAGAATTCACTAAATATTATTTATTTTGTGTTGATTATGTGTTTATATGGTAGTTAGTTAGCATGTTGATGTTGTTTATGTTAAAGTAGGGTATAAAAGTTGGATGATCTTGTATGATCAAGTATGAAAATGAAGATTTAAACATGATAATGTTTAAATCTAAACAAGATCATCAACTACATCATCCATGAAGATTACTACAATTTAAAGATATTTTTACTACACATGAATGATTTTTATAAGAAATAAATATTATGATTTAAGATGTAACCATCTTAAATGTGTAGTAATCAAGAGGTTTAAAGTAATAGACTTGATTAAATGATATAACAAAAATGGTGATTTAAAAGTGCTAATAAATGTTGAAATCTCATCATGTTTTAATAACATTTTTACTACCCGAAAAGCCATGGATGATGATACACGTAAGTTGTAAATAAATAATAGGAAAGTTTGTGATAAATTGTTGATCTTGGTTATGGGTTTAAACAGGTTTTAAATACGTTTTAAAACGTAGAAAACGCCATAGTTTAGGCGAAACTATGGCGAAATTTTCTAAAAATCTAATCGCGATTAAGATATGACTAACAGGATGATTAGCGGGAGTAAACGCGATTAGTAACTTAAATCGTCATTAAATAAGTTTTAATGACAGGGTTAAACCCTAAACACTCAAGTGTTCATCAAGTATATATATATATATATATATATATATATATATATAATACAAGTAAAATAAGTAATCCTTATAAATATATATATATAGTTACTTGTGAAAATAAAAGATGAATACATATTTTGTCACCAAGGATTTTGTATAAATACATGTGTATTGTATGTGTAAGTATTTAGAAACTTAGGGTATTTACCATACAAATACCCAAAATATACAAAATACTACAAACACTTGAAAATAATACCAAGTGTTGGTGACATAAGCCAATATATTCTCACAATGTGTCAAAACAATAAACGGACAAACGAAGCAATGAGGACGATGGGCGAACGTTCACAAATACACCATAGCGTCGATGACCAACGAATAAATCGCCCATACAAAAAGCTATTACGACGATGGGTGATTTGCGATGATAAAAGGCGTGCATTGAACGACGACGACGATAAGTCTAAAATATATATTTTAGACACTTAACATAAATATATGTTATCGAAATCAAAATCCAGAAAGCTGAAAATATAAAGTCTAAGACATGTATACTTATACACTAATATTAGTGAAAATATAAAAGTATAAGACTTATAAAAATGGGCTTGTAAATACATTAGGGCTAGGCCCAATTTATAAACAACATGGGCAAGACCCAATAGGATAAAATATATGGGCAAGGCCCAATTGTATAAACTATATGGACAAAGCCCAAAAACATAGAAATTACATGGGCTAGCCCCAAAGATATAAAAACATGGGCTAGACCCAATGAAATAACACATGGGCTAGGCCCAATGACAAGAAAACATGGGCTAGGCCCAATGACAAGAAAACATGGGCTATGCCCAATGACAAGAAAACATGGGCTAGGCCCAATGACATGAAAACATGGGCAAGGCCCAATGGCATGGATAAAATGGGCAAGGCCCAATGACACGCGTACAAGGCACGAGGACATGTGAATGGCAAGGCCCAGTTCACACATGATCTGAAGAACAACAATATATATATTTGAGAAATATATATAACAATATTAATCGAACAAACAAACTTCCAACACTATGGTAACATTAAAAGTTGTTCTATCATAACAAAGAAATACATAACAAGAATTCAAGTTGAACAACAAGTGCAAGGTCCATTGAGGCCTAGGTGTCTAATAAACTCGACACACATGTAGGTTATACAGCTGTACAGACACCAACTGTGAGTAATACGATGTACAGAACGCAAAACTCTGAGTTTATGTCCCTCCTTTCATTGATTTCAAAGTTTTGTTTTACAAACTATCGAGGGGAAATACATGTCATAACAAATAGTTTGTTAGCTATGGTTTGGTTTATAACAGGATCATATGTGCATTAGTAGGATGATGACAATCGTAACCATTAATCACGTAGTGACCAAGCTGCAAAAGGTATAGATCTATCGAGTTTGAGACACGCTCCCCTCCTAGTATGATAACCGGTTAGGAGTGCTTTTGTGATCCCAATGATGTCAGAGTTGTCTCGGGTTGGTTACTTACTTATAGCACATATATGTCAGGGTACTCGCGACACTTTATAGATCCCCAGAACGCCATGATGCTAATAACATACTCGGATTTCATTACTGGATTTCAAAGATGACATTTTTATACGAAAACATTTACTACATGAACTCGCTAACTTTATGTTGACTTTTTAAAATTACATGTATTTCAGGACGCAAGGCATGAGTTGATGATATGATTTGGGTTATGGGAATATGTCAAGACAACGATGTGCCATCTTTTGGAGGGTTTGCCTTTTATATCCCAACTTCGTATGGGTATATAGGGGTCAAAACGTCACTATGTACTTGTGATGAAAACGGTTAAAACTATGCAATCACTTTTGGTTGGCTGTAATATTGTAATGAAACTTATTATTAGTATGGCATCGTTGTTGAATTATGGTTGTTTACTAAATTGGATGCAATGATTACCTCACAGTCACATTCGCTACGACCAAGGTGTGACAAATTATCTGGTGCACAACAATCTGGTGGAGGGTATAGATCTTAAGAGTTTCCACTTGAGTGATGATTGTATCAGTTGTAAAAAGGGCAAGCAGCATAAGAAATCTCAACCAAGAAAACTCCTGAACTCTATCAACCTGCCACTTGAGAGGTTACATAAGGATCTGTTTGGGCCAATTAATGTCAAAGGTATATCTAGTGATCTATAGTGCCTTGTTGTAACTGACGACTACTCAAGATTTTCATGGGATCTATTTCTGGAAAGAAAAGATGAGACGTTTGAAAGTTTGAAGATTCTTTTCAAAAAATTGGAGAATTTGTACCATCTACCAATAAGAAGGATTTGTCGTGAAAATGGTACTGAATTCAAAAACAATAGAATGATGGAGTTTTGCAACGACAAAGGAATACTTCATGAATTCAGCACGCCCTACACTCTACAACAGAATGGAGTAGCTGAACGAAATATTCGAACTCTTATTGAAACAACATGCGCAATGCTCGCAGTTCTAAATTGCCTATCAGCTTTTGGAGCGAAGCGGTTGCCTCTTCTTGTTACACACTTAATGGAGTATTAACAGTCAAGGCTTAAACAAAGTCATGCTTTGAGTTGCTTAATCAGCGAAAACCAAATTTGGAGGTTTTAGAACCGTTTGGATCTCCGTGCATAGTTATTAATCCGGATGGTAAATTTGGAGCTAAGTCCCTAGAGGGGTTTTACGTGCGATATGCTAGTCCTTCGAGAAGAGTTTATCTTCCTAGTATAAACCGGGTTATTCTAGCTCAACATGTTGACTGCCAGAGATACACGTCACCTACGTAGAAACCTAGTGATCCTTGGTTGTTTAACTATGAGAGTTGTGGGATTCTTTTGAACTGTCGAATGAACCTACCGAAGAGGAGCTTGTATTGCTATATCAGCAACAACATTTTTCTGCTCAAGAGCAAGTTCCTAGACCAATAGTGATTTCACAATCACAAGTTGGCACAAACGATTCTGAAGCAGGTTCAAGCAACACACAACAAGAACCCGTAGCCGAACCAGATGTGAAAAACACAACACCTACTTTTGATCAATCAGACGATTCTGATTCTGATGGTGAGCCAACTTATGATAATGGAGGATCCAATTCCTATGAAGATTCAGAAATAATTACAAGTTTACTCAATCAATTTACGGGTCCAAGCAATCATAATGGAGCATCATCGAGTAATCAAGTTGCTGAAAAGAATATTACAAATCTAGAGATTGAAGCGAGTGTCTCTAATGAGGTTATGCCGAGTACGTTGTCATACCACCCATCGGAGAACATTATTGGAGAGTTGCAGGATGGAGTAAAAATGAGAAATCAGATCAATAAGGATCTAAGTTATTTTTATACAAAAGTTGTATCTATTCAAGAAGCATGCTCATATAGTTTTTTTATTTCACAGGTTGAGCCTAAATTGCACATAGATGCACTTCCTGAAGAAAGTTGGGTAAACACAATGAAGGAAGAGCTGCAACAGTTTGAAAAACTTGGAGTCTAGAAGCTTGTCGATCCACCGGATAATCACAAGTCCATAAGTACAAGGTGGGTCATCAAGTGTAAACGGGCTGATAGAGGAGTTGTTGTATGCAATAAATCTCAACTCATAGTCCAAGGTTTTCATTAGAAGAGGGCATTGATTATATAGAGGTCTACTCTCCTGTCACACGATTAGAAGCTATCCGCATTTTCCAGACGTACCACTTGGATGTGAAGTCCGCATTCCTATATGGAAAGATGAAAGGGGAGGTGTAAGTTGGACAACCGTTGGGGTTTGTTGATCCAATACACAAAGAAAAGGTTTACCAACTGGATAAGGCGTTATACGGTTTGCACCGGGCCTAGAGAGCCTGGTATGAGACGCTTTCTCAACATCTTCTGGAGAACGGTTTCACCAGAGGAATAGTAGATAGTACCCTCTTTACACGGGAAGCAGATGGACATCTGATTATCGTAGAAATCTATGTGGATGATATAATCTTTGGCTCGACCAACGATGAGCTGTGTAAAGACTTCGAGAAATTCATGCAAAAGAAATTTGAAATGAGTTCAATGGGAGAGATGAAGTTGTTTCGGGACTTCAGGTCGATCAGTTACCTGATGGGATCTTGATCCATTAGACGAAGTATGTGCATGATGTATTGGAGAAATTTGATATGTCGGGTACTTCACCATTATCTACCCCATTGGCATTAAATCACGGCATTGGACTAGATAAGAAAGGAGTAAAGATTGACGGGACCTTATATCGATCAATGATTCGATCTTTAATTTACCTCACAACATCAAGGCAGGATATCATGTATCTGACATGCCTCTGCGCCCGACATCAATCAAGTCCACAAGGGTCTCGCATGCTGATCGTCAAGCGGATTCTTTAATATTTGAAGGGTTGCCTAAGCACCGGCTTGTGGTATCCGCGGAGCGATGATTTTAACCTAACTGCATATTTTGATTCTAATTTCAGATGTTGCCGCTTAAATGCTAAATCTAAACTACTGGTTTCAAGTTCTTTGGCACACTATTAGTAACGTGGCAATGCAAGAAGCAAACCACGGTCGTTCTTTCTACTTGCAAAGTAAAATACGTTTCAGCTTCCAGTTGTTGTTTCCAGATCTTGTGGATACAACAACAAATGAGAGACTATGGATTGCAGTTTCTTGATACACCTATATATGTAGATAACGAGGCTGCCATAAACATAACTAAAAACCCGGTTGAACACTCTAAAACTAAACATATCTAAATTCGACGCCACCTTTATCCGTGATTGCTTTGAGAAAAAGTTGGTTAGAATTGAAAAAAGTCCACATTGATGAACAAAAGGCAGATTTTTACACCAAAGCTTTTGATAGAGCTACATTCAGATATCTTTTGAAACTTGATGGGTTGAAAAATCTGACATTAGGGGTGACTTTAGAGGAGGTTGAATTCGAGGCAGATGACGAATTAATGTAATTTTCATCGGTTTGTCACAGTTTATTGGTTTTAGAATTTCTTTCTTTAAAACAAAAATCCAAAAACATGTTTTTGATTTTAGGGGGAGAAATGTTATGAAAAATATAAAAACATATAAAATTTGAAAATGTACAAAAACATGAAAAAGACCTAAAGAGTTTTCATGTAAAAAGAGGATAAAGTTGGAGCATCAGGATTACCAGGGTATTCACTATCAAGATCATGCTTACGCTGGATCTCCTGTGCTTTGCATCTTTCATTCCACAGAATGTTCACCTGTTTTCTTCTCATTTCAAATCCGTCTTTAATACTACTAAAGCCTTCAACCAGTTTAGTATTACGAGAATTATACGATTCTCTCATGTCGTCATGTTTAGCGGCTAGTGTTTCGGCAGATCATTGTATAGCCGCACTATGTTCTTTCAGCCTATTCATTTCAATCCCACGAGCGTTATTAGCCGCTCGCATCTGTTGTAACTGAGCTGCTGTTTCAGTATCCGAAGCTCTCAACCGTTCATTCTCCTCTATCAACTGCGTAATCTCGAAAGCTTGCTTTCCAACAGTTTCCTTCAAAGAATTTATCTCCAACTGTTGCTTAATAACTGTATTCTGATTTGAAGACATAAACTCTGAATGCCTGTTGATCTGAGTTGCCACAGCTTGCAGCTGTGAGAATAGAAAATCCACCTTCTCATCCTGTTCCATTTCCGAGAATAAACGACTACGTCGTTCTGTACTTTGTTGATGAGTTGCGTATCGGGATTGTTGAGCTGAAGAAGTAGTAGGTTGTGGTTGAATAAGAGTAGTCACAACTGAAGGTGTTTCAGCTACTGTGGTAGCTGTAGGTTGTGGTTTAGAGGTTGTAGTGGGGTTCCACATTAAAGCTTCAGCCTGCATCGCTGTGAAGGCAAACCGAGCTTCTACACTTGGTTCTGGTACGATTTCTGGTTGTGTGGTTGTATGTTGTGGTTCAGGTTTTGCTGATGAGGTTCCCATAGACTTTTTACTCTTTTTCTTTCTATGAACCGCAACTTTCTTCTTGTGTGCTCGTTCAGTCTCAACATCAGATGGAACATAATCAGCAGCTGGATCTGTTAAAATCCGTCTAATCTGCCTAACCCAACGCTCATCAACATAGCGTTCAAACCCAGGTTCAAGCGGATTGTCAAAGAATCAAATTCTTCATATGGTTGTTTACCCTTATCACCACCTGTAGTACCTACACCACTCGTACCATCACCGTCATCATCACTTTCATCATCACTGTCATCATCATCACCTTTATCCTTTCACTTTTGACGACCAAACTTATATTCGATCATCTTCTTCAAAGTTGGTTCTTCATTATCCGACTGACTATCATCATGGCGCCACTTATCCTTTTCAGGTGCAACATATTCATCATTTGCAAGAAAACCAAACAACTTACGAGGAGGTGTGCTTTCCTTGTAACGTTTTGCTGCTACACCTCTAAATATCTTCAACGAATGTTCCATCATAACATAAAATTTTAGAACATTGTTGTCGTTCTTTGGAAGATTCAGATGTTGTACATTCAAGATCATCTAGAGAAAATGAGGATACATCCAAAACTTGTTTCCACCAAATCCGGTTCTTGTCAGGTTTTCCTTCATGTTTGCAAAAATATACTTTGAAACACTGAACGGTTTGTTTAATGTCAAAGCTACCATCATCCCAACTAGGTCATTATTCGCCATGTCATAACTACTTCATCTGTTGCTTAAACACTGAATTAAAACATGTAGAAAGAACTTGTATCAGAGCGCCAACCATGCTTTGTTTAGTTGTCCGACAAGAATATCTCTGACACATCTCATTGGAAGCAAACATCCACGTTGACATGTTAATGGAACTGAGTATGGAGCTTGAGGATCATCGCGAAGTTGTAATGCTGAGTTTATTACTTCAATGAAAATATCTACATCTAAGCCATTTAGTCTTCCATGGATAAGTTCCTGTCCATTCACTTCAACAACTTTAGCTGAATCCCAAAATTTCTTGATCAACGTCTTATATACTGTAGTTTTATGCGTGATTGCATAATGTATCCTTGAGTCGCGCAAAAACTTCATTATACCATTGTACTCAACAATTTTATCTTCCAAATCTAAGTAGGCAACCATGTTGTGTCTCAGCTCTGACATAATTTCCACTTCTGACTTGTCAGTTTTCTTTGTTGCGGGCTTTCTTTTCTATTCTTTTGGTACCATCTTGTACACAAAAGATAACCAAAATAAGAAGAAACATAAATACACAAGGGAGCATAATAAAAAATGTTCACTGTGAACTTTCTGTAAGAATGCAGCCCCTTCACAAAGAACTACTGACTCGTATGAATAATAACTACATGCACGCAGAACATCTGACTCATACGAGCAAGCGATGACTCGTACAAACAAGCAGGTTGCTCACACGAATAAGCAAAAGGTTCACACAAACAAGCTATTGGCTCGTACGAGTAACTGGCTCGTATGAACAACAAGTTACTCATACGAGGGACAATTCACTCGTACGAAGAAGAATTGACTTGTTAGCACGAAGAACTTCAAGTGTAGCTTCTTCATTAAGAACTTGTTTTTTGTCAACACAGGTTCTTCGCATGTTGGAAATCAACTAAGAACAGTTCTTCATCTTGCCTAGGTTCTTCGCCCAAAGTTGTTGTTCACGTCAGACAGTGACAAATAGTCAGTTAATGTTCAATCTATTCATCTTTAAGATATACCAACATTGTCAAACATACCTTAAAGATATCACAAACAACTCAACTAAAAAGGCGTGAAAGGTTGGACATATGATGTTTCTTCTTAGTGAGGAAGATTATGAATAGTGAAAGGATGAAGTGAAAAGGTGAAAGTAAAGTTGCACTGAAGAACTACTTCACCTTTTATACCACATGCCTTACCTTGCATGAAGTACCATAGTTTGCACGAAGAACCGTCAGTCGCCTGAAGAACTGTCTTGTACAAAGAACCAGTGACTCATTCGCATGAAAAAACTACCATTTGCACCAGGAACCATTTACTCATTCGCACGAAGAGTTATCATTCGCACGAGGAACCTTTGATTCGTACGAGCAAGTACTGATTCGTATGAATCCAGGTTCTCCTGATTGAAACATCGGTTCTTCATGAACCTTAGGTTTTTCTTTGACTTGTCTAGTTCTTCGTTGACTTGTCTGGGTCTTCGCACATATCCACAGCGATAACAAGTTAGAAAATTTTCACATTGAACAGATTTTGCTATTTGTTATGAGTTTACCGAGTTGCAAAAGATACTTTATGAAGTTATGATAGAAAAACAATTGATTTTCAGGCGTATCTTGGTAGAAAACATTTGAGCTTCAACTTTGGCTAATCAGAAATAATTAATAATAATTTAAAAACAGAGTAAAGTAAAACAAATATTAACAGATAAGAACAAACTGTACATTAACTAGCAATCTTTTTCTGAGTTTCAAGGTAGGAGAATCATATCAGCCTTTAATCTTGCCAAAAACAATTTTTGTTAAAAATTTAAATTAAATGAATATTCTACCACAATATCGGTATTGTTGTCCACATAAGCTCAGCTTATAAGATGTAATCATGATTAGGAGATATGATTAATGTATGAATTATACCTACTAGCCGGTGTTCAACCACTTCACAACACATTCCCATACCAAGACATGCACAAGAGAAAATCTTACCGACGAGTATACAGCTTATCATCTGTTTTGACGTATATGATGTGAGATACTCACTTATTTTTCATGAAAACAAGCCCTATGCGATTAAATCACTTATTAATGAGGAACTTGATTTTCAGATGCAAGCAGGGCACATGAATAAGTCCGTGAACAGGTTAGTACCAATGTACCGACAAAGAGACGAACTTAACTCCCGCATAAAGTTGTGATATATTATCACTTATTTATTGGGTGGATGTGATATGTTTATCACTTATTGATGGTCGTATACAGTATTTACACGTATGTATGGTATCATGGAAGTTCTAGACTCGTGTCCCCGTTATTTTCCGGTAAAAGATTCAACCATGATACCCACATGATAAGCAAGCATAAAGACCGCATATCTCAGAACCTTTTGATTCTATCAAAATGAAATTTTGTACCAAGACCATATGCCAATGAATGGTTCCCACCTGGCTTTTAGTCCGTTATGTTTATATCAACCTGCACATTTTAATCTGATTATGAGCCTACCGATACATTATTAGTAGAGCTACTTATCATTTTTTGTTTTATGTTTTTGACCATATTTGACAGATCATCGGTGTATCATCATCTTCTCTTATCTTTCCAAGAAACTCATTTTTGATTTTTGGGTTTTCTATTGTTTTTGTATTTTTCTGAAATTCTCCCCCTTAAATGTAGAAAGTAAATAAATAAAGACATAAATAAATAAAAGACGTATTTTTGTATTTTTGTATTTTCTCATGTTTTTGTATTTTTCTTGAAATTTTCTCCCCCTAAAATATAAAAAAAATGGAAAATCTTTTTGTATTTTGAGTTTTGAAGAAGATATTTGCAAAAACGATTAGCCAATAATGATTTACTCGGGTTTCACCTTGATGCCATTGACCAAAATAAGACAATCAAACCGTGATTTATCAAAATCTTTTGTAAATAGGTCGGCACGTTGGTGATCGGTGTGGATTTTAACAACATTGATAAGTTTCTTTTTATAACAATCTTGTATGAAATGATACTTAATCTCAATGTGTTTGGTTTTTGAGTGTTGTACATGATTACGAGTGATCTGTAAAGTAGCTTCATTATCAACATAAATAGGAGTAATTAGAAATTCAAAATAGCATTTGTTGTTGGATCCATAAAACCTGAGAGCAGCAATTGGAAGCCGAAATATACTCAACCTCACATGTTAAAGTAGCTACACAAGTTTGCTTTTTTGCACTGCCACCTGACTAGGCAATTTCCCAAGAACTGACATCCTTCTGATGTTGACTTTGCATCGATCTTCCAACCACCATGATTAGAATCACTGAATGCTGTCAAATTAATCCTATCATCCTTATGGTACCAGAGACCAGTGTCCGGGCGACCCTTCAAGTAACGAAAGATTCTTTTTACAGCCATCAAATGAGAAACTTTTGGACTTGACTGGTAGCGAGCTAGAAGACATGTTGGATACATTATATCGGGTCTTAACGCAGTAATATACATAAGAGATCCGATCATAGCACGATAAAGCGATGGTTCCACATGCTCACCCATTCCATCAGGAGTAATCCCATGATTTTGAGCTAATGGAGTTCCCAAAGGCTTTGAGTCTTCCATTTGAAATCGCTTGAGAATATCCCCAACATACTTGGTTTGATATGAAAATCTCTTTCTTAGATTGATGAACCTGCAGACCTATAAAGAAAGTCATTTCTCCCATGGCGCTCATTTCGAACTTCTCTTGCATCACCTGCTCGAATTCTTTGCACATTTTATCATTTGTAGACCCAAAAATAATATCATCAACATACACTTGTACCAGCAACAAATCCTCATTCTTTTCTTTGATAAAGAGAGTACAGTCGATCAACCCACGTCGAAAACCATTCTTGAGCAGATAGGAAGACAACGTTTCATACCAAGCCCGTGGAGCTTGATAAAGACCATATAACGCCTTATTGAGAAGCCACACTTTGTTAGGATGAATTGGATCTTCAAAACCAGGCGGTTGCTCAACATATACTTCTTCTTCGACCACACCATGAAGAAATGCACTTTTCACATCCATTTGATAAACAGTAAACTTCTTGTAGGACGCATAAGACAAGAAAATTATTATTGCCTCAAGATGTGCTACTGGTGCATAAACTTCATATAATCATTACCTTCTACCTGATTAAATCCCTGGACAACCAATCTTGCTTTGTTTCTCACAACAACACCTCGGAAATCCATCTTGCACTTGTAAACCCATCTAGTATCAATCTTCTTGTAGTTGTCGGCCTGTCAACCAATTTCCACACGCCCAATTTCTGAAACTGTTGAAGTTCCTCTTGCATTGCTTCAACCCATGAGTCTTCTTTCATTGCCTCCTTCTAAGATTTCGGTTCAACTTGGCAAACATAGCAGGCAAAAGACCAATCATTATGTTCCCCAGATTCTCTAATTGCCTTATACAAACCAACATTCTTTTTGTTCCTTAGCTGATTACGTGTCTGGACTCCACTATGGACATCTCCTATAATATTATGCTAAGGATGAGTATCATGGATTTGAGTTTCAGGAACATCGGGAACTCGAGATTTATACCCAAATTGTTGATATTCAGATCATCAGCTAAGTCGATGGCTGGAATCGACGAAGATGTAGATGCATGACCTTCAATCGTCCCTCGATTTTGCACATTTGAAGTTACATCAGAAATACTAGGAACAGGAGCAGAAGTAGCTTCATTTGCATCATGGAACTCATCATCTTCTGACGAAACATTATAATCAGCAGCATCTTCAAATTCCTCATTTTGAACAATATTATTAACCGAAGTAGACACCTGTGGGTTAACAATAATTGGTCGTACTAAATATGAATCAACTGCAGTATCACTTTCAAGTAACATTTGAGCCGCTGCAAACGCATCATCAAAAGTTGGCAGATTGAAGGAGTCAAACAGTCCATCGTAGTCAAACATCCAAGGAGCACCTGGAGCTCTTAATGATTCAGCGTATCTTTGAACCTTAACTTCACCCCTTTCCTCATTCCTTTTCATTGTCAAATTCCACAATCTGAAATTTGTAGTAGCATATCCAAGAAAGAAACCTTCGATAGCCTTTGGACCGAATTTACCATGTGGATCAATCATAGTGCATGGAGCTCCAAAAGGTTCTAAGAAAGACACATCCGGTTTCCTTTTATGCAACAATTCAAAACATGTGGATCAATCATAGTGCATGGAGCTCCAAAAGGGTCTAAGAAAGACACATCCGGTTTCCTTTTATGCAACAATTCAAAACATGTTTTCCCATTCCTTTTCACCGTAAGAACTCTATTCATTGTATAGCACGCAATAGCCACAACCTCCCCCCAAAACTGAAGAGGAAGTTCTGACTCTACTGACATAGTTCTTGCAGTCTCGATAAGAGTTATATTTTTCCTCTCAGCGACACCATTTTATTGTGGAGTATAACGAGAACTGTATTCATGTAGAATTCCCTTAAAAGAACACAACTCATCCATAATATTATTCTTGAATTCAGTACCATTGTCGCTTCTGATTTTCCTTATCTTCAAATTGTACAAAATTTCAAGTAGCATGAGGAGATTCTTGAGGATTTTAGGAACTTCACTCTTGTGTGCCATAACATTCACCCATGAAAATCTTGAATAGTCATCAGTAACAACTAAACAATATGCATCGCCAAAGGTAGTCTTGTGTTTCATAGGTCCAAAAAGGTCGATATGAAGACGTTCCAAAGGCATATTGACAGTGTTAATTTTCTTCACAGGATGAGACTTCTTTGCTTGTTTTCCCTTTTGGCACGATACGAAGACATCTTGTAAATGAAAGTTCTTCACTGGTACACTATTCACAAGATTATTTTTCACCAAATAGTTCATTTTCCTCAAGTGAATGTGTCCCATTCGTCTATGCCAAGAGATTGACTACTTTTCAGTCGCTTTCGAGACAAAACATGTAACTTGTGCAGACGTAGTAATAGCTTGGCTCATGTCCAGAATATACAAATCATTTACTTGGAGCCGACAATACAATCCATTCTTTGGGAATCTTGAAACCCGGTTTTAGCACATAACAACCGGCATCATCGAAATGAACTATGATATTCTCTTCGCAGATTTGAGAAACACTCTAAAGATTGTGATCAATTTGACAACCATAATTGATCTTGTCAAAACGAACAACACCATTGGAAATCATTCCTTCTCCAGTGATTAACCGCCTTTATCTCCAGCAAAAGCAACATAGCCTCTCTTAATGCTTTTCACATCATAAAAAGGCCTTAAATCGCCTGTCATGTGTCGTGATGCTCCGCTGTCAACAATCCAATGACTATTCACAGAACCTCCTAGAACACCTTTGACATTACATTACCCGATTAGTTTGATATGGGGAACCAAGCCTTAGTGGCCTTGGGTCAACCCATATCATCAAGAAATTTGATTTCTATTTCTTGATGATTTGGAAATTTTGTGGCTCCCCTTGAAGCAGTACCGGTTTTAGGTTTCCAAGATTGTTGACTGTCAGACCCTCAATTTCCACTTACGGAGTTTTACCGCGAGGCGTGTGATCAAACCAGAATCTGAGACACTAGTAATATCGAACGACTCTATAAGATTTATTTAAACGTTTTCCAAAAATATTTGTTTAACCTTTCATAGTTATTTTGATATTATCTTAGTTTCAAAGTTTAACGGAAGCATTAGTTTCAAAGTTTAGCGGAAGCATTAGAGTAAAGTAAAGTAACAGGCGCCAACATAAACGCCAAAACCAAAAATCCCAAACAATATTCGTAAATAAGACTCGATAAAAATGCCTTGATCAAATGCAAGTGAGTGCACCTAGCGCTCCTAGCGTCCTGAGAAACATGTAAAGAAACAAGTGTCAACATTAAAGAAGAGTGAGTTCATAGGTTTTTATAAGTTTACAAGTTCGGTTAAAAGTTTGTTTTCCCCGTTATCCCTAACCCGGGATAATGATATAGTTCCATTATTCCTAACCCGGAAAAATAATGTTGGTTTGTAATTAAGTTCAATGTTAACATGTAGGTAGCGAGCCTAAAGTTACGTCACATAAGAGTTCGCGATCGAAGCTGACTGTTGTTGCCTCAGTGTTGCCAGGTCTATCACTGACCATGGCGAAAGTTAGGCCAAATTAATCACACCGTTAACCATACCCGGTCGGCTAGCGCGACTAGCTCGGGTGGGGCTTGTCGGGCCTAGTAGTACTACTTATAATTTCCCCGCTATCTAACCCAATACTAACGATCCGAGAGTTGATTGAAGACTTCCGTGATATAGCTACTTAGTGACCATAACGTACATTAACATTAACTTAGTTACCGAATATTTTAACGACGTTAATTTCGCATAACGTAAAAGATAGAGTTTTAGAGTGTATACATGTTTCTCCCCCTGTTGTTCGAAACTGGACAAAATAGGGGCCGTGAACTCACCTTAAATTGCTCGGTTAGAATAACACAAAAGTAGCAAATGATGGAACCGCTAATCGCGTCCTAACATGCCAACCGATTTAAAGTTAGTGTGTGAACACATTGATACAAAACCCTACGCATAACTAACACACAGTACGGCACACGCAACAACCAATTCGAAACCAAAATCATGCATGCAAAACATCACCATACAAAATAATGATCAAAACAACTTGTCATAAACACAGGTTAACTCATACAACACTTAGGTACACACTAACGCAAGTTATCATGTTTCAGCTTGTACGCTCGTAACTGGGCTGTTTTCGAGGATTTTTATAAAATAGTTCCAACGTTCCAAAAATTCCAATTTTTTTACAGGAGATGTCAACTAAACTGTAGAATTTTATGTAAAATTTTCAAGTCCTAACGCTTTACCAATTATTTATAAACATCGCTTTCTGACTGCAGTCCACGGGAAAAATTATTTAAAAACCATCGTTCATCCAATTAAAAATTCCAGTGGGAGATTTTCGGAAATTCCCGTCTCCAATTACTGTACAAATTTCGTGACCCAACCACCTACAGACTATGAGATCAAACTCGATAAACAACTAGCAAATTTTGCAGAATTTATGCAGCTTCAGCTGCTGCACTAAATGACCACTTAAAAATAGCAAACGACCTCAGAAAAATATGAATCCAGCGCCATTAGAAGCGTTTTTAAAAAGTACACGTTTTAGGCTTCTGAAAATCCAGTTTTCGATAAATAATAATAAGGTTACAGCCAATTGAAGTTGGCTGTAAATGTCATTCAGCAAACTGTTTTCGACTTTTATCGCATTAGAACATGCTTAAACGATCATGACACTTAATAATAATGATTAACAACAGGTTTATTTTTCAAATATCATCATGTATATCAATATTCATGCAAACCCTAATTATATAACATGATCTTTATCGCTAAAACGCAGCTTATGATTTTAGTATTCAACATAACATCAAAATCGCAAAGACTCGCACAATCATCCGAACTAATCATAAATCACAACACTTTTCATACTAATAATCCTACCATTACACATAATCATGATCAAGATTACACAAACCCTAATGTGAATCGGAAAACAATTAAACCCTAACCTTGAAACGATGATGATTAGCGAACCGGGACAAGATTGGAATCAGTCCGGAAGTTGGAGCTTGTGCGATCGTGAGGGGGGGGGGGGCTGCCGTCGGCCTTCTCTAGGTGCTAGGGTTTTGTTGTTGTTTTTTTTAACAAACAATCCATTAATACATATATATAGATGTAACAAGGGAAAAGAAAGGGAAGGGGGTGCGGCCGCGATGGGGGGGGGGGGGCGTTTGGGTTAAGTGGCTTGGGCCTCAAGTTTAGGTTATTTCCTTGGGCCGCAAGGAGGTGAGGTCGACACGTTTCGCGGCTCGGTTCAGTTTGGCTATATATTTATTATATTTTTTTGTAACTAATAATCGCGAAATCAAAGCGTGATATAATAATCTACAAAATCTACAAACGTCTAATAACACATAGCACGTAATTCACCCAATAGATTCACAAAGTTAGCGTAGTTATTGCGAGTGTGTAATTTAATTCTCCGAATTAAATCAGCGTAGGAATGAATAACCGTGAAGTAGCGCGTTTAAGATACCTGAAAAGCCGGGATGTCACATTATCCCCATGTTGAAAGAATTTTTGTCCCGAAAATTGGGTAAACGCAGTTTAGAATGCAACGCACAAAGATTCAGTTTGTTAGCAATGGTACAAGTAATTCCCAGGCTGTCACATCATCCCCATGTTGAAAGAATTTCGTCCCGAAATTTAGTTGGCGGTAACGTCAGATTGCTGCTCGCTGCAAAAAGGTGTGGGTATTTGCTTTTCATTTGGTCCTCTCTTTCCCACGTGAACTCCGGTCCACGCATAGAGTCCCAACGAACCTTGACAATTGGTATCTTGCTGTGCCTTCGAGTCTTAATCTCACGATCCATGATCTCGATAGTTTGTTCCACAAAATGCAGTTGCTCATCCACTTGAATCTCATCCAATGGAATGACTAGGGTCTCATCTGATAAGCACTTCTTCAGATTGGACTCATGAAAAACATTGTGAACTCCACTGAGTTCGGAAGGAAGGTCTAACTGATAAGCTACGGGCCCGATACGCTTCGAGATCACAAATGGGCCTACGTACCGTTGGTTTAGTTTGCCTCGTTTCCCAAAACGGATTACACCCTTCCAGGGTGACACCTTCAGTAGGACGCGGTCACCTACTTGAAATTCGAGCGGTTTGCGTCGTTGATCAGCGTAACTTTTCTGTCGATCTCGTGCCGCTGCCATGCGATTTCTGATTTGCACAATCTTTTGAGTAGCCTTAAGTATCAACTCAGGACCTGTGAGTTGACTGTCACCGACTTCTTTCCAACAGACCAGTGATCTACATTTGCGACCGTATAATGCTTCAAACGGTGCCGCTTGAATACTTGTATGGTAACTGTTGTTATACGAGAATTCCACTAAAGGCAGATGGATTTCCCAACTGTTCCCGAAGTCTACCACACATGCCCTAAGCATGTCTTCCAAGGTCTGAATGGTCCTTTCACTTTGACCATCCGTCTGAGGGTGATAAGCTGTGCTCATATCTAAGCGTGTACCCAACGCTTTCTGAAGTGACTGCCAAAAGTTGGACGTGAAACGAGCATCTCTGTCTGAGATGATGGACGTTGGCACCCCGTGCCGAGAAACTACTTCCTTAATGTAGATGCGAGTCAACTTATCCATCTTATCTGTTTCTTTGATCACTAGGAAGTGTGCAGACTTAGTTAGATGATCCACGATTACCTAGATGGTATCGCAGCCACCCGGAGTTCGCGGGAGTTTAGTGATAAAGTCCATCGAGATCTGATCCCATTTCCACACTGGGATCTGAGGTTGTTGAAGTAGCCCTGATGGCTTCTGGTATTCCACCTTGACTTTCGCACAAGTCAAACACTTGCTCACGTTGGTGGCTATATCCGCTTTCATGTTGGGCCACCAGTACGCGGCTTTAAGGTCTTGATACATCTTATCCGAACCAGGATGGACAGAGTATCGGGATTTGTGAGCTTCGTCCATAACTAGTTTCCTGAGGTCTCCGTAGAGAGGTACCCATATACGATTCATGAAATACCGGGCACCATTGGGTTTCACTTCCCAATCGCGTTCCATCTTTCCCACTGATTCGGCCTTGATGTTTTCTTCCTTAACTGCTTCTAGTTGCGCGTCGCGTATCTGTTCGGGTAACCCCGAATGAATGGTGAACTGTAGTGCTCGTACCCGACGAGGTTTCAAGTGCTCCTTCCTACTGAGGGCATCAGCTACCATGTTAGCTTTACCCGGGTGATACCGAATGACACATTCATAATCGTTCATGAGTTCGACCCAGTGATGCTGTCGCATGTTCAACTCCTTCTGGTTAAAGATATGCTGGAAGCTCTTGTGATCCGTGTAGATTGTGCACTTTGTTCCATATAGATAGTGTTCCAAATTTTAAGTGCAAACACAACTGCTCCCAATTCCAGGTCATGTGTTGTGTAGTTTTTCTCGTGAACCTTCAACTGTCGGGATGCATACGCGATGACCTTATCACGTTGCATGAGTACACTCCCAATCCCTGAATGGAAGCGTCACAATATACCACAAAATCATTTGTCCCTCCTGGAAAGGACAAAATGCACTGCAAAGTTTCTGATTCAGCAATTGAAATGCTGCTTCCTGCTTGTCACCCCAAGCATACTTGGTGCCCTTTTGGGTGAGAGTGGTAAGCGGTTGTGCGATCTTGGAAAATCCCTCGATGAAACGTCTGTAGTAACCAGCCAAACCCAAAAATTGGCGGATCTCTGTCGGTGTCCTGGGTGCTTTCCAGTTCTTGATAGCATCAATCTTGGCGGGATCAACGTGTATACCCTTTTCATTCACGATATGCCCGAGGAACTGAACTTCCAGAATCCAGAAATCACACTTCGAAAACTTGGCATATAGTTTCTCCTGTTGAAGTAGTTCCAACAATAATCGTAGATGCTCACATGTTCTTCTTCACCCTTAGGGTAGACGAGTATATCATCGATGAACACGATGACAAACTTGTCGAGATACGGCTTACACACGCGGTTCATGAGGTCCATGAACACCGCGGGTGCATTGGTGAGACCGAAGGGCATGACCAAGAACTCATAATGGCCATACCGAGTACGAAATGCCGTCTTGGAGATATCCTCCTCCCTGACGCGTAACTGGTGATAACCGGACCGTAGATCAATCTTGGAGTAGTAGCTTGACCCTTGAAGCTGGTCGAAAAGGTCGTCGATGCGAGGTAATGGGTATCGGTTCTTGACGGTAACCTTATTGAGTTCCCTGTAGTCGATGCACATGCGGAAGGTCCCGTCTTCTTCTTGACAAAAAGGACCAGAGCTCCCCATGGCGAAGTACTGGGTCGGATAAATCCTTTTTCCAACAATTCCTGAAGTTGGGTAGACAGCTCTTGTAGCTCTGCTGGAGCTAGGCGGTACGGGGCCTTGGCGATAGGAGTCGCATGGTTCGCCAATTCGATTTCAAACTCCACTTGTCGATGTGGTGGAAGACCAGGTAACTCCTCTGGAAACACATCGGGAAAGTCATGGACGATGGGGATATCTTCAATCCGCTTCTCGTCCTTAGGCTGCTCGGTGACCAGTGCGAGCCAAGTGAAGGAGTTCTTTCTTCGAAGATACTTCTGAGCTTGCATGTAAGAGATGATGTTTGTGACGGCGCCTGCCTTCTCGCCTTGCACCATCAAGGCTTCGTCGTTAGAGAGCGGAATACGGATAGCTTTCTCGAAACAGAGAACTTCAGCTCGGACGTCGGATAGCCAGTCCATTCCGGCTACCACGTCAAAACTACCCAGGGTAGTTGTCATCAGATCAATGGTAAAGGTGTGACCCGCGAGTTTAAGTTGACAGCCGGTCACTAAATGGGTCACATCTACAGATTTACCATTGGCTAGTTCTATGACGTAAGGGGTCTCTAGGGGTTTAGGCGTGAGATTTAGGTTCTTCCTAAAAGATCAGATATAAAACTCTATCCGCACCCGTATCAAAAAGTACAGTAGCAAAATGATCGTTAAGGGGAAACTTACCAGTGACCACATTCGAGTCGTTTCTGGACTCTCCGCGGCCCAGCGTGAATGCACGACCTTTGGCACCTCCTGTGCCACCATTTCTATTGTTGCCATTGTTGTTATTTGTTGTTGTTGTTGTTTTGTTGTTGTTGCGAAGCTGCGGGCAGTCTCGCTTGAAATGGGCAGTGCTACCCACTGATAGCATCCCCGGTTATTACCTTGCTGTTGACCCTGGTGCTGATTCTGATTTTATTGAGACATGATTTCCCCGCGACAATCCTTTGACGTGTGTCCCGCTTTACCACATCGTTGGCAGCGATTTCCGGCGCAAGGGCCGTGATGATGGAGGTTACAACGATTACATTGCGGCTTTCGACCCGCATAGCCGCTTGAGTTCTGGGTGTTGTTGGCAGACTGATTATTGTGACCCCGATTGTTGTTGAAATTGTTGGACCGCTTCTGGTTTCCTTGTTGTGGCTGGGCTGACGAAGACTGTCGAGCAGGTGAGTCTTCAAATTTTCTTTTGTTATCAGGGACAACTTCGGTTGCACCCCGAGGTGGCAACTTCCTTTGCTCCACCGCCTTATCGGTGAGTTTATGCGCCAGCCTATTCGCTTGATGCTCTGTGGTAGGGTTGCTAGACATTACCATGCCCTGGATCTCAGGGACCAGACCCCCAAGATAAAACTCAAGTCGTTTTTCGACGGTGTTAGCCAGATCGGGACATAGGAACACCAGATCATGATGTTTTGCCGTGTACGCTTCAATTTCAGACCCTACCATCTTGTGGTTCCATAACGCTTGCTCCAACTGCTGAACTCTGTCCCGCGGACAATATTCCTCCTTGATTAGGGCCTTAAACTCGGTCAAGGCCATTGCGTTTGCCACAACAAGTCCATGCGTTTGGACTTGTGCGTTCCACCAGGTTAATGCCCCATCTTCCAACGTTGAGGCAGCATACTTGACCTTATTGGCCTCAAGGCAATTGCACATCTCGAACACCGATTCAGACTTTTCAATCCAACGGACCAGTCCTATGGGTCCTTCAACACCCGTGAACTTGCTCGGTTTTACATCGAGGAATATCTTGTAGGGGTTAAGACCCCCTCCTGCTGGTGGGTTTTAAACACCTGCCAGAGCAGCATTCACGTGTTCTTGGATTAATGCGGCCAATTCTTCAGGTGACATGTTGAGGTTTCCGCGATGTCCAGTTGCCATTTCAGATCTTCGCAAGACAACACAAACACACATCGATAAGTATATATATCCAATATAGTTATCATAATCCACACTTCAATCATCACACAAGTTGTGTCAACCCAACAAATTAAACAATCAAAAGGAACATTCGATTAAATAAATTGCAATGTCTCACAAAATACTAACCAAACAACTCTGTTTAATTATAAAATTTCAAGTTCAAACATAAGTGGAAACAAACAAACTAAATAAAACAAAGCGGGGATTGGCGAGACGAGTCAGTCTTCTACGTCTCCATCTCCCAAGTCGCTATCGTTGCCGTCATCCTCTGCGGCGTTTTCAGCTTCAACAGCCAGGTCCTGTTTCGGCTCTTCTTCCTCCGGATCCTCCTCCGAGTCTTCCTCTGGACCCTCCTCTGGGTCTTCCTCTAGATCCTCCTCTTCTTCCTCTACCGGCGCTGGGGGGGGGGGTGCTGGTGCGGGTACTGGGACAGGTGGTGCTTGATTCTGCTCCAGTTCTTGAATCCTCCAACTGGACTCAAGAAATCTGTCTTCGAGCCAGTCAGCCCTCAGCTGCACAGCACGAAGATCCTTAGCTAAAATGTTTCGAACTCTCCGATTCTCATGTTACTCTTTCTCGAGCTTTCCAGTTTTACCAGTTAGTTGACGTATCATCCATCCTTGTGCTTCGATAGTCTCCTACATTCTCTCTAGTTGTTCCTGTTGTTTCCTTAACATATCCCTAAGTAGATCGTCCCCTACTCCTAACATGTTGACCGGTTCGACCGGTATAGCAATGGTCGGACGGGAGGACGACTCCCCTCTTAGAGCGAGTCTTTTCTTAGCAGCGGAGCGTGTCTCCACGCCATAAGGTGGTGAGGGTTCGACCATGGGTGCCTTCCCTGACGCCCTTGATTGTTGAGATTTGTCGGATGATGATGATGACATTGCCTGCTGGGTTGGTGTAGTTAGTTACGAGTTGCGTGCATCACAATATACATATATATCTCACATAAAGCAATTGTAGTATAACACATACAAGATATCACAGTTCGGTGCCAACTAAGTCTAGTGTCGTGTAACAGCTACAGTTTAGGTCTACTTTTAATGCAAACCTGGTTCTCTATAGCTAGAGGCTCTGATACCAATCTGTCACGCCCTCAATTTCCACTTGCGGAGTTTTACCGCGAGGCGTGTGATCAAACCAGAATCTGAGACACTAGTAATATCGAACGACTCTATATGATTTATTTAAACGTTTTCCAAAAACATTTGTTTAACCATTCATAGTTATTTTCAAATTATCTTAGTTTCAAAGTTTAGCGGAAGCATTAGTTTCAAAGTTTAGCGGAAGCATTAGAGTAAAGTAAAGTAACGGGCGCCAACATAAACGCCAAAAACAAAAATCTCAAACAATATTCGTAAATAAGACTCGATAAAAATGTCTTGATCAAATGCAAGTGAGTGCACCTAGCGCTCCTAGCGTCCTGAGAAACATGTAAAGAAACAAGTGTCAACATTAAAGAAGAGTGAGTTCACAGTTTTTATAAGTTCACAAGTTCGGTTAAAAGTTTGTTTTCCCCGTTATCCCTAACCGGGATAACGATATAGTTCCATTATTCCTAACCCGGAATAATAATGTTGGTTTGTAATTAAGTTCAATGTTAACATGTAGGTAGCGAGCCTAAAGTTACGTCACATAAGAGTTCGCGATCGAAGCTGACTGTTGTTGCCTCAGTGTTGCCAGGTCTATCACTGACCATGGCGAAAGTTAGGCCAAATTAATCACCCGTTGACCATACCCGGTCGGCTAGCGCGACTAGCTCGGGTGGGGCTTGCCGGGCCCAGTAGTACTACTTTTAATTTCCCGCTATCTAACCCAATACTAACGATCCGAGAGTTGGTTGAGGACTTCCGTGATATAGCTACTTAGTGACCATAACGTACATTAACATTAACTTAGTTACCGAATAGTTTAACGACGTTAATTTCGCATAACGTAAAAGATAGAGTTTAGAGCGTATACATGTTTCTCCCCCTGTTGTTCGAAACTGGATAAAATAGGGGCCGTGAACTTACCTTAAATTGCTCAGTTAGAATAACACAAAAGTAGCAAATGATGGAACCGCTAATCGCGTCCTAACATGCCAACCGATTTAAAGTTAGTGTGTGAACACACTGATACAAAACCCTACGCATAACTAACACACAGTACGGCACACGCAACAACCAATTCGAAACCAAAATCATGCATGGAAAATATCACCATACAAAATAATGATCAAAACAACTTGTCATAAACACAGGTTAACTCATACAACACTTAGGTACACACTAACGCAAGTTATCATGTTTCAGCTTGTACGCTCGTAACTGGGCTGTTTTTGAGGATTTTTATAAAATAGTTCCAACGTTCCAAAAATTCCAATTTTTTTACAGGAGGTGTCTACTAAACTGTAGAATTTTATGTAAAGTTTTCATGTCCAAACGCCTTACCAATTATTTATAAACATTTATATACTAGACTATAGTCAGATTCATCGCTTTCTGACTGTAGTCCACGGGAAAAATTATTTAAAAATCATCGTTCATCCAATTAACAAAATTACAGTGGGAGATTTTCTGAAATTTCCGTCTCCAGTTACTGTAGAATTTTCGTGACCCAACCCCCTACAAACTATGAGATCCGACTCGATAAACAACTAGCAAAGTTTGCAGAATTTACACAGCTTCTGCTGCTGCACTAAATGACCACTTAAAAATAGCAAACGACCTCAGAGAAATATGAATCTGGCACCATTAGAAGTGTTTTTCAAAAATACACGTTTTAGGCTTCAGAAAATCCAGCTTTCGATAAATAATGATAAGGTTACAGCCAATTGAAGTTGGCTGTAAATGTCATTCAGCAAATTGTTTTCGACTTTTATCACATTAGAACATGCTTAAACGATCATGACGCTTAATAATAATGATTAACAACAGGTTTATTTGTCAAATATCATCATGTATATCAATATTCATGCAAACCCTAATTATATAACATGATCTTTATCGCTAAAACGCAGCTTATGATTTTAGTATTCAACATAACATCAAAATCGCAAAGACTCGCACAATCATCCGAACTAATCATAAATCACAACACTTTTCATACTAATAATTCTACCATTACACATAATCATGATCAAGATAACACAAACCCTAATGTGAATCGCAAAACACTTAAACCCTAACCTTGAAACGATGATGATTAGCGAACCGTGACAAGATTGGAATCAATCCGGAAGTTGGAGCTTGTGCGACCGTGAGGGGGGGGGGGGGCTGCCGTCGGCCTTCTCTAGGTGCTAGGGTTTTGTTGTTTTTTTTAACAAACAATCCATGCATACATATATATAGATGTAACAAGGGAAAAGAAAGGGAAGGGGGTGCGGCCGCCATGGGGGGGGTTTGGGTTAAGTGGCTTGGGCCTCAAGTTTAGGTTATTTCCTTGGGCCGCAAGGAGGTGAGGTCGACACGTTTCGCGGCTCGGTTCGGTTTGGCTATTTATTTATTATATTTTTTTATAACTAATAATCGCGAAATCAAAGCGTGATATAATAATCTACAAAATCTACAAATGTCTAATAACACTTAGCACGTAATTCACCCAATAGATTCACAAAGTTAGCGTAGTCATTGCGAGCGTGTAATTTAATTCTCCGAATTAAATCAGTGTAGCAATGAATAACCGTGAAGTAGCGCGTTTAAGATACCTGAAAAGCCGGGATGTCACATTGACAATTACTAGATTGGCTATTATTTACAAGTTTAGACACTTCTAGTTTTAACAAACTTGATGAACTTGGTTTCTTCTCTACAACATCCGGTTTTATTGCCTTTTCAATTACTCTAACTTGTTTACATCTTTGTTTTTCTTCTTGTTCCTTAACAATACGTTTGTCTTGTTTAGGTGACACAGATCGATGTTGGCAATACTTTCAGGAGGGGCATTTTCAACAAACTTGGGTTTTGCTGAGTTGGTACAATTTTTGATTATGTGGCCAAACTCCCACATTTAAAACATGATCTCCTTTCAACAAATTTAGGAGATGCCGTTTGATGACTCAATGTTGAACTTGTAGGCCTAGAGGTACTTGGTCCATCTTCACGCCCATTTATGTGTTGAGTGTAATTGTTTTTGAACAATAATGATGTGATCAAGCACATATCGGGAGTTAGAATAACTCTCCAATTTTAGCTTAATTGCATCATGCTCGCATTTGGCATGACTAACTCCTTTTTTGTTTCTTCAAGGATATTAATGTAGTTATTAAGTTATTAATACCAGTTTGCTTGTTCAAAACTGTTTTTGTTAACTCCGACACGCTTTTCTTAAGAGTCTCAATTATAGATTTGAATTCTTTTTTATTTCGAGTTCAAGCCATGTTTGCCTCTTTGCATTTTGACAGTTCAACTACTAAGCTTTGATTCTGACTGTTAATTGTTTCAATTTTAGTTTTTAAGTCAGCACAATCGTTGCATATCCTAGGAGAGTCGGATTTTACCTGACTTGTTGAACCTACAATATTAGCCATAAAAGCAGTATGATGAAAAAAGATCCATTGTTGGCAAAGAATTTCCCCTTTTCATTCGATGGAACTTCTACTTTCTTTATCAACCCAGACTTTTGACTTTTTAGCTTCTCTGCTTCTTTCAGCAACTCATCAACCACAGTATCAATCTTTTCCTTAATATATGAATCTGATCTACAACCACCCACACTTGAGCTTTCCACGTCAGAACTCCCATTATAACCAGAACTATCATCATCATAAGAAGAGTCAATACTATTCATGTTTGATCTGATTGATTATCTTAGCATAACAAGCAGTTCCTCCTTGATTCTCATTTCCCAACTGAACTAACCAATCACATCCTTCATCTGCTTGAAGTACTAACACTTTACTTGTGTTGTTTGAAAGCCCAGACTGGTTGGAGTTGTTTGGGTTGTTAACAGCTACTATACCCTGTTCATTGTTAACTTGAGTTGTGTTGGATGAGTGTGGTTGATTTCGGAAAGGGTTGTGATTTCCTTGCTTGCTAGGTTAAGTACATTCATGTTTGAAATGACCTTTCTCACCACAGTTAAAGCAAGTAACAAAATCTTTATCAAAACCATACTTTGTGTCTTTGTTGCTTTCTAAACTTGTTTTTCAAGTTCTACTCATGTAGTCTTTCACTCTTCTAACCGCACTAGCAAATGCCACTTAATATCCATCAACTCCATTTCATCCCTATCTATTTGCTGATAGTCTTCATTAGTCAAATTGATGTTTCCAGTTTGACCGACGACTAGTCCACAGTATGCACTAACCATAGTGTTAAGAAGTTCCATGTGTTCCCGAGCAACTTCTACACTGACCTTGGAAAGATGTGAAGTATCAAGTATGATGGTATTAGGTTTTGAAGGTTGAAAGTTGTTACCATAGAAAGCTTGTTGAGAAGCGTATTGTGGAACTTGAGGTGTAACAACTTGTGGTTGTGGAAGAAAGGCTTTAGGATCAAATGCTTGACCATAGGTTTGAGCACTTGAGCTAGCAGATTGATCTATTTGAACTAGATGTGGTAGAAAAGGGTTAACATTTGACACAAACGTTGTTTGGATTTTCGGTTGCTGAGTTCTACTAACGCCTGTGTTAATACCTCCAAGATACATTTCAGGGTTTTGTGGAACAAGTAATCTTTTCGCTTTTCGTATTTCTTCTTCATTTTTGCTCTCAAATTTCTGAACGAACTCACAATACTGATCATACAAAAACACCTGTGTGCTTTAGTAAGTCAATAAATTGACTCCACTTAGGTGGTGAGGCATCAGCAAAACACATCACAATCTCTTGTGGAGATGCATTCAACTTGTATGAATGCATTTCACTAAGTAGATGATAAAAACGAGTTGTCATGTCGCTTAGTGTCTCATTCTCCATGAACAGAAAACCTTTAAACTCTTTCTTCAGAAGATCATGTTGTATCTTTCTTGTTGCAGCATTTCCTTCCCCTCTTGCTTCCAAAGTATCCCACAAATTCTTGGTTGTGGTATAGTACACAAATTGATGATAAATGACCTTATGAAGTGATTGTGTAAGGATAGCAAATGCCTTCTTCTCTAAATCATAAGCCTTTTTATCATTTTCATCTAAGTTGGCTAAAGAGGTAGGATTTGATCCTGCTTCTTCGAGGGATTCCTTGTATGGTGTAGTAAAACATGTCCACAACCTTGTATTTTGACAAAGAACATACTATGAAAACAACTTTTCCATGAGGGATGATCGTTCATATGATTCAACTTTGGTGGACGGTTGTTACTTCCTGTTTCACTCTCGCTAATGAGAAGAGTCTGAATGCTTTGATTTTGATTTGCCACACACGCCATTGATTAGCGGTAATCATGGCCGTCTGCTGAGGCATTAATGATTCAACCCATGAGGTTGTGGAGCTATATTGTGGTGAATCTTGGATTGTACTTGAACTACACCCCCAATCCCAAGGATTGTACCCATTTGTTTATTTGTTTATAAAAATCAGCTTAAAAGTTCAAAATTCCAAGGATTACCTTGAAATAAAAGTCTTCTATCAAAGTTCATAATTTCAAGAAACCACGAAGTATCGAAAAACTGGTCACGAACAACCTAAAAAATCACGAAAAACTGGGTTCTTTGTGCGAGCCACAGATTCGTACGAACCACTGGTTCTTCGCACGAATAACTGGTTCTTCGCGCGAATAACTGGTTCTTCGTGCGAACAACTGGTTCTTCGTGCGAACAACTGGTTCTTCACAAGGACACTTGGTTCTTCTTGGGGTGGGTTATTCGCAGGGGGAATCTTTTGCACGGGTTGGTTGGTGAGAAGTTTCCTTTTGTATCAGAAACTTGTTTCCGATTTTGTTTGAAAGTTTTCAGTTGTCTACACAGATTGGGTTAAAAAGACAAACATTCCAAAACAGCTTTTCAGTCAAATCTTAAGATTTAGTCAACCCTCAAAGAATATTCAGGTGATTTTTCCGACAAGTGCTTCACCGGAAAATATGTCCAACTAAACTTTGATAAAAAATTTCAAGAAAAACCGAATCCTAACATGTCTCCATGTATTTTAACAAGGTTTTTATAAAAATTTTCTGAAAACAACAAGTTTTACCTATGTTTTAAGCCACTTTTCTTGTAAAAACTTAAGTTTCTTGTTGGAAGTTCAAGAACACTTCCAGAAAGCTTCACAACTTGCTAAAACACAACACTATGCTTGGTTTTAAACAAGGAAGAGAGCCAAAGCTCTGATACCACTTGTAGGTCCACTTGGAGGATCAAGATAACCTACTTCCATGTTGTTTAACACACACAAGTGTGGTATCCAAGTTTATATGCAAACCAAAGCAAAGTATAACAAACACAAAGTAACCAAAGATTCACTATCTTTTGATTAACTGAAGAGGGCTAGTACAAACACATACAAACAATGTTCATACAGACTCAAGGTATTCTCTGCGTGCTCTCTTACTTGAATTGTGAAGTGCATGTCTGTATATATAGGCCCAACACCCAGCAACATCACGAAGAATGTTACTAGCCACGAACAACCAGCTGTTGTGAAGGACCGTTTGTGACATCCCGGTTTTTTAGATATCTTAAACGCACTACTTCACGGTTATTCATTCCTACGCTAAATTGATTCGGAGATTTAATTTACACGCTCGAAATAATTACGCTAACTTTGGGAACTTATCAAGTGAATTACGTGCTATGTGTATTAAACGTTTATAAGTTCGGTGAGTTATTATGTTATGTTTCGATTTCGTGATTTTTAGTTATAAAAATATATATATAGTAAATATATAGACGAATCGAACCGAGCCGCGAAACGAGTCGACCTCATTTCCTTGCGACTCAAGGGATTAACCAAAACTTGAGGTTCAAGTTAAAGACCCAACCCGCCCCACCCAAACCCTTTGCGGCCGCAAACTCAAATCGCCCAACCCTTTTCCTTTTTCTTTTCTTTCTTGCACTATATAAAGACATATATGCATGTGTTATGTTCAAAAAAAAAACACACACACAAACCCTAGCTCCATAGAGCCGACGGCAGCCTTCTCCTCATTCCCTCTCTCGGTCGCGATCCCCTTGATTACCCGAATCGATTTCCAATCTCGTTCCCGGTGCGTTAATCCTCATTGTTAAAGGTTAGGGTTTGTCATTGTTTTGCAAAGTCATATTAGGGTTTATAAACTCTTGATCATGCTTGTATGTAATGGTAGAATCATTATTATGAAAGTGTATGATGTTTAGTTTAATAAATTATGCGAGTTTGCGATTATGATGATTAGTTGGAATCAAGAATCATTAGGCTGCGTTTTGTGATAAAAATCATATATTATGATTAGGGTTTGCATGAGTATGATGTACATGATGATATATGATTGATAAATCTGTTCTTGATCGTTTATATTTAACGTCTCAATTGTTTAAGCGTGTTACATTGCGATAAAAAGTTGAAATCAGGATGCTGAATGGTGTTTACAGCCAACTTTAATTGGCTGTAACTTGGTTATTATTTATCGAAAAACGGATTTTCTGAAGCCTAAAACGTATATTTTTGAAAAACGCTTCTAATGGCGCTGGATTCATATTTTTCTGAGGTCGTATGATATTTTTAAGTGGTCAATTAAGTGCAGTAACTGAAGCTGTGAAAATTCTGAAAATTTGTTAGTTGTTTATCGAGTCGGATCTCATAATCTGTAGAGAGTCGAATCACGAAATTTGTACAGAAACTGGATATGGAAATTTCTGGGAAACTCCCACTGGAATTTTGTTAATTGAATGAACGGTGATTTTTAAATAAATTCTCCCGTGGACTGCAGTCAGAAAGCGACGAATCTGACTGCAGCCTAGTATATTAATAATTATGAAATAATTAGTAAAGTGTTAGGACTTGAAAAATTTACATAAAATTCTATAGTTTAGTTGTCACCTTCTGTAAAAAAATTGGAATTTTTGGAACATTGGAACTATTTTATAAAAATCCTCGAAAACAGCCTAGTTATGAGTATACAAGCTGAAACTTGATAACTTGCGAATGTGTGTACCAAAGTGTTGCATGGATTGAATTGTGTTCATGATAGGTTGTTTTGATCACTATGTTGGTATGATGATACTTTCATGCATGATTGGGTTTTAGGATTTTGTTATTGTGTGTACCGCATTGTGTGTTAGTTATGTGTATGGTTTGTATTGGTGTGATTCACACACTAACTTTAAATCAATTGACTTGTTAGGACGCAATTAACGGTCCCATCATTTGCTACTTCTGTGTTACACTAACCGAGCAACTAAAGGTGAGTTCACGGCCCCTAATTTTATCCGGTTTAAAACAACAGGGGGAGAAACATGTATACACTCTACAACTCTATCTCTTAACGTTATACGAAATTAACGTCATTAAACTATTCGGTAACTAAGTTAATGTTAATGTACGTTATAGTCACTAAGCAGCTATATCACACAAGTCCTCGACAAACTCTCGGATCGTTAGTATTGGGTTAGATAGCGGGGAAATTATAAGTAGTACTACTGGGCCCGACAAGCCCCACCCGAGCTAGTCGCGCTAGCCGACCGGGTATGGTCAACGGGTGAATAATTTGGCCTAACTTCGCCATGGTCAGTGATAGGCCTGGCAACACAGAGGCACAACAGTCAGCTTCGATCGCGAACACTTACGTGACATAACTTTGGGCTCGCTACCAACATGTTAACATTGAACTTAATTACGAATCAACAATATTATTCTGGGTTAGGGATAATGGAACCAACAACATTGTTATTCCGGGTTAGGAATAATGGAACATCAATATTATTCTGGGTAAGGAATAATGAAACCATCAGTATTATTCCGGGTTGGGAATAATGGAACTAAGTCGTTATCGCGGGTTAGGGATAACGGGGAAAACAAACTTATAATCGAACTAATGAACATATAAAAACCTGTGAACTCACTCTTCTTTAATGTTGACACTTGTTTCTTTACATGTTTCTCAGGACGCTAGGAGCTCTAGGTGCACTCACTTGCATTGATCAAGACATCTTTTTATCAAGTCTCATTTACAAATATTGTTTGGGTTTTTCTTTAGTTTTGTCGTTTGTGTTGGCGCCTGTTCCTTTACTTTACTGTAATGCTTCCGCTCAACTTTAAAAACTAATGCTTCCGCTAAACATTGAAACCAAACTAAGACAATCTAAAATTAACTATGAATGGATAAACAAATGATTTTGGAAAACGTATTAACAAATCATATAGAGTCGTTCGACGTTACTAGTGTCTCAGATTCTGGTTTGTTCACACGCCTCGTGGTAAAACTCCGCAAGTGGAAATTGAGGGTGTGACAGATTGGTATCAGAGCCTCTAGCTATAGAGAACCAGGTTTGCATTAAAAGTATACCTAAACTATAGCTGATTACACGACACCAGACTTAGTTTGGCACTGAACTGTTATATCTTGTTATGTGTTATACCACAACTATGTTATGTAAAATATGAATGCATAATTGAAACGAATGCAACTCGTAACTAACTACCCAACCCAACAGGCAATGTCATCATCATCATCATCCGACAAACTTTTGCAACCAAGGGCGCCGGGGAAGGCACCTATGGTGGAACCCTCACCACCTCATGGCGTGGAGACACGCTCAGCTGTGAGAAAAAGGCTCGCTCTAGGGGAGGAGTCGTCCTCACGCCCGACCATCGCGATGCCGGTCGAACCGGTTAACTCGTTAGAAGTAGGGAACGACCTACTTAGAGATATGATAAGAAAGCAACAAGAACAACTAGAGAGAATGCATGAAACCATCCTAGCATAGGGATGGAGGATACGACAATTAACAGGTAAGACTGGATCGCTCGAGGAAGAGAAACATGAGAGTAAGATAGCTCGTAACACTTTAGCTAGAGATCTTCGTGCTGAGCAGCTAAGGGCTGACTGGTTTGAAGACAGAGTTCTTGAGTCTAGCTGGAGAATTCAAGAACTAGAACAGAATCATGCACCTGTACCAGTACCCGCACCAGCACCGGCCCCTCTAGTGCCGGTAGAGGAAGAAGAGGAGGATCCGGAGGAAGACCCAGCTGTAGAAGCTGGAAACGCCGTGGAGGATGACGGCAACGATAGCGATTTGGGGGATGGAGACATAGAAGACTGACACGTCTCGCTTATTCCATTTGCTTTCCTTCAGTCTATTTATTTTCCTACTTATGTTTAAACTTGAGATTTTATAGTAAACTGATATGTTTGGTTGGCATTTTGTAAGACGTTGAAATTTTATTTAATCGAATATTTCTTTTGACTGTTTAATTTATTTGGGTTGACATAATTTGAGGAATTATTTAAGTATGGAATAGGATAACTATATTGGATATATAGACTTATCGGTGTGTGTTTATGTTGTCTTACGAAGATCTAAAATGGCAACTGGACGTCGCGGAAACCTCAACATGACGCCCGAAGAATTAGCCGCAATGATCCAAGAACACGTGAATGCTGCTCTAGCAGGTGTTCAAAACCAACCAGCAGGTAACCATTATTAAATTTTCATGGGAAAATCTAATAGTTGGGCTAGTAGAATTTCTCGCTGACTACCTGTCCTCTGTCAGCAGGAGGGGGTCTTAACCCCTACAAGATGTTTCTCGATGCAAAGCCGAGCAAATTCACGGGTGCAGAAGGACCCATAGGACTGGTCCGCTGGATTGAAAAGTCCGAATCAGTGTTCGAAATGTGCAATTGTCTGGAGGCCAACAAAGTCAAGTATGCTGCCTCAACGTTGGAGGATGGGGCACTAACTTGGTGGAATGCACAAGTCCAAACGCGTGGACTTATTGCTGCAAATGCAATGGCCTGGGCCGAGTTTAAGGCCCTAATCAAAGAGGAGTACTGTCCGCGAGACAGGGTTCAACAGTTGGAGCAAACATTATGGAACCACAAGATGGTGGGATCTGAAATTGAAGCATACACAGCGAAACATCATGACCTGGTATTTCTATGTCCTGATCTGGCCAACACCTTAGACAAATGACTCGAGTTTTACCTTGGGGGTCTGGTCCCCGAGATCCAGGGTATGGTAATGGCTAGCAACCCTGCGATTGAGCATCAAGCAATCAGGTTGGCGCACAAACTCACCGATAAGGCGGTGGAACAAAAGAAGTTGCCATCTCGGGGTACGACTGAAGTTGCCCCTGATAATAAAAGAAAGTTTGAAGACTCGTCTGCTCGACAGTCTTCGTCAGCCCAGGCACATCAAGGGAACTAGAAACGGTTCAATAATTTAAACAGTCACCGGGGTCACAATAATCAGCCCGCCAACAACAACCAGAACACAAGCGGCTATGTAGGTCGAAAGCCGCAGTGTAATTGCTGTAACCTTCATCATCACGGCCCTTGTGCCAGAAATCGCTGCCAACGATGTGGCAAAGTGGGACATGCGGCAAAGGATTGTCGCGGGGAAATCATGTCCCGACAAAATCAAAATCAACACCAGGGTCAGCAGCAGGGTATTAACCGGGGATGCTATCAGTGTGGTAGCACTGCCCACTTCAAACGAGACGGCCCACAGCTTCGTAACAACAACAACAATGGTGGGAACAACAACAATCACAACCACAATAACCACAACAACAACAATAACAACAACAACAATGGAAATGGTGGCACAGGAGGTGCCAAAGGGCGTGCATTTACGCTAGGCCGCGGAGAGGCTAGAAACGACTCAAACGTGGTCACCGGTAAGTTTCCCCTTAATGAACATTTTGCTACTGTGCTTTTTGATACGGGTGCGGATAGGAGTTTTATATCTGAGTCTTTTAGGAAGAACCTAAATCTCACGCCCAAACCCCTAGAGACCCCTTACGTCCTAGAACTAGCCGATGGTAAATCTGTAGATGTGACCCATATAGTATCCGGCTGTCAACTCAAACTCGCGGGTCACACCTTTACCGTTGATCTGATGACAACTACCCTGGGTAGTTTTGACGTGGTAGTCGGAATGGACTGGCTATCCGACATCCGAGCTGAAGTTCTCTGTTTCGAAAAATCTATCCGTATTCCGCTCTCTAACGACGAAATCTTGACAGTGCAAGGCGAGAAGGCAGGCGCCGTCACAAACATCATCTCTTACATGCAAGCACAGAAGTATCTTCGGAGGAAGAACTCCTTCGCTTTGCTCGCACTGGTTACCGAACAGCCTAAGGACGAGAAACGTATAGAAGACATCCCGTCGGCCGTGATTTTTCCGATGTATTTCCAGAGGAGTTACCTGGTCTTCCACCACATCGACAAGTGGAGTTTGAAATCGAATTGGCGAACCATGCAACTCCTATCGCCAAGGCCCCATACCGTTTAGCTCCAGCCGAGTTGCAAGAGCTGTCTACCCAACATCAGGAATTGTTAGAAAAATGATTTATCCGACACAGTACTTCGCCATGGGGAGCTCCAGTCCTTTTTGTCAAGAAGAAGGACGGGACCTTCGCATGTGCATCGACTACAGGGAACTCAATAAGGTTACTATCAAGAACCGATACCCATTACCTCGCATCGACGATCTCTTCGACCAACTTCAAGGGTCAAGCTACTACTCCAAGATTGATCTACGGTCCGGTTATCACCAGTTACATGTCAGGGAGGAGGATATCGCTAAGACGGCATTTCGTACTCGGTATGGCCATTATGAGTTCTTTGTCATGCCCTTCGGTCTCACTAACGCACCCTCGGTGTTCATGGACCTCATGAACCGTGTGTGTAAACCATATCTCGACAAGTTTGTCATTGTGTTCATCGATGACATACTCATCTACTCTAAAGGTGAAGCTGAACATGCTGAACATCTACGATTACTGCTGGAATTACTTCAACAGGAGAAACTATATGCCAAGCTTTCAAAGTGTGATTTCTGGATTTGGGAAGTTCAGTTCCTCGGGCATATCATGAATGAAAAGGGTATCCACGTCGACCCCGCCAAGATTGAAGCTATCAAAAACTGGGAAGCACCCAGTACACCGACGGAGATCCGCCAATTTTTGGGTTTGGCTGGTTACTACAGACGTTTCATCGAGGGATTTTCAAAGATCGCGCAACCGCTTACCACCCTCACCCAGAAAGGCACCAAGTATGCTTGGGGTACAAGCAGGAAGCGGCATTTCAATTGCTGAAGCAGAAGCTTTGCAGTGCACCCATTCTGTCCTTGCCGGAAGGGACAGATGATTTTGTAGTATATTGTGATGCTTCCATTCAGGGATTGGGATGTGTACTCACGCAACGTGATAAGGTCATCGCGTATGCGTCCCGACAATTGAAGGTTCACGAGAAAAACTACACAACACATGACCTGGAATTGGGAGCAGTGGTGTTTGCGCTTAAGATTTGGAGACACTACCTATATGGAACAAAGTGCACAATCTATACATATCACAAGAGCCTCCAACACATCTTTGACCAGAAGGAGTTGAACATGCGACAGCGTCGCTGGGTCGAACTCTTGAACGATTATGAATGTGTCATTCGGTATCACCCGGGTAAAGCTAACGTGGTAGCTGATGCCCTCAGTAGGAAGGAGCACTTGAAACCTCGTCGGGTACGAGCACTACAGTTCACCATTCATTCGGGGTTACCCGAACAGATACGCGACGCGCAGTTAGAAGCAGTTAAGGAAGAAAATATCAAGGTCGAATCGGTGGGAAAAATGGAACGTGATTGGGAAGTAAAACCCAATGGAGGCCGGTATTTCATGAATCGTATATGGGTACCTCTCTACGGAGACCTCAGAAAGCTAGTCATGGACGAAGCTCACAAATCCCGATACTCTGTCAATCCGGGTTCGGATAAGATGTATCAAGACCTTAAAGCTGCGTACTGGTGGCCCAACATGAAAGCTGATATAGCCACCTACGTGAGCAAGTGTTTGACTTGTGCAAAAGTCAAGGTAGAGTATCAGAAGCCATCGGGGCTACTCCAACAACTGAGATCCCGGTGTGGAAATGGGATCAGATCTCGATGGACTTCATGACTAAACTCCCGCGAACTTTGGGTGGTTGCGATACCATCTGGGTGATTGTGGATCGTTTAACTAAGTCCGCACACTTTCTAGAGATTAAAGAAATAGATAAGATGGATAAGTTGACTCGCATCTACATTAAGGAAGTAGTTTCTCGGCACGGGGTGCCAACGTCCATCATCTCAGACAGAGATGCTCGTTTCACGTCCAACTTTTGGCAGTCACTTCAGAAAGCGTTGGGTACACGCTTAGATATGAGCACAGCTTATCACCCTCAGACTGATGGTCAAAGCGAAAGGACCAATACAGACCTTGGAAGACATGCTTAGGGCATGAGTGGTAGACTTCGGGAATAGTTGGGAAATCCATCTGCCTTTAGTGGAATTCTCGTATAACAACAGTTACCATACGAGTATATCGGCAGCACCGTTTGAAGCGTTATACGGTCGTAAATGTAGATCACCGGTCTGTTGGGCAGAAGTCGATGACAGTCAACTCACAGCCCTGATTTGATACTTGAGGCTACTGAAAAGATTGTACAAATTAGAAACCGCATGGCGGCGGCACGAGATCGACAGAAAAGTTACGCTGATCAACGACGCAAACCACTCGAATTTCAAGTAGGCGACCGCGTCCTACTGAAGGTGTCACCCTGAAGGGTGTAATCCGCTTTGGGAAACGAGGCAAACTAAACCCACGGTACGTAGGTCCGTTTGTGATCTTGAAACGTATCGGACCCGTAGCTTATCAATTAGACCTTCCTGCCGAACTCAGTGGAGTTCACAACGTTTTTCACGTGTCAAATCTGAAGAAGTGTCTATCAGATGAAACCCTAGTCATTCCATTGGATGAGATTCAAGTGGATGAACAACTGCATTTTATGGAACAACCTATCGAGATCATGGATCGTGAGATCAAAACTCGAAGGCACAGCAAGATACCGATCGTCAAGGTTCGTTGGGATTCTAAGCGTGGACCGGAGAAAGAGAGGACCAAATGAAAAGCAAATACCCACACCTCTTTGCAGCTGAGCAGCAAGCTAACGATACCACCAACTAAATTTTCGGGACGAAAATTCTTTTAACATGGGGATGATGTGACAACCTGGGAATTTCTTGTAATTTGTTCGTTGTTAGTTTGTACCGATTTTTAACGTCGAAACTAAATCTTTGTGCGTGGCATTCTAAACCTGTGCGTTGCATTCTAAACCGCGTTTACTCAATTTTTGGGACGAAAATTCTTTCAACATGGGGATAATGTGACATCCCGGTTTTTCAGATATCTTAAACGCACTACTTCACGTTATTCATTCCTACGCTAAATTGATTCGGAGATTTAATTTACACGCTCGAAATAATTACGCTAACTTTGGGAACTTATCAAGTGAATTACGTGCTATGTGTATTAAACGTTTATAAGTTCGGTGAGTTATTATGTTATGTTTCGGTTTCGTGATTTTTAGTTATAAAAATATATATATAGTAAAATATAGACAAATCGAACCGAGCCGCGAAACGAGTCGACCTCATTTCCTTGCGACTCAAGGGATTAACCAAAACTTGAGGTTCAAGTTAAAGACCCAACCCGCCCCACCCAAACCCTTTGCGGCCGCAAGACTCAAATCGCCCAACCCTTTTCCTTTTTCTTTTCTTTCTTGCACTATATAAAGACATTATGCATGTGTTATGTTCAAGAAAAAACACACACACATAAAACCTAGCTCCAAAGAGCCGACGGCAGCCTTCTCCTCATTCCCTCTCTCGGTCGCGATCGCCTTGATTACCCGAATCGATTTCCAATCTCGTTCCCGGTGCGTTAATCCTCATTGTTAAAGGTTAGGGTTTGTCATTGTTTTGCAAAGTCATATTAGGGTTTATGAACTCTTGATCATGCTTGTATGAAATGGTAGAATCATTATTAAGAAAGTGTATGATGTTTAGTTTGATAAATTATGCGAGTTTGCGATTATGATGATTAGTTGGAATCAAGAATCATTAGCCTGCGTTTTGTGATAAAAACCATATATTATGATTAGGGTTTGCATGAGTATGATGTACATGATGACATATGATTGATTAATCTGTTCTTGATCGTTTATATTTAACGTCTCGATTGTTTAAGAGTGTTACATTGCGATAAAAAGTTGAAATCAGGATGCTGAATGGTGTTTACAGCCAACTTCAATTGGCTGTAACTTGGTTATTATTTATCGAAAAACGGATTTTCTGAAGCCTAAAATGTATATTTTTGAAAATCGCTTCTAATGGCGCTGGATTCATATTTTTCTAGGTCGTTTGATATTTTTAAATGGTCAATTAAGTGCAGTAACTGAAGCTGTGAAAATTCTGAAAATTTGTTAGTTGTTTATCGAGTCGGATCTCATAATCTGTAGAGAGTCGAATAAAAAAATTTGTACAGAAACTGGAGATGGAAATTTCCGGGAAACTCCCACTAGAATTTTGTTAATTGGATGAACGGTGATTTTTAAATAAATTCTCCCGTGGACTGCAGTCAGAAAGCGACGAATCTGACTGCAGCCTAGTATATTAATAATTATGAATAATTAGTAAAGTGTTAGGACTTGAAAAATTTACATAAAATTCTATAGTTTAGTTGTCACCTTCTGTAAAAAAATTGGAATTTTTGGAACGTTGGAACTATTTTATAAAAATCCTCGAAAACAGCCTAATTATGAGTATACAAGCTGAAACTTGATAACTTGCGAATGTGTGTACCAAAGTGTTGCATGGATTGAATTGTGTTCATGATAGGTTGTTTTGATCACTATGTTGGTATGATGATACTTGTATGCATGATTGGGTTTTAGGATTTTGTTATTGTGTGTACCGCATTGTGTGTTAGTTATGTGTAGGGTTTGTATTGGTGTGATTCACACACTAACTTTAAATCAATTGACTTGTTAGGACGCAATTAACGGTCCCATCATTTGCTACTTCTGTGTTACACTAACCGAGCAACTAAAGGTGAGTTCACGGCCCCTAATTTTATCCAGTTTTAAACAACAGGGGGAGAAACATGTATACACTCTACAACTCTATCTCTTTACGTTATACGAAATTAACGTCATAAACTATTCGGTAACTAAGTTAATGTTAATGTACGTTATAGTCACTAAGCAGCTATATCACACAAGTCCTCGACAAACTCTCGGATCGTTAGTATTGGGTTAGATAGCGGGGAAATTATAAGTAGTACTACTGGGCCCGACAAGCCCCACCCGAGCTAGTCGCGCTAGCCGACCGGGTATGGTCAACAGGTGAATAATTTGGCCTAACTTCGCCATGGTCAGTGATAGGCCTGGCAACACGGAGGCACAACAGTCAGCTTCGATCGCGAACACCTACGTGACATAACTTAGGCTCGCTACCTACATGTTAACATTGAACTTAATTACAAATCAACAATATTATTCCTGGTTAGGGATAATGGAACCAACAACATTGTTATTCCGGGTTAGGAATAACGGAACATCAATATTATTCCGGGTAAGGAATAATGAAACCATCAGTATTATTCCGGGTTGGGAATAATGGAACTAAGTCGTTATCCCGGGTTAGGGATAACGGGGGAAACAAACTTATAACCGAACTAATGAACATATAAAAACCTGTGAACTCACTCTTCTTTAATGTTGACACTTGTTTCTTTACATGTTTCTCAGGACGCTGGGAGCTCTAGGTGCACTCACTTGCATTGATCAAGACATCTTTTTATCGAGTCTCATTTACAAATATTGTTTGGGTTTTTCTTTAGTTTTGGCGTTTGTGTTGGCGCCCGTTCCTTTACTTTACTTTAATGCTTCCGCTCAACTTTAAAAACTAATGCTTCCGCTAAACATTGAAACCAAACTAAGACAATCTAAAATTAACAATGAATGGTTAAACAAATGATTTTGGAAAACGTATTAACAAATCATATAGAGTCGTTCGACGTTACTAGTGTCTCAGATTCTGGTTTGTTCACACGCCTCGCGGTAAAACTCCGCAAGTGGAAATTGAGGGTGTGACACCGTTCTTCATGAAAGGATACTCGTACAAACAAGCAATGGCTCGTATGAACATGAAACTTGCTCGTACGAACAAGCAAAGGTTCTTGATTGGTCACTTGTACGAACAAGTAAGTGACTCGCACGAACAAGCAATTGCTCATATGAGCAAGCAACTTGCTCGTACGAAGCATAGTTCACTCTCACGAATAAATGGTTCTTCGGAGAACCCTGCTAATAGACATACTGCACAGAAAGTAAGATCAAAAACACAAAACTTAATAGTAGGCACACATGCAACTGTTTTACAACACAAACAAACTAAACATAGTACTAAATCAAGATAGGTGGATATCTTGATTTGGTCGACACGACCAAAACTTTTTAGACGCAACAAACAAAGACCGTATAATTACCGACGTAACTAAGAACAAGCAACAGACACAAAAGTGTATCAACAGAAGTGCTACCCATATCTTGACTTGTAGTGGTTGATCGGCACACCACTTACAATGCCTAAGGTAGTTTGAATAAGATTCAACACGAATTGTACGTTAAATTGAAATTTTCGGTAAACCAAACTAAAAAACATAGATCTAGGACAATTTAATGGGCCAAATTAAAATTAACATAGATTTGTGCTTATCAGCGTGTGTACTACATGTTAGAACTTTCAATTTCATCATAATCAACAAAAATTTTCTTAGTGCTCATAAGATCCACTTGGCACGAAGTGAATGTGCAAAATGTTTAAATTTTAAATCTCCTCTTCGCATGAAGTATAAATGTCACTTGGTACATATCACTTCGTACGAAGTGAATTTGGTAATTTTGAAAATTTTCGTCTAACTGTTCTATTTGTGTTGTTTTTGAAGGAAAAGAAATCTAACTTCGACTTGATGCACAACATATGTTGTGTTCTCGATAAGAAGATTCCTGAAATAACACTGTTTAAGTCAATATTAAATTTTATGGATGAGCTACCAATCAAGAAAGCTTTAACCGACCAACATAAGGCCTGTCGCTCACATATAGAAAGATTTTGGGAACATGCCCAATTCGTATCAGAGAAGAAAGCTATTCGATCGATTGTACGCATTGGAAACGAAGATAAAGAATTTGTTATTACAGAGGCTTTGATTCGAAGAGTACTTGATTTTAAAGATATAGATGAAGATCAAGTGATGTACTCTGAACGTATAGCAAACGCTGTTTTTACAGGATGGGATACAAAGGGCATGTGAATACAATGTTCAATAAAGTGTATATGGGCAGACCTTACATATTTTTTGTTCATTATGTTATATCAACTTTGACTCACCGGAAGGGACGGGGTGATGCGTTAGTTGATTATCAGATGTGCATGATCGTCGCCCTAGCACTAAACAAACCATATAACTTCACTATGATGATCTTTGAGCAAATTGTAACACCCCGACCGCATAAAACAACGAACAGCGGCAGAAACGTTGAGAAGTCATGTCACAGAACTATTGTTTCACAACTCATGGAATTTAAATTTTTATTAAGTTAAATGTTTACATTGTCTTGGGATAAACAGAAACAACACATAAATAAATTGTCTTTCATGTTTTTTATAAGGCCCGCGTCCATTCCTATGTGCAGCATGCATCATATTATCAATCATTGACTCATGAAACATATGTGAAAAGAGAGTCAGCCTAAAAATGCCGGCGATTACATAGGTTTTGAGAGTGTATATTGCAACACCTCATCCGACTACAAGAGTCGTTAAGTGAAAACCTCGTATCAAAAGTGTTTGATATTGGAATACAATTAACCAACTAAAACAAGTTGGCTAGAGTTGTGAAAACCTTATAGCCATGAATCTTGACCAAAACGTTTCTTTTGTAAAATCTTGTAATAGATTGATTTAAAAGAAAACTTCGTATAGTTTATATCTTTAAGTGAAACTCATTGCGTGACATTATTCAAACCATTTGTCCTTGTTATAAACCATTCGTCCGTGTTATAAATCAATCGTTCGTGTCATAAACCAATTGTCCATGTCACAAACAAATCGTCTGTGTTTTTAATCGTGAAAACTTTTGATCGTTCTTTAATGAACACATTCAAGCCTGTGTTGACTATACCACTAAAGGGTATCTTTAATAGACCACAAAAGGGTCTTTTTAACTAGACTAACAAATCAACAAATGATTTGTTAATCAGAAACAATTTCTGTCATTACCCAAACTTCCACCAAATCCAGTAAACAGTCTGGTAATGGGATTGTTAGTCCTATGGTACCATAACATACTACTGGTCGGCTCAGCCAAAGCTAACGAATGTCATTCGTGTTATGGATAACACATCAACAAGTTGTTCACATTATTGAAATCGTATTGTTTTATATATAAACCATAGAAATTGTTTTTGAAAACTTGAAAATGATTTAGCACATATGAGTCACCCCAAACATTTGCAAAATATAAAAGAGGGAAACTATGTACTCACTTGGGATTGCGAAAGTTTCTTGATCAACGGAATAAACAAAGCTCAAATGTGTCCTAATGTGTAAGATAAATATGTTAGCGTGTCAGGACTACAAACGGGAGATCTGATAGAGTGAAGTCTTATAAATCAGACGAGCGTTGGAACTCATTTGATATGGTTTAACAAACTTAACATTCTGATTTCGAAAGGATCCTAAGTGTTTTTGACCCTATGCTACTTTAGCGGGTCATTAACGTAAACACGTGATCGGATGGTTAAATATGTCCTATGATAACTCTTAAATGCCCAAACATGTTTGAAAATGTTATAACATCAGTTTATATGTCAAAAATTTGGTTACATGTGTTTAAAATGGATTTATGTGCAAAAAGGGCATTTTGGCCATCATTTTTTTGAGAACATAAAAGTAACGTATTATAACACTAACCAAACAACGTGACCATAAGGTATAACATCAGTAGGTTATTCCCCTATACAATTATGGTCACAAATATGTGTTTGTTCGGATCCTAAGATCTATCAAACGGGTCGGATTCGAAAGTCAAAGCGGTGGTCAAGACCGCTCAACTAGAAGTGACGAGTTAGACATGTCAAAATATGTCTAACTAAGTTTATTAAACTGTTTTGGTATCAAAACATGGTATTTTGATACCCGAAAATAGTTTCGTCATAAAATGCATACCATGCGCATTTTTGACCAAAACTTTGACTCGTCACTTCGACTAGTAAACATGGTAATCAGAAGGTGAAATCGTTAGGGATTATAACCTTCGTGATTACGATCACGTTGCAAAGTTCAATTGAACTTTGACTTGACCAAATATGGTCAGAACCAAAAGTCAATTAGGAAGCCAAACTATTCGAGTTTTGGCTCAAAATAACTAAAATAATGAAAGAACTAGGAAGAGTACTTACTCATGTTGAAGAAAACTTTTGGAACTCAAGATAGGAGGCTTCCAAAGGCTTGAAACAAGCACCAAGAAGGATAGAAAGAAGAACTTCAGACTTTGCTTTGAAGTGTTGTGAAAAAAATGAAAGAATCATGGGGTATTTATAGTATTTTAGGATCAATGAGGTGATGACAAATGTCCTCAAGTGTGGATTAGTGTCCTAACATGTGTCAACACCAAATTAAGTGTGGAAAAATGAGTGCTAGGTGTCAAAAATTGGAGATAGGTGGCAGACTTAGTGAAGAAGCAAAAATATTTATTATTTTTTTGACATTTTTGGCCCTTGGACTTATATTTTCACTTGTTTACCATTTTTGACCCCTTTAACCTAATATTTAGGTTATATAAAGGCGTTAAGACATGTGTAACTTGGATTATGCCTGAAAATGTCATGGATGTCGGTTCGTTCGGTTGTATTGAATAAAATACAAGATTTTATTAAATACAAAAATATTTGGATTGATACACATGGTTCGTATCTTGAATACGGACAAACAGCCTTTCGCAGTTTGATGAAAATAGTCCCTTCACTTGTATAAGCGTGTTTTTGTCTTATCTAACCCTTCAAAACTTATATCTAAGTTATGTAAAGGGTATTTAGGGTATGTGTAGCTTATGTCCTTGTTTCAGAGTGTACGTCTAGTTAAATTGATTGCGTTTGAGTGTCAGTTAATGAATTACTTCAACAAAAAATTTTGAGGATTCGAAATCGTACAAGAATTTGAAATTTGCAAATGTGTTAGAAAATTATACAAATTTCAGAAATAAAAACACAGGGTTTCATTGAATACGAAACTGTTTGTAATTGTTGATTGAATGGCACAAATTTCACACAAATGAAGTTGAATATTGAGAAAGAGAAGTTCTTACAACATTCTAGGTTCGTTCAGATGATGCTTGATGATCAGTTCCCGAATCTAGCGAAAGATAAGAAATATTTTACCACTAGACCACATGTCAGATCTGTCTTTGAACCGTTTGAATCAGTTTTGAAGTAAAAGACAGAGCCAATTGCAAGGAAATTTTTTGTAAGATTTAAAGATAAAAACTACAAAGCACTTTCAAAAGATAAATGAAGGAATGATGCTAGCAACTCAGACAATGAGGTAGATAAGATGGGAGAGTAGGTTGCGAAAAGAAGTGTTTGGTATGAGAAAGAGGAGACTAAGAAGAAAAAGTCTACACTGAAAAAGAAAGCGTCAAAAAAAAAAGGAGAGATTATGCTTAGAGACGAGGCAACTGATGAAGCTGAGGGGAAGATTTATGTAAATGTGGAATACAATGTTGAGCAAAATGTTGAAGTTGAGATGAATGTTGAGGACGAAGTATTTTCTGCTAGTCTAATGATGAAAGAGGTTAAGTTAATGTTGGTAATCTGACTACTGAGATAGAGAAAGAAGCATTTGAAGGTGATAATGAAGAGTGTTCAGAAGATAGTGTTGATCTTGAGAAAGCAGTGGAGAAAGAAATAGTTGAATTGCGAAAGCAACAACGTAAACTTAAAGAGGTTGGAGATGATAATGTTACATATGTTCCTACTAATCTAGAGGAGACATCTGAAAGGCATACAAAGAAGCGAAACGTGTTAAAAGCAAGCCTTCAGATATTCAGAAGAAACAATGGGGTCTCCTGTAGTCAAGAGAGCTAGACAAAAGTATAGAAAAAGGAGGTCACTTGAGTATGAAGCTGTGGTTACTCCAAGAGTTGAATCTACATTACCACCATCACCAACATATGTACAACAACCACCAATTACACCACCATTTCCTACATCACAACCACACCAACCACCAACATCACCACAACATGTTACACCACCACCACATCCGAAATAAACAACACCACCTATATAATCATGTTCTACACTTCAATCTGCAGCTAGAAGATTGTTAAATGAACGTTTTTCCTGATGACTTTGGTGAATTTTGTAGGTCCACTAGGAGGATAAAGATAAACTTGTTTCCTTGTTTATACAACACAAATACGAGTGAAGAATCCTCGTAAGAATGCAAACCAAAGCAAAGTAAGAACGCAGGATAACCAAAGATTCAATATCTTGATTAACTGAAGAGAACTGATACAAACATATACAAATAATGTTCATACACTCTCATGCAACACATTCTGTGCTCTTGTGTCTCTCTTTGTCTAGTTCATACACTTGTCTCAACTACCAGGTCTAACCCAATACTGAGAAGTGCATGTCTGCTTATATAGTGTCCATACCTAGCAACAGTACGAAGTATGTTGCTGGTCATACAAAACACCAAAAGACACGAAGAACATACTCCAAAGATACTCGTACGAACAAGCTGGTTCATACGAGCATCAACTAGCTCGTACAAAACAAGCATGATGCTTGTTTGGAGGTACTCGTTCGTACGAATGGTAGGTGACTCGTACGAGCAATATCTTGCTCGTACGAAGTATTCCCACTCTCACATAATTCTTCTTTGGATATCGTGTCACAGACATGACGTACACAAGACCAACAGTATGCACACATGCAACTGTTTTACACAGACAAACTAATGTCGTACTAAACCAAGATAGGAGGATATCTTGATTTGGTCGACACGGCCAAACTATACAGACACAGTAAACAAAGACCATACAATTACATATATAACTAAGAACAAACGACAGACATAAAAGTGTATCAACAAATTCCATTCGCGGGTGGATTCGATGCAGATCTTTTCAGTGACAACATAGTTACTGAACTTGAGAGTAGAATTAAAGCACATGAAGATAGAATTAAACAGCTTGAATATGGAATTGGTATCGATGCTCACTAGTGTTATTTCTGAGAATGAAAGACTACACAGAGCTGTTACAGATCTTGAAGTTGATAAGATGGTGAATGCTGAGAAGTTTGATATGTTATTCAAAGTGTTAGAGAAGAAATTCAGCATGAATTTTAATTCTAGTATGATGAAATAAAGCTTGAAGAAGTAAAGGTTAGAGCTGCTGAACATGCGCATAAAGCAAAAGTTGAAGCTGCAGCTATGGGAAAAGACTGCACAGAGTTGTTACAGCTATGAGTCGTTTGATTATGATACACACTTGATTTATAATGTGAATGAAGAAGATGGTTCTCAGAGATAGGGGAGACAAAGGACCTTGTGCATGATGCTGAGCAATCAGGAATCCTCATAGCTGCACCATTGATAGCTATTCCTGAGTTGCAAGAACCCCGAGTCTTTTACATTGAACACAGTGTCAAGGAAGGTGAATTTGAGCATAACTATTTCAAGGAAGAGATTGTTTTATGTTAGGGGTTGATGAGAATGCATTCAAGTTTGATTTCAAGGAGGAGTTAAACAATATCAGTGCATTTGAACCGAAAGATTACGTGTACAAATATGTTGCTGATGCTGATAGTTATGACAAGGTTATCGTGGAGGATGTTCTGGAGAGAATACAGATGACTTCCCAACCTTCCAAGAGTTGTTTGCTGGAGCTTCTGATGATTTGTTAAGGCGTAGGGTTGATGAAATAATGAAAGAAGATAGTATTCCTAACCGTCTATCAAAAGAAGAGATAGCTGAAGCAAAGAAGACATGGTTTAAAGAATTTCAAAAGAATGTAAATTCTGAAGACCATTGGCTTTCTTTACACGAGATCAGGTTAAATCATTGGGTGATATTCTCAGTTGGGGTTGGATTGAAGAGTTGAATGTTTATGGTATAAGAGGAGTTTGGAGTGCAATACATTAGATTTCTATGTGATATCCAAACGTTACCTTGGTGGGATGTGGCAGAGTTGGTTCAAATGAAGATGATTAATTATGAGATGAAGTTTCATGACTAACGGTTGTTGAAGCTTATAAAGTACAAAGCTGATCATGGTTTTAATCAATGGAGACCCCATATTCCTTAAGAAGAAGATCAAGATTGACCCGGTGATAAAAGAAAAAGATGTTACGTTGATTATTAAGAGACCGTGCGCCATGAAGAACATGCCTTTGAAGAAAATCGGCCAAGATTTCTATGAGTTCTTCAAATGGTGGCAATATGATGTAGACACGGGTGAACCAATTATTGTTTTGAAGAATGAAGGTTTACGGAGGGTGATACGAATACTAGACTCGATGTGGCTAGTAAATTGTTTGAAAAATATGTGGTATGTCTATTTTTCAACAAGATTTGCTATGAGGCAAGAGAAAAGACTCAAGCTATGCAATACCAAGGTGTGATTAACGTTTGCCATGCATATGGTACTAATTCAGGTAAGATGTGGAAGTTAAAATGGAGAGAGTTGGAATGCAAAGAGTTTTTGAAGCAGATACGAAAAGAAGAAAGAATTGATGTTGCTTCAAAGAAAGCTACTCCCAGAAGATTTTAGTTTATGAAATGGGCACCTCCGATTGATTAAACGCCTATTCCAAAGAGGAGAGAAAGAAACCAAGAAAGAATTTCTTTGGACGTTAAAGTTTAATGTTATGAAGATTTGAAGACTGACCAAGACTACGACAATATCCAAGGGGGAGTTTGTTGGTACACTATATCTATCGCCTACGTCTTAGGGTCGTGTCTAAGTATGTAATAGGGCATAATTTTTAGATTTGATAATTGTATGTATATGGTTCACTTCGCACGAAGTGAAGTCTCACTTCATACAAAGGTAACCAAGTTCACTTTGTACGAAGTGAAGTCACTTCATGCGAAAAGACTCACCCTCTCACGAAGAGGAAAGTCTATAAATAAGTGTGTTGGGTCTTGAATCTGTAATGTTGTTTTGTTAACTTGACGGCGAAGCTCAATCAAAGTGTTCTCTCGATTGTAAACGTTAATTAATATTAATGACATAAAAAGTTTGAAAAGTAAATCTTGATCTTGTCATTTGTTAATATGAATTCCGCACATATAAACTAGGTTTAACAGATTAGTGCCTATGCTTATTGGATAAGAAGATCCTATATTCACGGTTCAATTTTGTTCAAAATCTTAGATATCTTCTAAAACCATCTATAAACAACATGTAAAAAAGATAGAGGTGTTTGCAGCCATTTTCATCATCAAAAGTTGAAAGTCATCAAAATATGGTCTAGAGCGCAGGAAGTTAAGATCAATGAAGGAAGGGTTTCTTTTAACACAAGACAAGTAAGCACGAGGGTTATACATGCGGACTACTCATCTGCTTGTAGTCATCCGTTTGATAACGATCTCATACGCTAAAAGTGTTCCTACGTTAAAAAGTCATACGCTAATAATTTCTCATATGCTTTAGATAGTCATGCATTAGGTTGTTTATCCGCCTTAAGTTGTCATCCGTTTGTTTGGTTCATACGCTTGAAGGAATTAAAGTTTATAGATTTTTGCTAAGTTCAAAACAATGGATTTCGATGCCATGAATGATTTTGAAGCAACACCAACTACCGTAGTCCAGATCATATACTTAGATAATGAAATGGGAATAACTAATAAACCACCTAAACTGCTAAGAATGGAAGATTATCCGAGGTTGCCAGGCAGATTTGAAACTATGTTCAAGCAAGTAGTTTTGATGCATGGATAACAATAGAAGACTAGTATGTGATTAAGACGAATGAGAATAGGAAAAAGATCAAGGTAACACAGTGTTTTTAAAGATAAATCATCTCCGTACTTAGGGAGAATGGGATTTCTACAGTGTTTTCAAAGACAAAGTCTTTGACAGCTTTAACTTCTGCCTGAATACCTTTGTACTTGGCATCCACTATTGTCTTATCAACTCTAATTGCATGGAATACTTCTTCTGCAACCTACTTTTGAAGATGTAGGTATGGTTGTACATGGGCCCATATTTCTTTGCAATGTCTACATTTGATGGTGGAGTTATGGAGTTTTAGACCAAACTGTTCACCGTGTCTTTGATATCTGCAACAAATGTTTCCATTTTGTGACTCTCTCTGTCAATTCAGGATAGTTTAATCCATCACCTAATTTAATAGGATTATCTGAATTCCCACCTGAGCTGGTTAAACTTGGTTTTAAAGCAGACATCTCTTTTTCTTGGTACTTGGAACTTCCACATGCTAAAGAGACTATTATCTCAACAGTTGTTTCCTTCAAGGGGGTATTAATAATGTAGCCCTTGTCTAACTATGAGACTGTTGTCTCTACATGTGTAGTAGCTACCCCACTTGAAATAACTGCCTGTGTCTCTTAGGACACATGAGGTATTGCCTCCTCTGCTTGTGGGATAGGGATAGTAATGATCCCTAAACTTGCTCTAGTTACTTGTAGAAGTGTACTATTTGTTATTTGTTGTTGAAAGGAACTAGGTATGTGCAAGTTAGTTGTATCAATTACATCAAGCAATTTTTGGAAAGATGATGGAATATTTGTAGTGGGTGGAGGTTTGGAAAGAGAAGTAGCCATGGGAGAGGGGCTTGAGTAGAGATATTCAAGTGAAATATCTCCCCTTGATTTGTGTCCCCTATGCTTACAACACTCTCCTTTTGTAAGGTTGAGTGAGGAGCTTGGATAGGTGGAGATGTTTGCATCTGTTGTGAGGAAGTAACAAAAAATGTTAACTGTATTTGTGTTACAACAAGTACCTCTAAATCTCATCCTCCAGAGATCCTTTCTTTTTAGTTTTTCTTTTTGGATTTTGGAATGAGAATGGAAGTGGTTTGTGTGGAAATGTTTGGTGTGTGTTCCATAGTGTTTGGTTGTTTACCATGGTCACAAGGAGTAGTGGGCTCAACAATAGATGTTTCAACATTTGTTGCTTGGCGTTGAAAAGTATTTTATTTTTGCCGCATTTCTTGGCTTTTGGCCATCATGCATGTAAAAGTTTCATGTGAAAGACTGTTACTTTCAAGTGCTTCACCTTGTTCAAAACTCTCTTGTCTTAAAAATTTTTTGACGTAAAAGCTTAATAGTTGTGGATAGATTAGAAAAGGATTGTCAATTTCTCTCTTGATTGTTTATATGTTTGCTACCAAGTCCATAAACAGTTCTAGGATAACTTATAATTTGAATTTCTCAAAATGGCGTACCTTAGATACTGGGTTTTTAGGAGAATTTCTAAAACACTCTATCCCGTTAATATTGAATATCTTAAATATTTGTAGAATGAGGTCCCAGATATTTTTCTTTGGTCGAGCCATAAGCCCCCTAGCAAAAGCATAACCTTTTATATACCTGTCACGATTCAAAACCATTGACTTGTTATCCGTACCTTGCGATTTCTATTTCTTTACAATTTGTGGCAATGCACTAATATATTATGCTTATCTATAAGCATGAAACTTGACAAAACAAAGCATTAAATACAGTGCTTTGATTGTTATCACCCAAACAATTATAGATTAGTTGTTTGAATCTGTAAGAGTTAAGAAAAACCAAAAGATGAAGATTATTGTATGGATCAAACAACAAGTGTTGTATATAGAATCTCAAATGATATATTCACTGAATGCACCTAGATGTTTGGATTAAGCACAAGAAACAACAATCACAATACCAAGAAATCACCAAAACTTGTCTAAGAACCTTTGACTAGGGTTTCATTGATCATCGTATATATACACACCGACTTCCCACCGTATTTATTAAATACTCTGGGAACATAAAAACGTCGCTACAGGACAGTTTCCTGTAGTGACACTTTCAGTCCCTGAACTTTCTAAAATACATTAAATCATTACAAAACTATACAAAACCTACTAAACTAAGTACCAATGATCTCAAAAGATCCAACAATATCCCCCTAGATCGTTGTGTACTCCTTTGATTCTTTATTCTTGATCTTCGGTTTCTGGACGTGGGGCAACTTGATATGCAGTCTGTTCAAGCGATGCTTCAGTTGGGTAACAATAGCTTCACTTGTGGTGGGTGGATCCTCCACCGTGGCCTCATATGTGGATGAGGACGGAGGTTGAGATTTTGATGCAACTATAGTGAGTGATGGAGCTTTCTGCTTAGCTGACGATTTATGCTTTCTTTGCTTTTTTTCTTGCTTCCTCCTTCTCTTTCTGTTTCTCAATTCTGGTCACGATGTCCATCATTTCTATCTTTCTTTCTCTTGCTTGTTCTACCGCCCTTTGGAACAACATTCCTTCTTCGTTATATTCATTTCCGGCACCGACATGAATCTTGTGTCCATAGAGAATGTTTAGATCGTATAGGCAGAACATGAAGACATCAATTGGGTCAAGAATACGAATATCTTCATTAGAATCGGATCTGATCACTGCTTCTCCTGTTTTCCCATCGTAAAACGATTTCTTGAAATTCGTGAGCATCACAGGTTGTTCTGGAGGTGGTTTGACTCTGGTTTCAACTTTAGCAGGATTAATAACCCACGTGACCATGCCGTTACCAGTAATGGGATATTTCGTTTTCTTTGATACCCTTCTGCGAGGGCGCTGTGCCTTGAACATTGTAAACCTCGATTGCATTCTCTTAAGATCAATCTTTCAAAATCAGCCCCAACACTACTGTTGGTCGGGTTTATCATGTCTAACCTTCCAAGTTCACGGATATCCCACCGAGGAAGGCTTTTCATGCCTGCTCCAGATTTGAAGTATTGAATGACTCCACCCCGTCTTTTCACGATGAACATCCCTTTCAACTTACAGTACTTCCAACTAATTATCTTGTTAGTAACTTCTATCTTTTCCACTGTGAAAACTTGATAAAAGTCTGGAAGTTTTTCTCTTTTTTTTCTGAACCATTCTGGATATATTGGAGTCACTTCATCACCGTCCTCAGTTTCATACAAAATATCTTCCTGCAACCCCCATTCAACGAAACGTGTCGACATCTCATCTCTATCTACCCCCTCTTCCTCACTTTCATCTTCTTCGGTAAGATATACCGCAGATTCCAACCGTCTCTTCTTTTTCTCGGCTTCCTCAGCCTTATGCTTGTCTTCATCAACCTGAAACTTCTCGTAGTCAAAGATATCTATAGCTGAGAACATTGGTTGTATATCTGCTTTGGTACATAGTTCTCATTCTGTATATCTTCTCGATACCATCTTGCTGAAATCTGACATATCTTGTTTGTTCCTTGACATATGCATGAAGCTCCTTGTTTTCTTTCTTTGCTCTCTCATCTTTTCATAGATCACATTAGTGTTGCTCACTTGATGCTTCAGAAGGCATATTTCTTGAGCAGGACCTGTCCCGATGTCCTTAACAATTTATCATAAAATTCCTGAAATGGATGAGGTCTTCGTGAACTTGCTGAGGCATTTGCTTTGTTTATGCTCTTTTTGATGACCTTTCCCTGTTTTCTTTCGTTTCTGGGGTGGTCACCTGCTATGGGCTTCTGGATCTACAATTAGTTGATCGACAAACTCATCTAGTTGTTCTTGTTTAGTAGTGACCGTCACTGGCGTTTCAGATTCAGTCATCTCTCGTCTCTTTCTTTTCGTTTCTCTCTTTTCTCTTTCTTCTGCCTCATGTATGGCATGTAGATTTTTGATATGCTCCCTGTGTTCTCTAGTGCCACTAGCCCGAAAGCTGCTTTCCATCAGGCGTTCTTGAGACGGGGTGTCTTTTTTTTTCTTAGATGAATCCCCCTCCTTTGCAATTTGTTTACCTTTATTCTTTCTTATCAGCTACTCAGTTTCCTCCTCTTCTTCATCGGCTTCCTCTTCCACGTCTATTTGTCTTTTTCTTTCAACACCTTCTCTATATTTTTCGTACGCAGCTTTTACTAGAGGAAATCTCTCATCTCTATACATCCACTAGTGTAGCATCACCCACTCTTAAGTTTTCAGTTCCGTGATTTGTCGGCTAGCCGGCAATTGAAATTTGTATGTGTCATTATCGTGTGGAAGATATGGATGTTGATCATTAATGATAAGCTAAACAAAATGAGGATACATGGCCCATGTAGAGGAGTTTGTGTTGTCGAACATGCAGTAGAAGATCAGACCCTAGATGTTGAACGGTTGCCTGGTGCATAGATTGAGCATGGTAGCCGACGATTCTAGGTTCAAACCATTATAGCCTCCCTTTCTTTGCACTAAGCTCATTGCAAACACATGAAGAATAAATCCCCAATCCTTTGTGAGACCTTTCCGCTTAATCTCGTTCTTTTCTCTGAAGTCTCCGACATATCTCATTCCTATAAAACCATCCAGAATATCATCTTTCTTTACTCTGAGTGGGTCTTTGTGATCATCTCCAAGACTGAGCACTCTTCGCACATTGTCCTCCGTTATAGTGACTTTCTTATTCCGCACGGTAGCCATGATCCTATAGACTTCATTGACGGTTGAAACTTTGGTTGTTTTCTAGAATTCTTCAATGTGAATGTTATATATAATAGGATCAGCTTGGACAGCGTAGCTTATCTTGCTTGAGTTTATCCATTCTTCCACGTCTTCAAAATCTTTTGGTGGCGGTTATATCTTGCATGGTTGATTGTGCTTCCGTGTTTTGTCCCAGATAATTTCTTTCACCATTTCTGAAAATATGGAAACAAGCCAAGTTAGATCTGAGTTACAAAACACAACCGTCAGACAGTAAGATATACACAAGACTATATAGAATTATTTACAATATATATATATACATTAAAAAACTAATTTTTAATTTTTTTATAAGAAGGTAATAATTTCGCTGGTATCCGCTGATAACTACGCCGGATTCATCAACTGTTACACCGAACATGTGATTTATATAAACGAGGCAAGATTATATATTAGCCGGTTGTAGCTTATTTACGCTCATAATATGTTGCGTATTTAAGTCTTGTTGAGAAAGCAACCAGCGTAGATACTTATCTATGCTGGTTGACCACCGTATTTGTCAAATATGCCGGTTGCTTGAACTCGCGTTCAAGACTTAAATGCGTAATCACTTGTCTTCTTTGTAAATACGCCACATTCATCATAAATACGCTACTTTCAACTTAAATACACTGCCTTCAAAAGTTTCTTGATAACCCTACTTTGAACATTGATTCAATAAAATTCGTTGATTGTATCGGTTTGAACATGGTTTCCGATTATTAAACAATAGACAATCAATATGCATACAAAGAAATCATACCGAAATCGAATCATAGAGTGATCGGCCTTAGAGTTTATATAAAGTTTGAATTTGAAAGTTTTGGAAGGTGGGTTTTGTGAAGAAGAAGTTTAAAACTCATGAATATACAGATCTGATATATATATATATATATATATTTATATAAGATTTCAATTGTCACACCCCAACCGATGGTGGAAACATTGGAGTGAGACGAAATAGATTGCTCATTGCTCACAACGCTAATAATGACAATATTTAATTAAATCCGAATTCATTTCAATAACGATTGTCAAGTACAACATTGAAGCAAATTACAAATAACATATTACACACAAAAATTGATAGAACAAATTTAGCCTAAATGTCTACTTGTGTGTGTCTAAGTCCTTGCTATTTGATTTTATAGCATCCTCTTCATCAACCTGTAACATGTTTTAAAATACAATTCAATTCAAAAGCAAAGGCGAGTACACAAGTTTAAGCATAGTATACGTATACGATTAACGTTTAAATGAATCCTCATGGCAACTATGATTTTACGTGAGCATATACAAGGCATGCAATACTACTAGCCAAACCCTTAACGCAAACACGCTGTTTTAATATGGCCTCAAGTTTATGCGATGGAGGGGGATGCATGACTTCCTATAGTGCTATACATGTTAAACGAAGGCTTAAAACAAGTTAATGACTAAAGTATCACATAAAGAATGTCCAAGATATAAGCATCACGTAATCGTTATAAAGTATTCATGTGTATAGGATTGTTTGTGCATTTCATAAAGTTTAATTGTTGTGGTTTTTGTATAAGTAAACATGTTACACCCAAAGAGTGTTGTAAACGAAAAGTGGGTCGAGTGTACTCACGGTTTTGCGTAGTCTTCAAACTTGACGAGTTCGCGAAGTGGGTTGACGGGTGGGATGAACGCCGAGTAATGCTACTAGAGGAGAAATTAGGTTGGTAAGTATTTGAACGATAACGGAGGATTTAGGAATTAAAAGCAATAAAGTAGTTTATACGAGAGAGTAATCACTTAGACTTGATACTCGTTTTTGACACTATAAGACCCATTCGGGTTGATGTGTTTTCATGGGTTAGGATACCCATTAGAATCGTAATGAGAGATTCAGTACTTAGGTGATGGAACCTAGTACCATGACGAATAATCATTTGATTACCATCAAGAGTTCGGGTAGTATTCATATATATATATATATATATATATATTAGTATAACAATTGGTAATTCATAAACATCATGTAATTTCATAGAAGTCATGCATGGAGGTAGGAGGAGAACCTTCCTTTTAAAACCTCGCGTATAGTATACCAATGCACAAGTCGTCACAAGGACGACAAGGATGGTCATGAGTACATTTGAACATAAAGTAAATGAAAACATCAAGTGAGGTGGTGGATTGAAGTTTAGGATCGCCAAGGCTTCCAAGTGATCACACTCTACCAACTCAAGTCTTGTTTCGAGAACAAGCTTGGAAGGATACAACACTTGTGGGTAAAACCCTAATAAAACCAAAAGAAAGTCGTTACCCTTGGGACCTTAGACATGGTGATGTTCCAAGCTAGTCTTCCATTGAAGATTTATGGAAACATTCCAAAGGTATTTCAAAGTAGTAAGAAAAAGGAAAGATCAAAATAGAGAGGTGAGTTAGATCTCACTTTTTAGGAGCTTAGATCTTCGAGAGAAGAAGAGAGCTCTTTAGAGCTTTTAAAGAAGAGAAAAGAAGATTTAGGTGTGAGTTGAGAGTAAAGGGGAGTGGGGTATTTATAGTTGAGGCTTGGGGGTTGAGTTAGGTGAGTATTAAATTCAAGAAACATAATCTAACAAACACACTTTTCCCAATCCATGAGCTAGAAACAACTTTCTCTGGATTATGCTATTTTTAATCCTTGAATTTGGTTTATCTTTCATTTCACTATTAAACTTGATATTTTCGCATGTTTTTATGTGTATAATGTATATGTAAGTATATTTTAGGTATCAAATATGTACGTATGAGTATTTGCACATATAACAAGTATCGGTTTGTATGTAAACATGTATTTAACAATTAAATGCATGTAAGGCAAGTATGTATCAGGTATGAATTTTATTACGATCAAAGTATCGGATTATAAGATTGGAAAATGAAATACGAACGTGATACGAATACAAGTTTCCATAAATAGAAATACAATTACACTTTCTAATTAAGGAAAGTACGAAAAAATGAGGCGTTACAGTCTCCTCTCCTTTAGGAAATTTCATCCCGAAATTTATTCAAGAGGAAGACTTTGGAAAAGATGTCATTTTGGTGAAAATATTTGGCCAAAATCAAGATTTTGAAGTTTAATGTTTTTGCGGAGTTCATGTATAAGTGTGTCAATATGTATCGAAATCTTGAAGGATAAAAATGGTAGGTTCGTGAAAGGAATTTGTTTGACTAAGGTGTTTTTGAGACACCAATCGTAAACGTGTATAAGGATAAGTAAAAATGTGTATGTGTGTGTGTAAGCAAGTGAGTTTGACTGGGTCTGGACAACTCATTAGAACGAATATTTTAAAAGAGTGCGACCTAAGAGGAAGGTTTTAGTATGACTATGGATGTATTTTGATTAAAATGAGCAGTCTGCACTGAAAGCTGTAAGAAAAGTTTTGTCAGTTCTAAGGCGTATTAGTAAAATCATTTGTTGTAGAAAAAATGTTTATTGGAGAGAGCTAGGATGGCAAATATTTATGGTTTCTAAAAGGTTTTGGCGATAATAGATCGACTGGTTGAAGTTTGCGCGTAGATAAGAGTGGAAGATACTTTTAAAAGAAAAGGAACATTTTAACCAAATTGAGCCGGTGGGGACGATTATAAAAATGGATTGAACGTTTTAGGCTGATTTGCTGTAAATAAAGTTTGGATGAAAGGTTAAGGGAAGAATTGGCAAAATCATGGTGTGGTAGTGAATGATTCGGTAGGTGTATGCGAGGGGTAATAATGGTATGAATATCGGATAAAATGCGACATGCAATGTTGAGAGATGCTAGTGATAGTTGTGGCAATTAAAGCTATGATTTTAAGAATGATCCCTTGTCATGGGTAATCGAGTACTAATCATTTTGATGTGGGGTCACCAAAGTTTGTTATGAATGAAATGTATATAACAAGGTCCGAGAAAACAACGAATTTCTCATGGTACGTTTTACGAAAGTTTGGTAACATTGTAGGGACACTTATATATAGGAAGTTCCAGCAGCGTATCCACCATGTTCACACCATGTTCACACCATGTTACCTTGGTTTGATATTCGGTGTCATGTTACGTTCCTTGTTGCGATACACAGTAGAACCCACTATGATTTTCATGCGCCTACCAATATAATCCCGTGTGCACCCGCGATTATTTTGGTTTGTGCATAGTTTGTACTAGTAGTGTACGGGTCAGGTTACATCTAGTAAGCAAAGGGCATGTAAGATAGCGTATAAAAATTAATTATGTAAGCATGATTGTATGTATGTATGAGTGTGTCGAACGTAGGCGAAACCACTCGGGTTATGCCTACTTATAGATTTCAAGTATGACTACCAAGTAGTGCAAATGTATAAATTTGAGTATGATTGAAGACAGTATAATATTAGCATGTAGCATCGAGCATATAGGTGGCATAAAATAGGATTTAACATATATAAGTTACCATGAAGTTGCGAGTGTGTAAAATACGAAGTGTAATGGTGATATGCGTAATATTGTCATGTAATATTGACAATGTAAATAGACACGTGTAAGGCGATATGCATGTGTATGGTTGCTTGAGTCAAAACATTGAGTTGGTTGAAGTAAAATAAGTCCGGTTTGGCGGGAATGAAGGAACAAAATTGTGAATGTCGGGTGAATATTGAGAAAAGTATTAATTTTTGATGTAAAATGTGGTTTGTAAAAAGAAATGTTACTTTTGTTTTAAAATTTGTATTCGCATATGAAATTTTCTTGCCCATGTGTTCAGATTTAGATTTGCATGTTTTGAAAAAGTTGTGAAATAGTGAGCTTGCTTTATTTTATTTTATTTTATCTTATTAATGCAAGAAGAGTCATGTTTTGAAAATTTTCATGTAAAACTTAAATTTTGAAACGTATTTTAGAAAAGTACTTATACGTATGTGAGAGAAAGTTTTCGTTGGTTTCTTGTTGGAAATAAAATGTCTTTAGAATGGTAGTATAAAGTGAGGTTCGTTTGACCGACTAAGTTGATGCGTAGCATTTCATAAAGTTTTGAAAAATTGTGAAAGAAACATTTAAGTGTCTTTAGGGGTTTTATGTATGTAATTTACGTAAATATGTTGTCGGGTGAGAAATCGTTTGGATAAAATAGCAAGGTTCGAGGTTTATGCATAAATGAGAAAAATCAAAACAATGATAAAAGGTTTAGGTATAAGTTTTGATATAGTGATTGTTATGAAAATAGTCGGGTGGGAGTTGGACTTCGACTCCAACTTGAGTTTTGCGAAAAAAGACATCTAGGTGATCGACAATAAAAATCACGTTTGAGCATGTAAGTATTGTATAACATGTATGAGTTCACATAGGTGACATAAGCATAACAAGTATTCAATAGTATAAACATGTATGATTGCATAAGGATTATGAATTTAGTTGGTTTGTGAGAATTATTATTGTTTTTGATTGCGAAAGATGTGCGAATTGTGCATCGGGTTCGAAATGAACGAGGTAATAACTATTAAAACACATAGAAATTGAGATAACATAAAAGATAGGCTTAGTAAAATATTAGAGTGCTTTGGGTTGAGAAGCGTCGACTATTCCAAAGTGAATCGAAGATCCTTTCAAATTAGAGGAACGTGCTTTGCCTATAGGTAAAATGCTCTCGACGAGAAGCGATTAACAAAATTTTACGCTTCAGTTACTACACGTCTCTAATTGATCGAAAAATTGAAACCTTGGCGAGATCCAAAAATCGAAGAGTGGGACTTAATCGACAAGGTGCGGGTTTCACCCTTAACTTGACGATTTCGTACCCTAAGCGTGGTTGGTAGTTAAGGGTCCACTAGAGTTTGAATTGGAAAATTTTCCATCAAGATGTGGATTTCACTCCTAACTTGATGACGAAATTTCATGCAAAAAGAATAAGAATAGCGGAATGAGAGTCATTCACCAAATTGTGGGTTTCACTGCCTATTTTAGTGAACTCGTCTCGTTTGTGTTACGAGTGTCTTAAAGTCTTCAAAGTGCGTATTGTGTAAAAATGTCTTAGGAAAGACATCATGTATATGTGTTAAGGCCAAAAGAAAAGAGGAGAAGCAAGTAGGAAGCATAAAGTTTTAAGCATAAACAAGAATGGTCAAAACAGGTACTTAGAACTATAGACTAGGTCGAACATGGCAATTCTACCTACTTCCCTATAGTTATGGCTCTGATACCAATCTGTCACACCCCAACCGATGGCGGAAACATCAGAGTGAGACGAAATAGATTGCTCATTACTCACAACGCTAATAATGACAATATTTAATTAAAGCCGAATTTCATTTCAATAACGATTGTCAAGTACAACATTAAAGCAAATTACAAATAACATAATACAACAAAAAATGATACAACAAATTTAGCCTAAACGTCTACTTGTGTGTATCTAAGTCCTTGCTATTTGATTTCAAAGATCCTCTTCATCAACCTGTAACATGTTTTAAAATACAATTCAATGCAAAAGCAAAGGCTAGTTCATAAGTTTAAGCATAGTATACGTATACGATTAACGTTTAAACGAATCCTCATGGCAACTATGATTTTACGAGAGCATATACAAGGCATGCAATACTACTAGCCAAACCCTTAACGCTAACAGGCTGTTTTAACATGGCCTCAAGTTTATGCGATGGAGGGGGATGCGTGACTTCCTATAGCGTTGTACATGTTAAACGAAGGTTAAAACAAGTTAATGACTAAAGTATCACATAAAGAATGTCTAAGATATAAGCATCACGTAATCTTATCAAGTATTCATGTGTAATAGGATTGTTTGTGCATTTCATAAAGTTTAAGTGTTGTGGTTTTGGTATAAGTAAACATGTTACACCCAAAAAGTGTTGTAAACGAAAAGTGGGTCGAGTGTACTCACGGTTTTGCGTAGTCTTCAAACTTGACGAGTTCGTGAAGTTGGTTGACGGGTGGGATGAGCGCCGAGTAATGCTATTAGATGAGAAATTAGGTTGGTAAGTATTTGAACATAACGGAGGATTTAGGAATTAAAAGCAATAAAGTAGTTTATACGAGAAAGTAATCACTTAGACTTAATACTCGTTTTTTACACTATAAGACCCATTCGGATTGATGTGTTTTCATGGGTTAGGATACCCATTAGAATCGTAACGAGAGATTCAGTACTTAGGTGATGGAACCTAGTACCATGACGAATAACCATTTGATTACCATCAAGAGTTCGGTTAGTATTCATATATATATATATATATATATATATATATATATGTATTATAGTATAACAATCGGTAATTCATAAACATCATGAAATTTCATAGAAGTCATGCATGGAGGTAGGAGGAGAACCTTCCTTTTAAAACCTCACGTATAGTATACCAATGCACAAGTCGTCACAAGGACGACAAGGATGGTCATGAGTACATTTAAACATATATGTAAAAGACAAAAAGTAAATGAAAACATCAAGTGAGGTGGTGGATCGAAGTTTAGGATTGCCAAGGCCTCCAAGTGATCACACTCTACCAACTCAAGTCTTGTTTCGAGAACAAGCTTGGAAGGATACAACACATGTGGGTAAAACCCTAATAAAACCAAAAGAAAGTCGTTACCCTTGGGACCTTAGACATGGTGATGTTCCAAGCTAGTCTTCCATGGAAGACCTATGGAAACATTCCAAAGGTATTTCCAAGTAGTAAGAAAAAGGAAAGAACAAAAGAGAGAGGTGAGTTAGAACTCACTTTTTAGGAGCTTTGATCTTTGAGAGAAGAAGAGAGCTCTTTAGAGCTTTTAGAGAAGAGAAAAGAAGATTTAGGTGTGAGTTGAGGGTGAAGGGGAGTGGGGTATTTATAGTTGAGGTTTGGGGGTTGAGTTAGATGAGTATTAAATGCAAGAAACACAATCCAACAAACACACTTTTGCCCAATCCATGAGCTAGAAACAACTTTATCCGGATTATGCTATTTTTACTTCTCGAACTTAGTTTATCTTTCATTTCATGGTAAAACTTGATATTTCTGCATGTTTTCAAGTGTATAATGTATATGTAAGTATATTTTAGGTATCAAATATGAACGTATGAGCATTTACACGTATAACAAGTATCAGTTGTATGTAAACACGTATTTAACAATTAAATGCATGTAAGGCAAGTATGTATCAGGTATGAATTTTATTACGATCAAAGTCTCGGATTATAAGATCGGGAAATGAAATACGAATGCGATACGAATACAAGTTTCCACAAATAGAAATACGATTACACTTTCTAATTAAGGAAAGTATGAAAAAACGAGGCGTTACAGCAATGGACCCCACTTAGGCAAGACAATTTGAATGTTGAGCTTGTGAGTCCCACGTCAGGATATACACTCGCGATCAAGGTATGCGTAAAGATTCCTCATACGGGTGAGTATATAGACTTCATTGGTTTTGAATTTCAACAATAGACAATTGATCATCAAGTCAGTACTTTCGTACATCAGAGAGACCAATGTCTAATGAGGGTTAAGGCAAATACGATAGACGGTACGATTTATGCACTTGTATGATTCTCAATGAGAGCTTCATATGTGTAGGGTTTTGGCCACATTGGCTCTTTTGTAAAGATATCATAATTGTGCCTAGGTCAGCATATATCTGGATGCAGCAGAAGAGCAATTATGATATCCCCGAATGATTAGCCCATATAAAGACCTGAAATCTCACACTTTGGTATTCAATCAATGCAAGATTTAAGACCATTAAGCTATATGCCACAACGTGTTACCCGTAAGTTGCACAACATTGTGGTATCCAGAATTATTGTGTAAGCATAAACTTTTGTCGCCTACTCGCAATTTACTCGATGGTATTGCTGAATCTACTGAGACATCGTTGCTTGGCACCTCGATCGATTTTCCTGTTTAAAATCTTGATTTTCCGTTCTTTTTCTATTTAAGAACAAACAAAGTCTTAATAGTTTTCTATCATTTCTTAAGCAGGTGTCAATCGAATGATCAAATCGTAAAAAATATGCTTATTTTCTGGAAATCTTCCCCCTAAAATTTGATTTTTAAAAGACCAGTGCTTGAAAATGAAATTTTATTGTTGCAGAAAATCTTTTTGTTGGGCATAGTTTTAAGAGACGTATTTATTAAAAAAAATTTAAACGGTTATGAAGACTCAATTCATTCCACTCAAGGAAATTTACCATTTCCAACCGGGTTACCAACTAGTTGAAACGGGTTTTGTCAAAGACTTTCGTGAAAATATCAACTTTTTGTTGCATAGTATCCATATGCACCACTTAAATATATCCTTTCTCGTATGCATATCTGATCGCCCTGAATGCGAATTTCGATGTGCTTTGTTCTAGAGTGGTGGATAGGATTCTTCACAATTCCTAGACACGCCTCATTGTCGATGAATATCAGAGTCTTCATGATATTGATTCTGTAATCCAGAAACTGATTTTGTATCCAAAGAACTTGTGAGCAGCAACTGTAAACTGCCATATATTCGGCTTGAGCAGTAGATGTTGAAACTGTTGTCTACTTCTTGCTTTGCCACGATATGTGAGGATTTGCTAAGAATTGACAACCTCTAGAGACGGACTTTCCGTCAACTTTGCAACCTGCATGATCACTGTCAGAATAAGCAATTAAATCAAAATTACTATCTTTACGATACCACAGTCCGAGATTAGGTGTTCCTTTCAGATAGCGAAAAATTTGTTTAACAACAGCTTCATGAGATTCTTTTGGATTCGTCTGAAATCGTGCACAGATGTAAACAACCCACATAATGTCAGGCCTACTTGCAGTCAGATACATCAACTAGCCTATCATCGAGTGATAGAAGGACTTATTCACTAGTTTTCCTTGAAGATCAGATGTGAGTTTTATTTGAGCTGCAAATAGTGTACTGGCAGTTTTGCAGTCATTCATCTATACTTTGCGAGAATATCCCTGATGTATTTTGCTTGATGAATGAGGATACCATCTTATCTCTGCTTCACCTCCAATCCCAAGAAAAATGTGAGTTCTCCCATCATGCTCATTTCAAACTTTGCCTTCATAACCTTCTCAAACTCCTTGCATAGGGCCTCATCAGTTGACTCAAAAATAATATCGTCTACATAGATCTGCACCAACATTACATTATCTCCAATTCTTTTGTGAAGAGAGTCATATCAATCTTCCTCTTGTGTACCCACATTCCAAAATATATGTCGACAAAGTCTCATACCAGGCTCGAGGAGCTTGATGAAGACCATAGAGAGCTTTGTCAAGCTTAGAGTATCGTGTAGGAAAGTGTGGATCTTCAAATCTCGGAGGCTGGAAAACATAGACTTCTTCCTTCACCTTCCCATATAGAAACGTACTCTTTACATCCTTCTGAAACACTTTGAAGTTTTTATATGAAGCATATGCTAAGAATATTCTAATACCTTCCAAACGTGCTACCGGAGCAAAAACTTCCTCATAATCAATCCCTTCCTCCTGTCAAAAGCCTTGAACTATCAATCTTGCCTTGTTCTTGATGACTACACCACGATCATCCATTTTGTTACGAAATACCAACTTGGTGCCAATGGGATACTTTCCATCTGGTAGCTCAACGAGTTCCCAGACTTTGAGCTTACGAAACTGAGATAACTCTTCTTGCATAGCCTGCACCCAACTAGAATCTTGAATGGCTTCTTCAATGTCTTGGTACGGACTGCGAAAGAAAAGTTGCATACAATCCAGTGTTGATCGTATATGTTTGTCCACGAGTTCGAACTCTATCTTCCACCGGACCAATGACATTCTCAATGGGATGATTTCGATTTGTCTTGTAACCTGCGTTGGTGTGGGTCTTAATTTGTTGAGGTAGATTGGTGAAGTGTTCTCGATGTAGATAATTGGAGGCTTTTCTCTTTTAGTTGGTTCATCCACAATCGGCTGTGAAGAAGAAGCATCACAAGCAGATGCATTCTCAGCCGAAGCGTCGCCATTAGCTTCGTCAACAGGAAGGATTGGATCGGCAGAGACTGGGGTGAATCGAGTTGTAAAAGGAGTGAAGCCAATGTCTGAAGGAAAAACAATGGCTCTATTAGGGTTATTTTTGCAGGTTCGGTTTAAGTGAGTGGTTCATCAATGTCGAAAGTGTTGAAAACAACGTCTACATCATAAAACCAGTTTGGCGAACTACCAGTGTTGGTAGAGTTTCCTTCTTGAAAGTCGAGTAGTATGATTCAATCACCATCTTGGTTCGTTTGTTGTAAACTCGATACGCTTTTTGGGAAGATGAGTAACCAATGAAGTAGCACACATCACCAACTGCTTCATACTTGATAAGATTGTCTTTAGTGCTGAGGAGTGTACATGAACATCAGACGGTCTAAAGAAATCTAGCAGAGGCTTCCTTTTGAAAAGAAGTTCATAGGCTGTTTTTCCATAAGGTTTAACGATGAGAACTCGATTCAAAACAAAACATGTTGTGTTGACTATTCTGCCCAAAAGATGATAGGAAGTTTGGCGTCTACGAGCATAGTTCGAGCAGCTTCAACGAGTGTTCTGTTCTTTCGTTCTGCTACTCCATTCTGCTGAGGAGTTCTGGCTGCATTGTACTGAAGGCTTATTCCTTTTCTTCGTAGATGGAGATAAACGTTTGATTTTTGAAACCGATCCGTTGTCACTTCTGACTGATTTTACCTTCAGGTTGATCACATTTTCAATCATAAGAATGAAGTTCTTGAGAATAGAGGCGGTCTCGCTTTTGGCTTCAAGGAAATATACCCATGAAAAATGGGAGAAATCATCTGTAATTACCAAGCAATAGCTACTTTTAGCTAGACTTTTAACACTAATGGGACCAAAAAGATCCATGTGCAGTAATTGCAATGGAGTGGATATCGTATTCACTGCTTTGGATTTGTGCGGCTTTTTGTGTTGCTTTCCTTGCGTGCATACGATACATTTTTTTGAAAATGGAAATTCTTTTATAGGTAAACCTCTTACTAAATTTAATTTGGAAAGTTTATTCATATTTTTGAAATTCACATGCCCCAACCGCCTATGCCAAAGCAGTGATTCCGACTCTGACGCTTTTGAGATTAGACAGTCATATGCTTATTGGATTTTGCATTTTTCATATTGAGAACGTAGGTGTTGTTTTGATGAGGAGCTGTGAGCATATTCATTTCGGCAGGAACGGAATATTCGGGCTTGAGGAATAGGCATTCCAGTCGTTGAACAACACTGAAGTTCCTTTGTAGCACACTTGTGATACGCTCATGAGATTGTAACATAACTCTGGAACATAATTGACGTTTTCTAATGTAAGTGCTTCAAATACAACGTCACCCATTCCAACAATTTCCCCTCCCTTTTCATCTCCGGCAAAAGACACGAAATCACCATCGATGACTTGAAAGTTCTTCAGGAGTTCCTTCAAATCGGTCATATACCTTGAGCATCCACTGTCTACGTGCCAAATATACTCCATGAGCATTCGAAGCCATTTTTGCAATTTATTCTGTTATACAACAATAAACAAAGATATGTACAAGTTAGTTGGTTTTTGTAACCCAGACTTGCTTCAAGTTTAATCTGTCATGATTTTGAACAAGAATATTTTCTTTTCTTTTCCAAAAACAAGTTGAGTTTACTGTGCATTTTACTAATTTCTTAAAATTATCAAATTTATCAATGAAATTTTTTATGAGATCTTGTTTGGGTTTAGAAAATTTCTTGCTCTTGCAATGTTTCACAGTATGTCCTAAATGACCAAAGTGAAAGCATTGCTTGCAATTTGATCTTTTCTTTTGGTGGGCGCCACGTGTGAAGATGATGTATGTGATGAGAGTCTAGAGCTGCTTGAAGCGTTATCTGATGATGCAGCATAGCTTGAACTTTTAACTTTCATCACTTTCTAGTCAAGACAATTTTCATCCTTAAGTAGTCTTCACCGATCTCGCTATCTGATGACGAAACTGATTCTTGATTTTCAATTGATTTGTTAAATTCCTGATCCTCACTTAACGTTTCTTCATCACTTTCTGAAGTTGTTGTGCTTGAGTCACCACTATTGCGAACTTGAGTTGAATTTTTATCAAACTCTGATGTAGCTGTACATGATGGAACAAACTCGGGAATTTCCTCTGTAAGAACTTTCCAAATCTATTTTTTTCAATTTTGGGACAAATACAGGAGATTCAAGCACAACATTTTCATCATTAAAGCAGAATTTAGGTCATGACTTTCCACCACGGCATGCACTTGGTTGTGAGTCTTAAATGTAGGCACATGGCCATTACAGTCATAATGAATATTAAATTTAGGCATACAAGCATTACAGTCATCCATCCTAGTCAAACTATTACAGTTATCCAGAATAGAAATATGTTTTTCTTGTTATAATTCCAAGCAAACTAGTTAACTGTAGAATAACTGTCGCCTGAGTAACCAATTCCTATTTTCGATCCTCCACAGTCATCATCCTCATCGCACACATCTTCTTTAAACTTACACATATCTACATTACTTTCTGAAATGTTATTATTATTTTCATTTTTGTAAAAGACATTTTGAGCCAACAGATCATGTTTATCAATTAAATCATTTTTAGGATGAGGAGATGGCATAGGTACATAGTTTTTGCTGTGCGGAGGAGGAAAGATTTTTCTTTCATTTTCGAGCTTATCCTTGTATCCAATTCCATCCTTCACGAATGTCGGTCGTTGGCAATTTTCTATATCAACCAGTGCCTTTTGAGTAACTTTCCATTTATCAATTGTGATTTGCAGTTTGTTATTTTCATTTTGAGATTTTTCTAATCTTTCAGTTAAATCATTTATTATAAAATCTTTTCTAAAAATGAATTCTTTTAATGTTTGCATCTCAGCCAAAGTTGAGTTCAACTTTCTCTATATGCAGCTTCGTTTTCTTTCAATTCTTGGTTAAATTTCAAAACCTTCTCTTTTTCTCTAATCAGGTCACGGTTGAGTGATTTGTAATGTGTCACGACATTCAAACATGGTTGGGAGTATAGTTTTGCTTTAAATTCATACGCTATGTTGTTTACCAAATCCTTATCTTCTTTGTATTTTGCAGACTCTCCTTTCATGGTGGCTGCAGAAGTTCCAGCTTTCTCACTCTTGTTGTCGCTTGTTGCTCCTTGGACTTTCTTTATCGATTCAGTCTTCTTAGCCTCCTGCTTTCCCTTTTCTGTAGTTGGTTCAGTAGGAGCAATTATTCTTTTCAAACCTTTGTTGCCCTTGGAATTCTTGCAACTTGCTTCTCAACGCAATTTGATGAAGACGAGATAGGCGCGGTAGAGATTTTAGCCATGAGTGCTTTGTTCACTTCTTCTTTTGCTTCAGCTATATATTCTGCCCAGTCTTAATCTTCCACCACCAATGCTTTTGGAGTGTTATCAGCAATGTTTGCACTCCCCTCGATAGCTATTGGCCTTCTTGTATGAACAACTTCATCATTTTTGTTTTTCAATAGTGGGCACTCTCTCTTGAAGTGACCCAGATTCTTGCAGTTTCACCATCTTAGCTTTGACTTGTCGAAACGACGTTTCCCAGTGCCAGTCTCTTTCCTGTTTTATCTTGAAACTTCTTTAGTCACAGGGTAATCATTGCCATTTGCCATTTCAAGTCCATTTCCTCCATATCATCCGAATCTACCTGATACATGTTTCAGCAGTGAGAAAATCCCTTTTTAGCTCACCTAACATGAGAGCTTCATGGCTACTTAGGAAGGTGTTAAACAATGCAATATGTTCAGTGGATATCTTGAGTGCTTAAGCATCACCGGCCACAGTAGTCTTCTCGTTAGATGATGGGGACTTTGTAGAGCTTACAGAAGCGTTGGGATAAGATGCGTTACCACTTTGAGAATTTGTACCACAGGAGGTTATGGAGGGAAGGAATGCCATATTTTTGGGAACCGCAGCAGCAGCAAATTGAGTAAATTTCTGAGAGTATTCTACTTGATTCATTTATCTCTTGAGTACATCCATTTCAAAGGCCTTCAGTGTATTGATCAGTTCTGAAAGAGTGACACGAGTAGTGCTGGTCAAGAAGGTTCTTTTGATCATCATACATTATAGGCTCCATTTTTTGGAAGAGAGTCCAAAAGTTTCTTGATTGAGGCAAAGTTGGCAACAGATAGCCAACTTTCTTTACTTTAGTTAGCACGCCCAAAAATCGACTAATATGATCTGACAAGATTTCACTACGAACACTCCTGAACATATTATATTCTTTCTGAACCATATCTCTCTTGTTATCCAGCAAATCTTCTTTCCATTCATAGTGATCAATAGAGCTAACCATAGTTCGTGAGCTGATGTGTTAGCCATCATGAGCCCTACGTTCGCGTTGAATGAGAGTTCTATCCTCCTCAGTGAATGTTGAAGGGTATTCATTGATTGTTCGAACATCGTCGTGAATAACCATAGGAACATGAGGTCCTACGATGACAAACATCCATTGAGTATAGTCTGTATACTCAAAGAACGCTTTAATTCGATTCTTCCAACTACTGAAGTCTTCGGGTCCTTTCAACTTAGGAGGTCTCGTAGCTGTTCCTTTCTCCAGTTCGGCTTAGGCTATTGGATTAAGCCGATTTAGTGACATTTTGGTAGATTTCGAGTTCAAAATCTTGATCTTGAATTAAATACGCTGAAACTTAAGTGACCAGTGAGCAAATACGTTGCAAGTAACAATTATGCTAGATGATGATTGGCTACTTGACCTGGCGACAATAGCTAAATCCGCTGGAATACACAAAACAAACGTGATTGTTGCTAAATGCGCCATCACCATGATAAAATTGCTGAGGATTTTTATCACTGACTTCGAAGTCGCCTTCGATTAATTACGCTGACACTATTTCGCTGGAAATCAACAAATTCCCTGGTGTAATGCCGACGTATTTGTTAATTACGCGACTTCAAGTAAAAAACGCTATATTCAAGTTTATCTACGCTGACTTCAAAGTTAAATATGCCCAACAGGGTTCAAGTACGAACAAAAACCCTCTAATCACCCAAAAAAGACTCAAAATCCATATTTCTTCGTACCAAAAAGACCAAAATGTTTACCAAAACACTGATTAACAACAACCCGATGATTAAACACACCAGATCAAGCCATTTTAAGTCCAAAAATTTGAAAAACCTTGAAACTTTGAAAACTTTTGAAAAACCTTCAAAACTTGAAGAATCTTAACAAAATTGTGAGTCTCAAAACAGATTCGGATCACAGTGGTTTGATTGTTATCACCCAAACAACTATAGATTAGTTGTTTGAATGTGTAAAATTAAGAAAAACCAAAAGATGAAGATGAAGATTCTTGTATGGATCAAACAACAAGTGTTGTATATAGAATCTTAAATGATATATTCACTGAATGCACCCGGATGTTCGGATTAAGCACAAGAAACAACAATCACAACACCAAGAAATCACCAAAACTTGTCCAAGAACCTTGGACTAGGGTTTCATTGATCATCATATATACACACACTGACTACCCAACGTATTTATTAAATACGCTGGCACTTAAATACGCCGCTACAGGACAGTTTCCTGTAGTGACACTTTCAGCCCCTAAACTTTCTAAAATACAATAAATCATAACAAAACTATCCAAAACCTACTAAAACTAAGTACCAACGATCTCAAAAGATCCAACATCCGTTCAAGCTTCCTCGCGTCTTTGACCCGTTGGACCCATTCTTTTCCAAGCTCCCACCTAGCTTGTCAAGAGTCAATCTATCACTTCATATCCACAAGATGATTAGATTCGTCATCCAACATCATGACCATCACACCTTATGGATTTTACATCTCATTTGTCATTCAATTCTATTATTGGTCAGTTTGACTTTTAGTAGTAAAACTTCCGATTGAGATATATATGTATTAACAATTTACCTCCTTTGTTCCCGTTAACGCAATTCATCAAAAGTCATATTCATATTTAGACAAACTGGTGCCTAATTATCTGCCATTAGTTAAACTTCTATAAGAAACCAAAATTTTAGTGCTGCACTTTTGTGAAACAGCTGTTCACAACACGTTTTGACATCTTTAACATTTAAATCAACTTTTCATGTTCAAAGATGGATTTCCAAGCAGATATGGTATGCCCTCTAATGATTTTTATGTGTTTTTATACAATTTTTCAAAAATCAGGACAACTTGTAAAATGGTCCCAAACAGCATGCTAAGAAAACTTCGTAGCTGCATAAATCGTAATTTTTGACCTCGTTTAACACCCGAATTTGAAAGTTCCGGATCCGGCGGGTTTAGACGGAAGTTTGGATAAGATAAGGCTAGTCCAGTTCAAATATCGTAAGAATAATCAAAAGTAGAAAGCTTCCATTAATACCGAAAGAGTATACATCATTTTACAAGTTGGAGAGAAATGTGAGGTCTCTCAAACCTTTCCCCAAAATATAGGAACTTCAAACACATGACTTCCTATATATAGACATGAAGTTTGCTTCTGAGCGGATGACTCTACCGTGCGAATGAGCCCTCCTATGCACAAACAAGCACTCGTCCTCTCAAAGTGTCATGTGTTCGTATATAATTCTCAACTATACAATATTCAACACATTATTTATCTAGCCTATTTGTATAGTGGCAGACACATAGAATATGCACTAACAGTTTCCCCCTTATACGTCACTGTCGAATCTTGATCTTCAAATATGTAAGTCGTGTTTGAATATTCTGCAACTTCAATCAAGTTTGTGAATATCTTAATTAATTCCCCTTTGAATGAAGATTCGGTTTGCACTATAACCAATATATTCCCCCTGAAATGAATCCTCACTTCAGGTCTCTATTGTATTGTTCCTGACCTCCTCTAATTTGCTTAATTTCAATCTTCACGAACATTCACCAACATGAAACTAATCAATGTAGCATCTTCATTTCAACGTTAATCACATCCGCGTTCGGTTTTTGATTTACCACTTTTGCTCAATCTCTTTATCTTCAAAAACCAACCAACAATTGATAAAAACTTTGAACACCACACTAGTAAATTTCAAGTCTATGAATACCCACGAAAATCTGAAATCATGTCTTCTGTAACCATCGTTATGCACAACCAATCTTCAAATACTAATAATGTAAACAATAATCTCCACAATCAACAAATCTTCATCGGATAACAAATCATCTAGTAACACATTGTGACCAAAGACACATTTTTCCACGATCAAACTCACATCCTTTCTCTTCAGTCACAATAACAGATATATTGTCACACCCCAACCAATGGCGATCGGGGCATGGGCGAATGGATGATCGCTCAAAGCATCATAACAATTGAAAATGAAATATATTAAATAAATATCTTTTTATTCATAAACTCAAATTCATACATTGTCAAAAGAAAAGAAATTACATTAATTAAAATATGCAAACAAAAGAAAACTAATTTATTCATGCGTTTCTATATCTACCTAGTAGATTTCTTAAACATTATCATCAATTCCCTGCAATATATGAATAATAAAGGTCAACAAAATAGTTGGCGGCATAAGTTTGGCCTACATAATATAGAATAAAAGGTCTCAACCTAACATGGCAATTTGTATACTACTAGCATGTGTAAACTATCAATCAAACCAAGTGTCCACTAGTATATCCTTTCCACATAAGGGAACATGCCGTATAAGATTGAATACTTAACAATACCACATAAGGGAGGCGTGCTACTTCTAAAGCGCTATAATTGTTAAGTTATGCGATTGAGTACACAAGATTGACTTCTAGCATGAATGTATGACAAATAGCATGCATTCATAGATTGAGTGTTTGAATAATGTGATCGATTGGGTGTATATGAGTTTTTATAATTTCTTATATTGCAACCCAATGTGTGTTTAAAGGAAAAAAGGGTTCGAGTATACTCACTGTTTGCAAGTGGTTTCCACAAACATGAGATAATCGTCTTGAGAGGTTGAAGCACAATTTATCCTAACAAGGATGAACAAGGTGTGTAAGTAGAAGGATTTCGAAGTTAGAATATAAATGAGATTTGAGTAAGAAATAAATAAATACATAATAATAATAATATATGAAAATACATAAAAATATTATCTTTACTAAACACTCCATTTGGACATATTAATATATGTGTATTTCGTGGGTACTATTTCACCCACTAGAAGTCCAAGCCGGAGGAATTTAGTCTAAGATAAATATTTACTTTGTACATAATTTTCCACCATAAATTGATTGGTGTCATGACTAGGTTTAATATTTATATATCTTTAATACATGATAATAAAATAATGGGTTGGCAATGATAATTAAATTGCAAGTCTAAATAAGTAAATAAAAAAATTAAAGGAGTTAGTACTTTTATATATTTTTAGTATGTAATAATAATTAATGTAATTGTAAGACTATATAACTAAATGACAAAGTTAAAAATATTATTAGTATGACTAGAAGAGTTAGTAGTTAGTAACATGATTAAAGAGTTAGCATGGGTTAGTAATGTTAGACATGGTAATAAAATGTTAGTTAATAATATTATGTATGTTAGACATGAATAATAATAATAATAATAAGTTAGATAATGTAATAGTAATTAATAATGAGTTAGTTATGTAATGATCATGTTATAGAGGTAGGATAGATGTCATCCATTGTACCCCTTTGTTACACCAAGAATCATCAATTTAGGTGATGATCTTGGTTGGTCATGTATAAAATATAAATGACATACAATAATCAAAGGCTGAAAGTTATAAAATAAAACCTAAGATTGGTCCTTATTTAAGTGATGCACCATCTTTGTTTACCATGGCAAACAGTTGATGACATTCCATAAGGATTTCTCCAAAACGGGGATGTATGAAAAAACACAAAGAAAAACAAGAAGAAGAGAAGCAGGTGAAAGGAGATGGAACTCACTTTCAAGAGGGAAGAATTCTTTGGGAAATGGCAAAGAAAAGTGGTGGAATGAGTTTGGTATTTATAGGGAACAGACTAGGGTTTAATGTGGTGAAAGAAATATGGAAAGTTGAAAATTAGCCTATTAATATATTTTTATTTTATTTTTGGGCCTAATGTCATGGGCCTGTTTGTTTTATGCATTTCTCTTTTATTTTTATATAATTTGAGTTTCCAACATAATTTATAAACACAGTATGACATAATAGTTGATTGATTGGGTCTCGAATATCAAATTTACACAACATAAGTTGGTTTTTAAATGATTTAAACGTGTCTTGATGATTATATGAATAAAACCTATGTTTAATTGACCAATTATTGAGAGAGAAATAAAATAAAATAAATGAATTCCATTATAATCATAAGTCTCGGTTTACAATGGTTGAATACGGAAAACACGGAAACGAATACTACAATAATTGCGGATGTTATAGTCTCCCTTACTTTAGGAAATTCCGTCTCGAAATTTATGCAAGAGGAAGACGCGGAGAATAGGTGCGGGTACTTGGTCTTCATGTTGCTTTCGAGTTCCCAAGTGAACTCGGCACCACGCTTTCCTTCCCAACGAACCTTGATTAAGGGGATACGACTACGCCTTAGCTGTTTAGTACCACGGTCCATGATTTCCACTAGTTTCTCGATGAACTTCAGGGTCTGGCCGATACGTATTTCATCGAGTGGAATGTGAATGTTTTCTTCATCTAAGCATTTCTTGAGGTTGGAAACGTGAAACACCGGATGAACATTATTGAGCTCTTCGGATAATTCGAGTCTATACGCCACTCGACCAATTATCTCGAGTATCTTAAATGGTTCGATATATCGAGGAGCCAATTTCCCTTTCTTCCCAAAACGAACCACTCCCTTCCAAGGGTATACCTTAAGAAGTACGTGGTCACCAACTTGGAACACTAAGGGTTTGTGATGCTTATCTGCGTATTCTTGTGTTTGTCTCTAGCTTTGAGTAGGTTATGTCGGATTTGTAAAATCTTATTCGTTGTATCTTAAATGAGTTCAGGACCAGTGATTTGGGCTTCACCGATCTCGTGCCAACAGATAGGCGAAGGACATTTTCGACCATATAATGCTTCAAATTAGGCCATTTGGATACTAGAGTGATAATTGTTACTGTACGAAAATTCAACCAAAGGTAAATGTGTATCCAATTACCACCAAAATCAATGATACAAGATCGAAGTCTATCTTTGAGAGTTTGAGTAGTACATTTGGGGTGAGCATCCGTTTGAGGGTGCAAAGTTGTAGAGAGGTTGAGTTGGGTGCCCATAGCTGTTTGGAAAGTTTGCCAAAGGCGGGAAGTAAAACGACCATCACGGTCCGAGATGATATCAACAAGAATTCCATGATGACAAATGATTTCTTCGGTGTAGATACGAACTAGTTTCTCAACTCGACAATCTTCATGATTGGGAAGGAAATGAGATAATTTGGTTAACTGATCAATGATTACCCATATGCTATCGTGACCAGAGGATGTGCGGGGGAGTTTGGTGATAAAATCCATAGCGATGCTTTCCCACTTCCACATCGTAATTTCGGGTTGTTCGAGTAATCCAGAAGGTCGTTGGTGTTCCGCTTTAACTTTCGAACATGTGAGACACTTTGACACTGATATCCGCCAAATGCAACATAATATTTGTATCAAATACGGTATAAAATCGACCCTTTTTAGTACTAATATTGGAAAAAGTGTGTTTCTTTGTATACTTTTGATTTTCAGGATAAAATAGCTTAAATATACAAAAGGAACACATTAACGACAACATCAAGTATAATTTTGAAAGAAGGGAAGACAACACACTATACCAACCCCCTAAGCTTCAACCCAAGAACAAAAACAACAAATCAGAAGTTTGGCACGGGGCCGTGCCTCATCGGCATGGGGTCGTGCCCCTTCATGATTCCAATCAGAAGAAGACAAACAGAAGTAGACAATCTAGGATAATACAACAATGGCCACGGGGCCATGCCGTTGATGCACAGGGCCTTCTAGTAGGATAATCTGAAAACATAATTAAATGAAGACAGAGAAGGATGGAGGCTTAGGGCCGTGCCCTCGGCACGTGGCCATATAAGTAGTCTATTCTAGTTATAAATAGGGGTGCTTGGTTTCATTATAACTCATACCTTGGCAATCCACTTCTCTCACACCTGCCACCACTCAACCACCATAATACCACCATCATCCACCACATTCATCCATCATCCATCTTAGAATGTGTGTAGTAGTCTCGGGATCCAATATTGATCGTAAGAGTTTTTGTCAAACAAAGGCCATGCTTGGCTAACCGCTTATGTCACTTGGTGAAGACAAGTTATTTATGTATTACTTTTTATTTCCTAGCTTTAGTTAACTTTTTAATTGGGTATGTATTAGTGACTTTAATAACTAGCTTTTTATACTGAAAGTGAACTTTATCCTATCATCTTTCATGTTTCGTTGATTCACACATTCGTGTCTTTACGGTCTATATAAAGCACGTTAACTGCCAAGTAGCGGTTAGAAGGGTGGTATGGGTAAAGTTCTTGTCTCGTTCAGTGTATAGATACTGCGAGTACTTGGTTCAAGATCATTAGGACTTTCTTTGAGGCAGATAGCATCAAATCAGGGGAAGTAAGAACAGCTTGAATCCCTTATAAACAATCTACTATTAAAACTTTAACCCGGCCTTGCGGGACTGTATCCCTGCTAACTCATATCAATATAGCCGAGGGTGGCATTGTCTACAAAAGAGGGACATGCCACATTTTGCATTAATAACTTACTTAATTATCTTTCAATATTCCGGCCTTGCGGGACTGTATCCCTGCTGACTCAGACAAATATGGCTAAGGGTTGCGTTGCCTCCAAAAAAGGGACATTCCACTTTAACTAAGATAATCTCTTAAGAAACCCATAGCATGGAAATCATCAAAGGATACGGAAATAATAAGTCGGATCCAAGTGATTCTATCTTGTCAGTTTATTTCTTTTATTGCTTAGTGTATTTCTTTATGTTTACTTATTAAAAAAAACCTTTTCTCAAATTTTTGATTACATTAGACATGGACGATATTCCGGTATTAAAAGCTCTAGTGTCCTTGGACGACCTCGTTATCTTACCATCACTATACTATGCCAATGAGTGCACTTGCCCTAGCATGAAATGGAGAATGATAGTTTTATATATTGTGTTTTTATAAATTTAAAGATTGAATAAACAAGTGAAAAGTACTTAAAATATATATAAAAGTTATACCTACCTCGCTCACGGTCAAGTTTTTGTCGCCGTTGCCGGAGACATAAGGATTTTAAGGAAGTTTAAAATCGACGGCCTAATAATTTTATGCTTTTATAATTTTTCTTTTCAGGTTGTTATTCTTTTTCTCAAAATTTTCTTCTTTCTGCAGAAGCTACACGGGGCCGTGTTTGATCAACACCGGGCTGTGTTATTTTCCCCACTATTTCATGGCTATTTTCTGCCAGATAGAAGCTTCACAAGGGTCGTGTCTTAACAACTGTTCTGAAAAACAATACCGTCTGATTCTATCGGTTGAACCATAATCTAGCAATTATGGATGTTAATGATTATTTTTACCTCCGCCACTCTTATGGTGACTGGTGTCATTTATGTGGAGGAATGCATAAAGATTTAGAATATGCCATTCTAAAATTTAATCCCCACTACTTAGACCCATCATTTTCCTGTGACGATCACCTTAAGATAGGCAGGAGTAAAAACCAATAATAACCTCCATCCTCCTGAATTCCATCAAACCTCTTCCATAGGAGACATAAGTTCGGAAGAAGTGTGTCAAGTGGAAAAGAGGATTCTCCAAAAAATAAAAGAAATAGAATTCATAATGAAAGCATGATATTCATCAAGGAATAAGAATGAAGGAGATACGATGGGGCCATGTTTAGGAATAAACAATACCGAGACCAACAAAAACTACCCGAGACACGTGCGAAAATGAAGGCAATAGTCGTCCATATATCAACTTCGCAATGACCGTCCCCTTTATTATGTGTGAATTTCACACCGACGGTTTGGATGAGAGTGAGTCGACTCACACCTTCTTTAACAAGAGCCCAGAAAAGCTAAATAATAAGAGATTCCACCTTAAACTAGGATTCTATCTTTCCGATAACCTCTTGCGTTTTCATACTTCTCGTCGGAGCCTAAGGTATATCAGGCAATTTGGTATTGTTCCTACCAGTAAGGAACCCCCGATGAAACATGGTTCCTTAAAACTTTAGACTAAACTTCATAAAAACCCTAAGACACGGGGTCGTGCTCATCCAGCACGGGGCCGTGTCCAATCTGCTTCAAGACATGAAGGTGTGTCCGAAGAACACGGGGTCGTGCTCCCCGTCTTCTTCAACATGGGGCCATGTCAGTCTCGACATGGTTCGTGTCTCACTAACGGACAACATTCTCTGACTCATGCAGACGACATGGGGCCGTGCTTCCTGGACACGGGGTCGTGTCAACGTGTTGTCACTTTCTATATAAAGTCAGCCATTAGGAGAATGTTTGGACCCATTCCAAAAAGACCAAGATCCTACCTAATCTTCACACACATCTAAAAATGTAGTTTCTTAAAAAGGTTTCCTTAAACCTTCTTGTCTTTACCAGGTTTGGTCATTTCTTCTTGTTCAACCTTCAAACCTCCATTGAAGCTTGAAGCTTCAAGCTTCAATTGTTAGGTTAAAAGCATGGTTTTTAGCTCAATTTTTTGGAAAACTACTAGTATACAACAATGTTTAAAGTTTCTTACGTTCAAAAAAGTAAAAATCAAACACTTTTAAACTTTAAACAAAGGTTCTTGAGCTAAAACACAGCACTGTTGAAGCACCCCGGGGCCACGCTCCATGAGCATGGGGCCATGTGTCTCCTCTGTAACTCTTAAACTTTAATGTTTTATCATGTTTTACTAGCATGTCGAGTCAGTAGAGTAGCACGTCTTCAACCAGTTCGAAAAACAACCGAATAGGGAGGAGGCTCTCTCTCTCTTGTCCGATTCGTGTGCGCGTTGAGAGAATCCATCAAAGAAATGACTACGGTGGAGGAGGTCCTAGTCGACCGCATGAACTACCTCACCTTAGGGCTGGAAGATAGCTTTAGGGAGATCAGCCTTCTTCACAAAGGTTGAATATTTTGGTGACGCTTCCAATGGAACCAATTTGCCTCAAGAAGATTGGAACCTTGACACACAAGGTCATTTAACCCACCGATTGGGACGAGATACCACCGGAACCTCCAATCAATGCTTTCTTTAAGGTTTCAATAAATCCCGCTCCCTTGCCCCAAGAGGAGGTTGACGAGGAACCCTTCATCTTCTTGCCAAGGGAGATAGAGGAAATGCTCAACGACCTCTAAAGGTGCATTCCCGGAGAATAGCTTAAAGCCTTCATTTTCTGAAAGCTTGTTTCGCTTTTTGTTAATCTTCCATAATTTCATCTGGGGATAGCTATTCGGTTCTAATAAACTCGTAGGGCATCTATCAACTATCTATCTATCCTAGGACTTTAATCTTCTTGTAAATTTTCCTTTTATTTCTAGTGTAATGATGAATGGATGAAATGAAATGTGGTGTTTTAAAAATAATATTGTGCAGAATTGTAGAAAAAGGCTAAAGGAATGTTGAAACAGCACCCCATGCACGTAACAGACACTTCCCAAAGCAGAATTTTCATACAGTTAGTGTAGCACGGCGCTGTGTTAGGTAAGCAGGCCCCGTGCCTCAAGTCTGCAGGAAAAAGTTTAATGCTGGAACATTGACACAGAGCCGTGTCTCATGGGCACACCCTGATGCCTGACTTCTGCAAAATTTTTGTTACTGGCACTTTTTACACGAGCCATGTCTCATGGGCCGCCCACGTGTCTGCCTCCTGAAAATTTTCCCCAGAACCTGTTATTGGCACTTTTGACACGGGGCCATTTTGCCCTACCACGCCCCCGTGCCAAGTGCCTGTTTTTGGAAAGTTTATTGTTTTTAACCCACATTTACACATTTAATCAATAACCAATTTTGAAACATTGAGGACAATGTGTAATTTTAGCGGGGGGGGGGGGGGGTAAGCTTAAACTTGAAATTGTGTTTGTTCTAAAAACAAGCGTTACACAAAACTATACTTAGAAATGCTAAAACACCGCAAACTTTTTCAAAAATATTTTTTTAGTTTGTTTTGTCTTTTGTATAGTTTAAGTTGGAAACCAAGGTCTAAAAATTTTCAAGTTTTTATAAAGTTTACAACCGATAGCGCCATGATAAAAAGAACCATACAAGAAAAATATATAAAAATGGAATGACAATTCTTTGTAAAAAGTTGATTGTATATACATTTTCACATTTATACCCTTTTTCCCACAAAATGTGAGTTTTGAGTCTTTATCGAGCATTCAAATTTATATCTTTACTAAATGCTCAATTTTGTTTCTTGTGTGAATAGCTATATGGTTCTTAGGAATCTAGTACTTGGCAAGACAATACATTCCCGGTCCTTACCGAAAAATCCAAGTAAGTAAATGATGGAGGCATTAGGAGTTTAAACCCTCTTTTTCATATTCAACTTTATTTTCTCTTTATCTCCCCACCATAAACAAAAACAACAAAATTAAATCTCCCCTAGAGAGCCCCTTTGAGCCTAAACCATTCATTTCCAAAACCCGCAAAACGCCATTTTGCACAAACCATCCGTCATACTAAACCACATTTTATCTTTTACATTTTTTTAGTAAAATGCGGTCCTCTTAAAAATTTATATAAAAAGAAGTGATTTAGGTATTCTCTCTATATATATAGCTAGCTAGCTACTTGAAATAAATAAGCAAAGCTATTGCTTATAAAATATAGTTCATAACTAAGTCACAAATACATAAATTTTCAAAAGAAAACCGCATTTACGTTTTTAGCTACTTTTCAAAAAACTATCCTACTCCTAACCAAAAACCTACCCTTTAAAAGCCATCTTGATATTTACAAACATGTCGAACAAAATTGTAAATAATATATAAACAAAAATAAAAAGAACTTGGATTCCAACCACTCTACAAACAAGACCCAAAAACTTCTTCTTTACCAATACCATTTGGGTGTGTAAGCAAACTTTAAAGAGTTTTGCTTGAGGATAAGCAAATATTCAAGTTTTGGGGTATTTGATATGTGCTAAATGCAACATATAAATTGTATAAAGTACGGTATAAAATCGACCCTTTTTAGTACTAATGTTGGAAAAACTGTGTTTCTTTGTATACTTTTGATTTTCAGGATAAAAGGAGCTTAAATGTACAAAAGAAACAAATTAATGACAACATTCAGCATAATTATGAAAGAAGGGAATACCAGACACTTTACCAACCCCAAGCTTCACCCTAAGAACAAAAACAACAAATCAGAAGTTTGGCAAGGACCATGCCCCCTTCATAAGTCCAGATCAGAAGAAGATGAATAGAAGTAGACAAGAGACACGGGGTCGTGTCCCATTGGGCACGAGCCATGGTCACCTTCCAGATTTGCATATCTAGGATAGTATAGCATGTACAATGGCCATGGGGACGTGCCATTGATGCACGGGGTCGTGTAACCGGCTGATCTAACAACAGAACTAAAGGAAGACAGAACAAGGAAGGCACAGGGCTGTGCCCTCCAGGCTCGGGGCCATGTTTGTAGTCTATTCCAGCTATAAATAGGGGTGCTTAGTTTCATTCCAACCCATCCCTTCGCAAACCACTTCTCTCACACCTGCCACCACTCCACCACTATAATATCACCATCATCCACCACATTCATCCATCATCCATCTTAGAGTGTGTGTAGTAGTCTCGGGATCCAATATTGATTGTAAGAGTTTTTGTCAAAAAAGGCCATGCTTTGCTATCTCTTACATCACTTGGTGAAAACAAGTTATTTATGTATTACTTTTGATTTCCTAGCTTTGGTTAACTTTTTAATTGGGTATGTATTAGTGACTTTAATAACTAGCTTTTTATATTGAAAGTGAACTTTATTCTATCACCTTTCATGTTTTGTTGATTCACTCATTCGTGTCTTTGCGGTCTATATAAAGCGCATTAACTGCCTAGTAGGACTTTCCTTGAGGCAGATAACATCAAATTAGGGGAAGTAAGAACAACTTAAATCCCTTATAAACAAGCTACTATTAAAACTTTAACACGGCCTTGCGGGACTGTATCCCTGCTAACTCATATCAATATAGCCGAGGGTAGCGTTGTTTCCAAAAGAGGGACATGCCACATTTTGCATTAATAACTTACTTAATTATCTTTCAATATTCCGGCCTTGCGGGACTGTATCCCTGCTGACTCAGACAAATATGGCTGAGGGTTGTGTTGCCTCCAAAAAAGGGACATTCCATTTTAACTAAGATAATCTCTTAAGAAACCCATAGCATGGAAATCATCAAAGGATACGGAAATAATAAGTCGGATCCAAGTGATTCTATCTAGTCAGTTTATTTCTTTTATCACTTAGTGTATTTCTTTATGCTTGTTTATTAACAAACCTTTTCTCAAATTTTTGATCACATTAGACGTCGATGATACTCCAGTATTAAAAGCTCTTATGTCCTTGAAGGACCTCGATATCTTATTATCACTATACTACGCCAACGATGGGTGCACTTGCCCTAGCGTGAAGTAGAGAGTGATAGTTATATATCGTGTTTTTATAAAGTTAAAGCTTAAATAAACGAGTGAAAAGTACTAAAATATATCTAAAATTTATACCCACCTAGCTCACGTCAACACGAATAGAGCAATGTCCATCTTCATGCCAGGCCACCAATAGACTTGTTGAAGATCCTGGTACATTTTATCAGCACCAGGGTGAACGGAGTGTTGAGATTTGTGTGCTTCGTTCATCAAAAGGGCACGAAGATCATCGTGATTTGGGACCCAAATAAGATTGAGGTAGTGAAGAATACCGTTAGATTTAGACTCAAGTTGACTTTCGGCTCAATATTGCATTTCTTGATACAGATTGTATTCGACAACAAACGACTGTTGAGCTTCACGAATATGAGTTTGGATATCGGTTTGGAGTTGAAAGCAACAGATACTATGAACTTTCACATGACTCTTTCCCTAAGTGCATCGGCCACGACATTCGCCTTACCTAGATGGTTGTGAATTTCGCAGTCATAGTCGTTTAGCAATTCGACCCATCGTCTTTGACGCATGTTAAATTCCTTTTGGTTAAAGATATGTAGGAGGCTTTTGTGATCAGTGAAGATCACGCATTTGGTACCATAAAGGCAGTGTCTCCAAATCTTTAGAGAAAAAACAACCGCACTGAGCTCGAGATCATGATTTGAGTAGTTCTTTTCGTGGATTTTGAGTTGTCTGGATGCATAGGCAATGAATTTGTCTCGTTGCACGAGAACACAACCGAGACTTTGGTTGGAAGCATCGCAATAATAATGAAGTCATCGTTGCCCATAGGAAGGGCTAAGATAGGAGCATTGCAAAGCATGTCCTTGAGAATTTGAAAAGATTTCTCTTGTGTGGTACCTCAAACGAAAGGTATATCTTTTTAGGTCAAGGAGGTGAGGGGTACAATGATTTTGGAAAAATTTGAGATGAATCAATGGTAATATCCCGCCAATCCAAGGAAAGAACGAATTTCAGATGGTGACTTTGGTGCAATCCAATTATTGACAGCTTCGATTTTAGTATGTCGACATGTATTGTGCCATTTGCACAATTTCAATTTCTTGCACGATTTCAAACCCTCAAAAATTTTTGTGGAAGTAATTCGTTAACTGACAATCAAACGCAATCAGTTTAACGCAAGGTACACTCCAAACAAGGACATAAGCTACACATACCCTAAATACCCTTTACATAACTTAGATATAGGGTTTTGAAGGGTTAGATATGACAAAACACGCTTATACAAGTCAAGGGACTATTATCGTCAAACTGCGAAAGTCTGTTGGTCCGTATTCAAGATACGAACCATGTGTATCAATCCAAATATTTTATTATTCAATAAAATATTGTATTTTGTTGATAAGAATGCAAAAATGTCAGCCATTGCACAATTTCGATCATTTTCGTGTTCGTTAAAGCATTTTATGCATTTTTGCGAAACGCGTAACCGTACAACCGAACGAACCGACATCCAAGACATTTTCGGGCATAATCCAAGTTACACATGTCTTAACACCTTTATATAACCTAAATATTTGGTTAAATGGGTTAAAAATGGCAAACAAATGAAAATACAAGTCCAAGGGCCAAAAATGTCAAAATATAAAAAGATTTTTTGCTTCTTCACCAAGTTTGCCACCTATCTCTAATTTTTGGCACCTAGCACTCTTTTTGCCACACTTAATTTGGTTTTGACACATGTTAGGACACTAATCCACACTTGAGGACACTTGTCATCACCTCATTGATCCTAAAATACTATAAATACCCCATGAATCTTCCATTCTTTTTACACCACTTCAAAACACTTCAAAGCAAAGTGTGAAGTTCTTCTTTCTATCCTTCTTGGATCTTGTTTCCAGCCTTTGGAAACCTCCTATCTTGAGTTCTGAAAGTGTTCGTCAACAAGAGTAAGTACTCTTCCTAGTTCTTTAATTATTTTAGCTATTTTGAGCTAAAAGTCGAACAATTTGGCTTCCTGATTGACTTTTGGTTTTTACCATATTTGGTCAAGTCAAAGTTGAATTGAAATTTACAACATGATCATAATCACGAAGGTTATAATCCCTAACGATTTAACCTTCTGATTACCATGTTTAGTAGTCGAAGTGGCGAGTCAAAGTTTTGGTAAAAACTACGCATGATATGCATTTTACGACTAAACTATTTTAGGTATCAAAACACCAAGTTTAGATACCAAATCAGTTTTATAAACCTAGTTAGACACATTTTGACATGTCTAACTCATCACTTCTAGTTTAGTGCTTATTTAGGGTTATAAGTCGAGCGGTCTTGACCTCCGCTTTGACTTTCAAATCCAACCCGTTTGATCGATCTTAGGATCCGACCAAACACATATTTGTGACCATAGTTTTATAGGGAATAACCTATTGAGGTTATAACTTATGGTCACATCATTTGGTTAGTGTTTTGATAAGTTACTTCTATGTTCTTAAAAAAATGATGACCAAAATGCCCTTTTGCGTATAAATCTATTTTAAACACATGTTACCAAATTTTTGACACATAAACTGATGTTATAACATTTTCAAACATGTTTGGGCATTTAAGACTTATCATAAGACATGTTTAACCATCCGATCATGCGTTTACGCTAATGACCCGTTAAAGTAGCATAAACTACCTTAACGAGTCATAAAGGGTCAAAAGCACTTAGGATCCATTCCAAATTAGAATGTTAAGTTTGTTAAACCATATCACATGAGTCCCAACACTCATTCGGTTTATAAGACTTCATTCTATCCGATCTCCCGTTTGTAGTCGTGACACGCTAACATATTAATCTGACACATTATGACACGTTTGAGCTTTGTTTATTCCGTTGATCAAGAACACTTTCCAATCCCAAGTGAGTACGTAGTTCCCTTCTTTTACGTTTTGCAGATGTTTTGGGGTGACTCATATGTGCTAAAACATTTTCAAGTTTCAAAAAAAAAAACAATGTCTATGGTTTAATAAAACAATACGATTTCAATAATGTGAACAACTTGTTGATGCATTATCCATAACACGAATGAGATTCACTAGCTTTCGTCGAGCCGACCAGTAGTATGTTATGGTACTATAGGACTAACAATCCCATTATCGTACTATTCACTGGATTTGATGGAAGTTTGGGTAATGGCAGAAACTGTTTCTGATAAACAAATCATTGTTGATTTATTAGTCTAGTTAAAGAGACTCTTTGGTGGTTTATTAAAGATACCCTTTGGTGGTATAGTTAACACAAGTTTGAATGTGTTCATTAAATAACGATCAAAAGTTTTCACAATTAAAAACACGGACAATTTGTTTATGACATGGACAATTGGTTTATGACACGGACGATTGATTTATAACACAGACAAATGGTTTATAGCACAGACAAATGGTTTATAACATTGACGGTTTTGAACAATGTCACGTAATGATTTTCACTTAAAGATATAAACCATACGAAGTTTTCATTTGAATCAATCTGTTACAAGGTTTTTACAAAAGAAACGTTTTTGTCAAGATTCATGGCTATAAGGTTTTCACAACTCTAACCAACTTGTTTTAGTTGGTTAATTGTATTGCTATATCAAACACTTTTGATACGAAATTTTCTTTTCGATCACAATATTACAAGGTTTTTACAAAAGAAACGTTTTGGTCAAGATTCATGGCTATAAGGTTTTCACAACTCTAACCAACTTGTTTTAGTTGGTTAATTGTATTGTAATATCAAACACTTTTGATACAAGGTTTTCACTTAACGACTCTTGTAGTTGGATGAGGTGTTGCAATATGTATACAAAGCCACGAATTTGACCCTCACAAAACTTATGTACTCACCGACATTTTTATGCTGATTCTCTTTTCACATATGTTTCAGGAGTCAATGCTTGATAATATGATGCATGCTTAACGTAGGAATGGACGCAGGCCTTAGTGACTTAAAACATGAAAGACAATTTATTTATGTGTTGTTTCTGTTTATCCCAAGACAATGTACACATATAACTTAATAAAACAAAATTTTAAATTCCATGAGTTGTGAAACAATAGTTCTGTGACATGACTCCTCGACGTTTCCGTCACGGATCGTTGTTTTACATGGTCGGGGCGTTATAGAAAGATTGGTATCAGAGCTTATGGTTATAGGGAATTAGGTTATTAGTAATGCTTTAACCTAAATTATAACCTTCCTAGGACCCCAACGTGAGTTATCTTGCGTTTAGATTCTTAAAACAATACCATCACCTATCCTTAGGTGACCACCAAAACAAATACACAAGTTACAAGTTTGTTTTGAAAATAATCATCTATCCTTAGATGATTTGTTTTGGCTTAAATCCTTGTAAGTTTTCAAAATCCCGTCAAAGTTTGGGTTTTATTAATGTGAACATGTGCAATCTGGAAGGGTGGATGCCTGTACCCTGAGTTTTCTGTCTAAGGCTAGAGTGTTCGTAAAAATCCGCATTATCGGACCAGTCACTCTTACTTGGGAACTCTTGGAGTGAGTGTCCACTTATAGGCTAAAGCATGTCTTCGCAATACATTATAAAGACCCATTTACTTTGATTAGTCACCGTGTTTCGTTTGTTTGTTTTTAAGTAACGAATGAATGACCACCATTCTTATATTTCGTCGATATTTTTAACATCTCTCTTGATTATCTAATGTCAATCTTGCATATTTTCCCTCATGTTTTCTTCTAGAATGCCTCCTCGACATCATACAACTCAAGATGCCGAAATGGCAGCTATGATCACTCAGCAAATTGCTGTTGTACTCCCAAACCTAATGACCGAGATAAACCAACCAAACAATAACAACAATAAAAACAACAATGCACCCGCACCGTGCAACTACAAACAATTTAACAAACCACTCAAGTTCACTGGGTCCGAAGGAGCTACTTGACTCCTACAGTGGTTTGAGAGTCTCGAAAGCACATTTCGTCATGTTCAATGCCCGAATGAGCGGAAACTCGAGTTTGCATCGAGTGTATTCTAGAAAAGAGCACTTACATGGTGGAATGGTGTGATAAGAGATGGGGTGCCGATATGGCAATGGCACAAACGTGGGAAGAGCTTCGAGCTCTAATGGTGAGGGGATTCTTCCCACGTCATGAACAACGGGCACTGGAAGATGAATTCCACAATCTTAAACAAGATAGTGGAGAGCATTGTGCCTACACTGACTGTTACGAAGAATTAAGTTTGTTGTTTCCCAGCATGGTCACCCCGTTGGATAAAGCAATCGAGAAGTACATCGATGGCCTGCCTGATCCTGTTCAGGACATTGTTACTGGTAGCAACCCTACCACTATTCGACAAGCTATCGAATTAGCTGCTACCCTGACTGAGTCTCGGGTCAAGAAGAGGAAACTGTTTCGCAAGGGTGACAAGAAACAGGGAGCTAAGACCATTCAAGAGAAAACAAAGGAGAACAAAGCTGAGTCTTCCAAGAAGTTGAGGAAGCGTAATGCTTCACAGAACTTTGCAGTTGTTATACAACCCAACCAGAACATCAAAACCAGCCAGCACAAACTCCTGCGAGGAAACCCTATGCTGCTATTGCACTGTTGTGTAACCAGTGCAATGGTCACCATCAAGTCACCTACAATGTTGCCAATGCACCTTGTGTTGAAGATTCGGTCACATAGCCAATGTTTGTCATTCGAACCCAAAACAAGCTGTTCTGAACCCTGTTCAACCCCTAGCCAACCCTGCTAGGCCCCCGTTCCCACCCGGTTATTGCTACAACTGTGGCGAGATGGGTCACTTTAGAAACAACTCCCCAAAACTGGTGAACGCGAATGCAAATCCAGCCCATGGACGCGCATTAAACATTAATGCCAATGAGGCTCGTGCTGATAACGAAGTCATTAATGGTATGTTCTTTGTTAACAATCATCCTTCTTCTATTCTTTTTGATTCGGGTGCCGATAGAAGCTTTGTATCACTAGCCTTTGAACCTTTGCTTTCGATGCCTAGAACTAAACTAGGAAAACCCTTAACGGTGGAAATAGCTAGTGGTGAACCCCTTGTGCTCGACTATGTCAATCGTAGTTGCCAATTAAACCTGGATAACGACCTTTTTCCCATTGACCTCACGCCAATGCAACTCGAGATTTTTGACATCATCATAGGAATGGATTGGTTAAACAAACACCATGATGAGGTGATCTGTTTTGACAAGGTTGTTCGTATACCTCTTTCGTCTGGTGAAACCTTAGAATTCACGGAGAGAAACTCTCTAGTATCCTAAAACTCATGATATGTACCAGACCCAAAAATACCTATGAAAGAATTATGTAGCCTTCCTGGCACATATCGTAGAGGAAAAAGGCAAGGGCAAAACTGTTCAGGACATCCCCATTGTTTAGTAATATCCTGAGGTGTTTCATGAAGAGCTACCGAAACCCCCCAATTCGTGAAGTTGAGTTTCGTATTGTCCTTGTCCTGGTGCCAACCTAATTTCAAGATCTCCTTACCGTCTTGCACCGTCTGAAATGCAAGAGTTGTCAAAGCAACTACAAGAACTTTCAGACAAGGGACTCATTTGTCCGAGCTTTTCACCTTGGGGCGCTCCTTTCCAATTCGTGAAAAAGAAGGATGGATCCTTTCGTATGTGTATCGATTATCGTGAGCTCAACAAACTCACAATCTGTAACACTCTAAAAATATCAATATATATATATATATATATATATATATATTATATATTTATATATATATATACATATGTTATTATACATGTATATATACATATGTAAATATATATGTATAATTAACTTAGGTGAACATTGAGGATTTAAGTTCATGAACAAATTGATACATATTTCGACCTAAGGAAGATGTAATCGAAGTGTAGAATTGTAATATTAACTAAAAATAGTTATGAAAATTATGTGTTGAAGTAATTATGATTTGTGAAAAGAAATGGGTTTTGATGCTAGTATAGAAAGCCTTATGTTCACGGTGAGAATAAAGAGTGTAATGATATGAGTTTGTTGAAATTGCATGTTTATGTGAGTTATGATGAAAAGTTGAACTTCTTGAATTGAGGTTTTTTTAAGTTAGCCATAGTTAAGTGAATTAAAATGGTTAGCAAAATTAGATGCATTCAAGATGTTCAACAAAATGCCTAATGAATTACCAATTTTAAATAATGAATGAAACTCGTTAATGAGAACAAGACGTAATGCGTTCGACAATTTATATGCCTTAATCACGTGTGAGAAGCTCTAATGACTCTTAGCTTGTACACTTTAGGCAACGCAAGTGAAACATAGGGAAGTCAAGCCGGGACAAACGCACGATTGAAGGATAAGTTATAAGGCACACGGCTTGTATTTTATAGCGTATTAATATATAATTGTTTTGATGATAAACGGGTTAAAATGAGGAAATAGATAATGGTTTGGTTGAATAAAACGATGGATTTCGTTAAACAACCAACGGGTCAAAGTCAAAATGAGGATATAGATAATTGTTTGGTTGAATAAAATGATGGATTTCGTTAAACAACCAAACAGGTCAAAATGAGGAAATAGATAATGGTTTGGTTGAATAAAACGATGGATTTTGTTAAACAACCAGACAGGTCAAAATGAGGAAATAGATAGTGGTTTGGTTGAATAAAACAATGGATTTCGTTAGACAACCAAATGGGTCAAAATGAGGAAATAGATACTAAAACGATGGATTTCGTTAGACAACCAAACGGGTCAAAATTGGAATTTAAATGTATACCGGAAGGGATACATGTATACTCGTCTTAGTTAAAATGTGATTAAAGGGACAAATCAGAAAAAGAAAAGTTTAGATGCATTAAAAATCAAGGAATAGATCCGTAAATTATAAGTAACAATTCCGAAGAATAAGGATGTTTATATAACTGAAAATTTGTAATGATTAATAGGCATATCAAGTTGTTTGTCAAATTTTTGTAAATGGGTCAAAATAAAGAAGTTTACGAAAGTAGAATTCGAGGATAAGAATATTCAAAACGATAGTACTACGGTAATGAAAACATGTAAATAACATTGTTCAGACAAAGTTTAGGAAGTTCGAGTCTATAACTGATGTAAAGAGGCCAAAATGGGTCGAACGGGCAATAAAACGATCTTCAGCAAAATTGTTGCATAAGGTGTCATCGCTAATGGCAAACTGGTCGTCGCTGACGCACCACCATAGTGCCGACGCCCTATGCTACTGCCTATGGCAGTCTTAACCAGACGCAAGTTTACACATGGCTTCGCGACGGAGCTTTCAGCCGTCGCCGACGCCATTCTGAATTTTTTAAAATTTTAAGTTTGTTAATTAATTAAATTGTTATGATATATTTTCTTTATTGAATTATATTACTAATAAAGTATAAATTTTTCAGTCTAAAGAAAATTGCAAGTAAAGTTGATGAAGATCAAGCCATGTTAAAGAACCGAACATCCCTGAATTTTATGCTTCCGTTTTTAGTTTGTCTAGTTTATGTATTATCGGTATCGAATGATTTAATGTTCGGGAATACTTTTAGTAACTTAACTATTTTGAAATTATTCAATAATAGTAGTATAATATATATATATATATATGTTTTATAAAAAAATAAATAAAAGGGGTTCTATCTGTTGGTAATCAGAGCCTAAGGTCAAATGTGTTCGGTTCAAGGCTCTATCAAGACGTTCGGTAAGAACTAGCTATGAAATGAATTTAATAGAAAATAAGATAACTTAAAGTGTCTGGGAGGAGTGTATTAATACACTCGAACCCGGGAAATACACTAAGCATAAATGGTTGAAACAAGTTATGTACATAATCAACCGAAAAAGAATGATACATCATGAGTAACATTGAGTGATGAGTATCGTTCCCATATAATAATATGGAAATGATTAAACAAAGTACTTGTTTAATTGTTATGGACATATCAGTGAAAGAGATGTCTGACGAAACGGGTGAGGATACAGTATCCCTCATGACGGAGGAGATACTAGCAAAAATTTCCGAAGAAGTCGGAAAAGCGCTGGAAACGGCCTTACCTGAATTTATGGAAAGGTTGCAACCAACGATGCTGCAACAATAGAAGAACGGATGAATGAAATAAAAGAAAGCCTCAATCAAGATAGAGGCAAAGCTAAAAAAGGGAAGGCATGCCCTTACAACAAATTCATGGCATGTAAGCCCTCGATTTACAATGGGGAAGTAGATCCAATCGTTTGTCAACGATGGGATAAGTGATATTGAGGGAGTTTTTGAACGGACCCATTGTGACCCAACCGACTTCGTAGCTTACGGGACCAGTCAACTAAGGGGTCAAGCGAAAGATTTGTGGGATAACATCAAGAAGGAACTGGAATTGAAACCACTAGAACCATGACATGGGAAGAGTTTGAGGAGCCTTTCCTTAAACATCATAGCCCAAAAGTCATAATCAACAAAATCAAGGAAGAATTTATTCAAGTAAGACAAAAAGGTGAATTGATTTACAAGATCACAGGGATCTTCTGGACAAGTTGAGATTTTGTGATGAATTAGTCCGAACTAAAGAACAGAAGATCTATTACTACTACAATATGTTGAGCATGGAATATCGGGAGTTTATGACTCCCTCAAAGTATGAACATCTCACGGAGATTGTAAATGTCGCGCGAGAGCGCGAAATTGAATTGTAGAAGCATGTTGAGAGAGGAGAAAGGAGGGCGTTGGATGTGAACCCAAGCCCCACAAAGAAACAAAAGGTAAATGAACCCCAAAGAAAGGAAACGTAAAAGGAGGATCGCCTAGTTGCAAGGTTTGCGGACACTTTCATCTAGGCGAGTGTTTCTATTAGAACAAACCATGTGTTATGTGCAGAAAGACGGGACATGCGCTCTCAAATTGTCCTACTAAAGTATCAGTCTACTTTAAATGCTTCCAACCGGGTCATAAAAAGTCTGAATGCCCAGAGTTCATAGGAAAGAAAGACACGATCAATGTGAAAAATGAAACTTCGAAGACAAGGGCAAGATCTTTCCACATAACCGCAGTGAGGCCAAAAGTGAACCGATGTGGTTTCAGGTACATTTACCATAAATTCAATTCCTGCACGTGTTTTATTTGATACGTGTGCAAATAAGTCATTTGTTTCGTATAGATTTATTCGACACCCTTTGTTCACATTGACAAAATACCCCTGCCTATAGAAGTAGAAGTAGGTAATAATAAAAGTTTTGTTGTTTGTGTTATATGATGGGAATGCAAATTAAATGTTGATGGCGAGGATTACTTGGTCAATTTGATACCCATGTCGATGGGGGAGTTCCAAGTGGTGATCGGAATGGATTGCTTGTCTCGCCACCACGCCAAAGTAATATGTTTCCGTAAAGAGATACAACTAACATCGCCGAGCGGAAGACATGTAATTATTTAGGGGGGAAATAATTGCAATCCTATAGTATGTTCGATGATAGAAGCTCATAAACTCATTCAACATGGGTGTAAGGCTTATTTATCTTACGTACATGATTTAGAAAGAGAGTCGCCAAGAATAGAAGAATTGCCTGTCGTACAAATTTTGGAGATACGTTCCCGGAAGACTTACCGGGAATACCACTCGAGCGTGAGGTGGAGTTTGGGATTGAACTAGTTTCGAGTGCGAAACCGGTGGCTAAAGCTCCATATCAATTAGCACCATCGGAACTCCAAGAGTTTTTGTCACAATTACAAGACTTGTTAGACAAGGGGTTTATCCGACCAAGCGTCTCTCCCTGGGGAGCGCCAGTATTGTTTCTGAAAAAGAAAGATGGAAGTATGCATATGTGTAACGATTATCATGAGCTAAATAAACTTACGGTAAAGAATCGATATCCACTTCCAAGAATTGAGATTTATTCGATCAACTACAAGGTGCAAGTTAGTTTGCAAAAATCGACTTAAGGTCGGGCTACCATCAACTGAGAGTGAAAGAGGAAGACATACCCAAAACGGCCTTCCGTACATGGTACCGGCATTATGAATTCCTTGTAATGTCTTTTGAACTGACCAATGCGCCCGCGACATTCATGGATCTTATGTATCGGGTTTGCAAACCCATGTTCGATAGGTCGGTGATAGTGTTCATCAACGACATTCTCGTATATTCAAAATGCAGGGAGGATCACGCTCGTCATTTATATGAGGTACTAGAAACTCTTAGACAAGATTGAAAGATTTGTCTTTTTTTCCTCTCTTTATCCAGTCGGGCTTGTCTCAATACTAAATCAAACTTTATGCAAAATTCTTGAAGTGTGCCTTTTGGCTTCGAGAAGTACAATTCCTCGGGCATATCATAAGTGCCGATGGAGTAATAGTAGACCCGTCCAAAATTGAAGCAGTGTCAAAATGGAATCCTCCGAAAAAATCCGTCGGAGATCGGAAGCTTTTTGGGACTTGTGGGATATTACAGGCGATTCATTCAAGATTTCTCCAAAATTGCATCGCCATTATCTAAATTAACCCGAAAGAATGAAAAGTTTGTGTATTCGGACGCTTCGCACCTAGGTCTTGGGTGCGTACTTATGCAAATAGGATGGTGATTGCTTATGCCTCTAGATAATTAAAGGTCCACGAAAAGAAATATCTGACTCACGACCTCGAATTGGCAGCAGTGATATTTGCCTTGAAGATTTGGAGGCACTACTTATACGGGGTGAAATGCACTATTTTCACCGACCATAAGAGTTTGAAATACTTCTTCGATCAAAAGGAGTTAAATATGAGACAAAGAAGATGGCTCGAAACGGTGAAAGACTATGATTGCGAAATCCAATACCATCCTAGAAGGGCCAATGTTGAGAACGGGGATCGAGCTCTCAAAATGAGCAATCGACCTGATCTCGCTCAACTAGCAGAGGCGGAATTCATTGCTAGAGAGGTAGACATGACAAACAAGATAGTACTTACTGTTTAACTGCTTCTGATGTATTAATGACGTTCAAATACAGACGCAAGTAAACAAACTGACAGAGCTTCACCGTATCAATTGACAAATCAGTAACTAGCTCTAACACAACACTTCCCTATTTATAGGTCGACATGACTCGTACTGAAGTGCGTGCAAAACAAACATCTATGTTTCGTACGAAACTGTATTTCGTACGAGTGACTCACTCGTACGAAATCTGTATAGTTTCGTGCGAATCACAGTGTTCAAACATATAAAATTTAACTTTTCTCATTTAAACTTTAACGTGTAAAATTTATAAACATTACATATATATCCTAGACGTAGGCAATAGACATTATGCACCAACAAACTCCCCCTTGGATGTTGCCGCACTCTGGATAATCTTCAAAATCTTCAATTTGATTTGACTTTATCGCCCAAAGAACTTCTTTACAGGCTTTCGACATTCCTCAGAAGCAATTGGCGTTTGATTAGTCAGAGGATGTCACTTCAAAAACTGAAAGCTCCTTAACGATGCTATTCTTGAACGTTCAGCAATCCGAGCTTCTTTTTCTTCCGTCTTCTTTGACTCCTTCTTCTCAAGCTTTCTCCAATTTGTTTTCCAATCCGATCCAGAATGAATATCATTTGAAAAGCACACATTCACAATCTTTTGAAATTGAAGTGCTTGCTATTGATCCTTTTCTTCGAAACTTATCTTAATATAGAATAAACATTCTATGTATTTCTTCAAACAATTTACTAGCCACGTTGGGTCTAGTACTCGAATGCCTTGCCATAGACCATATATTCTTTTGTGCGCTATTACGGCTTCGGTTAATTCCTCTGTAATCTTCCATAAATCTTTATCTGGGTGCACACATATAACAGCCTCTCCTGTATTCAAATCATAATTCCACCACTTGAAGATCGTCTAAAAATCTTGCTCCATTTTGATCAGCGGCATGTTCTTCATCACCCGTGGTTTCTTCACAATTAAAGTAATATCTTTCTCCTTTGTTACTGGATCTACTTTAACAATGCGACGTGGATAATGAGGTTTCCAATGTACAAAACCATGCTTAGCTTCAAACTTGATCAATCTCCACACTTTTGGTCATGGAACTTCATCTTTAGATTAATCATCTTGGTTTGAACAAGTTCCTTTATGTCCCAAAAAGGCAGTGTTTTGATGTCTCTCATATATCGAAAGTATTGGATCCCAAATTCTCTTTTAATCACATACACATTTAGCTCTTCAATCCAACCCCAACTCAGAATATCCCCTAAAGAAATATCAGCATCTCTAGTGAAAAATGCTAGGGGTCTTTTAAACTTTCGCTCTGCTGAACTCTCTCGAAACCATTTCTTCTTTTATTCAATAATTTCAGCTGTAGACATCTTCTCAGGAATTGTTCTTTCTTTTACAGCTTCAGATACTTTCCTTTGTAACATCTCAGAACTTTCTGCTGTAAATAAATCGACAAACGTTAGGAAATCTTTTGTACCCTGAATGGCATCGTTAGCATCTTCATCAGAATCACTTTCCACGACAACATTATCATATACGTTTGCATCTTCTATATCTTCAAAAACATAAGATTCGGTTCAAAAACATTTATCTCATTCAGTTCGTCTTCAAAATTAAAATCGAACTTCTCTTCACTAATACCGAGCATTGATGCTATTTCTTCTTTCGAATAACTATGAAAAAACTCCCCCTCTTCAACATCATGCTCAAGATATAATACAAATGGCTTTTGCACGACAGTAAAAGAAGATGTAACACTTTCTGTGAAAATTCCTGCCTGCTGAGCATCCACTGACTCATCAGCTTTATTCATCATTTCCACTTCAGTAATTTGGTTAGCATATTCATCAAAGTACTCGGAAAGATCAACTAATTCATTAACATTTGAATCAATTACACGATTACCCGACCCTCCAACATTATCATCATCATTATCATCATCTGAACTACTGGAATCCTTAACATCAATATCAACATCTTCAGTATCCTCTACTTCTTCTTCCTTTTCTTCAGTCCTTTCTTTACTGTCTTTTTCCGTCTTTTTCTTCAACAACCAATCTCGATGTCGTTGAGAATTATCAAGAGAAGCTATATCCACATCAATTGGTTTTCCTATCAGGATAAAATTCTTCGGTTCTTCATACACTACAATATCCAAACATTGTACTGGCTCTGATTTAGCTTCTTACACAGCTTCATCAATCACGGAATCCTCCACTATCTTACCTTTTCCTTTCCCCTATGCATCAGATTGCTGTTAAGACAATCGTTCTCTTTCAGCAACTCTTCCCCTCGCTTCTTCACATTCTATTTCATCAATTGCAGCAGAGATACTCAAACCCAACTTCTTTTCTAGAATCTTCTCAAACACATCCATTCTTCGATTATTTCTCAAACGTTCTTCCTCATATTCTGCCATTCGCAAACGCAACCTTTCATTTTCAGAAATAATACTCGCCATCATCGCTTTTAATTGCTGTTTGTCAACAATTAATCCCCCAATCCATTCAAGCATTTCAAACTTTTTAGCTGTTAACATGTTTATCTGCTCTTGTAACTCATTTATGCGTACAACATTCATTGTCACCTATTTCTACAAATAATCAACTCTTGGATCATCAAAACGAAATTCATAAACCTCCTGGTAGATCGTCTAAACTAATCTCGTCAAAAAATGCTTGTGAATCGAACGGATGTGGTGTAGGACGAGAATGTTGAGCATGAGATGGTTGAGATTTTTGTTGAGCAGATTGTTGTGGTGGTGGTTGTTAAACTGGTTCTGGATCAGGCATTGATTGTTGAACTGTTCTGATTCAGATTGTTGCGGTGTTGGTTGTTGTTGTTCTAGTTCTTGTTCAGGAACTGATGGTTGTTGAAAAGGTATCTCTGGTTCAACTTGTTGCTGATCTGGCTCTGGATGCATATGATGTGGTGAACACGGAATATTCTGTGTTTGTTCTTCCACATTTTTTTCATTAGTTTGTTCAGCACCAGCTTCTGTTGGAATATCATTTGGTGATATTCGAGCTGCAGATCGCTTCATTCTTCTTTGCCTTTTCTTACCGGAGTTCGAAACGCAGATTCAATATCAGATTTAGACGGAACATAAGTTGTGTCATCCTCGCCTATTGCTTTTCCCTTGCGTTCCTCAGCTTTAAGTTTCAGTTCATCTTGACGTTTCTTGGCTAACTTTTCAACTCTTTTATTTTCTCCCGCTCTTCTTTCTTCTGAATCAGTACTAGATGATAGTACTTCTTCAGCTGCTTTGTCAGCTCCAAAAGCCTGACGTTCTATCTCTTCTGCCATCTGTTCAACTGTTTCCTCAACTACAGGTTCATCTCTTAACCCTTTCTCTTTCTCCCTTTATATGTAGCTTTACCACCCTTTTCTCCGTCTTTTACGCACCATGGACTTCTCTTTGCCACAAACAACTATAATGATTTAACCTCCTCTTCATCATCACCACTATCATCCTTCCTCCACTTTCCTGGTGCAGGTGAAATATAATCTTTATCAAGAATAGCACCAAACATCGGTTTAGCAACGGGAGCAGACTTTAGATGCACGTTCATCTTTCGTAATGATGGAATATCCATATGCTCAAGTTTGAGAACATCGTCTGGGGATTTCTTCAAATCAGGATGTAAATAGTCTAACATCATCTGGATGAATCTCGGATATTGCAAAAATCTTTCCTTTAAATATTCTGTATCATCTGAGTAAATATAACCTTTGAAAAGTTATATGGAAGATTCAGCACAAGCGTAGTAATCATACACATCTGATAATCCACCAAGTCATCAAAACCACCTTTCCTATGACCCAAACCGTGAATAATAACATGTGCAAGATATATGAAAGGCGCACTTAGGTTTCCTTTCTTGTACGGTGCAGAATTCACAAAACTTGTATATCCCATCCTATAAAAACATCCTATAACCATATACTCAGTGAAACCTGTTGGATCGTCTTTGTTGTCCTTAAATTCCAACAGTTTCCAAATTAACTCTTCAGTAATCTTCACTTGAATATCGACATCGTCAATCTTTACTGCTGAAATAATGGCGTTGTCATCTATACTATACTCATCAGCATTCCAGAAATATTCCACATGCGAAAGATATGCCGTATGTCTATCTGTTAACGCTTTAGTCACTCTGATCCTTGTGAGAAAATCCAAGATATCTTGATACGCTGCTATCTCTGGGATTGAAGCTTCTGTGATACAGCATATATTGTGCACCCTGTACAAGAAAATAACAATCAACCGTTAGAAAATTTTAAACTTTCAAAAATTTCTTTCCTTTTTCGTACAAAATCCTCTATTTCGTATGAAACATATAGTTATCAAAAATTGAACATTTTGAACTTTCTTTTAGTCATACGGACCATGATTCGTACGAAATACTGTGCAATATAAACAGTTTGTATTCAAATTATATTTCATACGAAGCATCGTTTTAATACGAATTAAAACATTCAAATGATTTTTTAACAACTTTTAACCCTCATCCGTATGAAATTTTGTTTCGTACAAAATACTCTTCAACAGTTTACAAAAAATTTTCATGCGAATCAACTTCATTCGTACAAAAACCATCGTCGTCCCAAAATTTGTCCAAGTATAATCCGAACTTAAAACTTGTTGTTTCTAGCAAATTGATAGTTGATTTTCAGGTTATTAGAGCCGATTTTAACGATTTTGTGATCAATTTTAAGTTTTACCGGTCCAATTTCCCTAGATCTAAGTTTTAGTCCGAATCGTACAAAATTTCGACATTATAACAGTGTGATTTTGACGAAATTACCTTGCCCATTGAAAGAGGTGTGCAAATCAACCTCAACAATGTGAATTACAAGCACAAAACCCAAGAAATGAAGTTTTTAGAGTCGAATCGCACAAAAAGTATTCTGAGTCGCTAACAGTGCAAAGAGAACAGGAACCTCATTTCTGTGCGAAACACAGAGTATTTATACTCAACCTGTTTCGTACGAAATGTTATGAATCGCACAAAACTATTAACTCTTGTTTCGTACTAAAATGACTCTCCGCATGAAATTCAATTTTGTACGAATCAAAACTAAAAATCTTAAACTTTTCAATTTCAATTTTATTTTTGTATTTTTCATTTTTTAATAATTTTATCTGTTTCAAAAATCCACTTCACCAAACAAGTCCAAGTTAATGACCCTGGTTATCCAATTTGCCTTCCAAGTCAAGTTAATGACCTTGGTTGACCATGTTTGACCAAACAGATTTATTTTAACATGTAAAGTTTCAAATCAATGAACTTTCTTGACATTTGAGTAAACTTTTTGCTAAAATTAGCTCCCAACCCATGATTTCAAGCTTTCCTCAGCAAGATGTTGCTATGAATCCAACCGTCAGTGTTTAATCATCGGTAAACAAAAATAAAACTATCAAGCTAAGAAAACTAAAAATCTTTTTGAGTTTTTAAATATTTTTCAAAGAATAACATTTTTGTGAATTTTGTGCTTTTAGAGGATCATTTCAAACATACATATAAGTCATCAGTACCGTTCGGTCTAGAAACACCCTTTAAGATTTTTAAACAAATTTACCTAGATTGCCAATATATTTGTCCATTTAAACTTCTTCTCGTTTCTCAATTGTTTCAAGATATGTTAAGGTATTATTAGAAACATGAAATAACTGTGTTTCCCACCTCAGAATATACTCCTGTATCGAGATTCCCAGAATGTCATTTTACAGGTGAATATATCGAATTGATATTTGTATATAGGTGAATTCGAGACCTTGAAAACTCAGGTTAGTATTACCGTACAGACAAAGAGATGAAGGCTCGTCTTTAGGTGGTGTTCCATCAAGGAATCTTTTGTACTGCAAATGCCATAATTGCTTATTTTTCATGCAGTTTTTGGGGAAATAATGCGAAAGTATTATATGAGTTCTAGGCCATTGCTTCTGCAAAATCGGAAGAATGCGAGTAATACCCAGATATCAATCAAATATAAAGACCTAGTATCGCAGAATCTTGCATTCTCTCAAACAAATTTCAGAGTACTAAGTCCATATATCCGAGAGATGTTAACCCACAAGTTAAACAGTTTTGTGTTTTAGGTTTATATTTCAAATACAATTTACTGAACGAGTGAAGTCTATTGGCATATCCATAGTAAGACTTGCTTAATTACTTTAAAAACAATACAATTCTTTAGCATACTGTGACTATCATTTTTGATTTACTATGATCACTCTTTTTACACAAAACTTTTTTTTTAATGTTTTTGTATTTTCCTCAAAAATTCTCCCCTAAAATCAAAAACATATTTTTGGATTTTTTAAGAAGGTATAAGAAAGAATGTACAGAAAATGTTTAACTGATGACAAATTCACATCAAGTCATCATCATCCTCAAATTCAACTTCAAATACATCCCTGAGATCATATTTTTTAAACCATTTAGCTTTAACAAATTTTTAAACTTTGTTTTATCAAAAGCTTTGGTATAAAAATCTGCTTTTTGGTCATCAGTGTGGATTTTCTCAATTCGTACCAACTTTTTCTCGTAGCAATCACGGATAAAGGGGTGTCGAATCTCGATATGTTTAGTACGTGAGTGTTGGCATGAGTTTTTGGTGATATCGATCGCGGCCTGATTATCTACATATATACGCGTATCAAGAAATTGCAAACCGAAATCTCTCATCTGTTGTTGTATCCAGAGAATCTGCGCACAACAATTGGATGTCGAAACGTATTCAGCCTCACAGGTAGAGGAAGGACCGCGGTTTGTTTCTTGCATTGCCACGTTACCAAACAAGTTCTGAAGAACTGGCAGCCGGCCGTTGTATACTTTGTATTCAGTTTGCAGCATCCGAAATCAGAATCCGAGTAACTTGCAAGATTAAAATCATCATGTCTAGGGTAACACAAGCCGGTGCTTGGAAAACCCTTCAGATATCCCATTATGCGTTTGACGATAAGCAGGTGTGACTCTTTTGGATTAGACTGATAACGAGAGCACAGGCATGTTGGATACATGATATCTGGTCAGAGAAGCAGTAAGATACATCAAGGATCCGATCATGGAGCGATATAAAGTTTCATCAACTCTCTCTCCAGTAAGATCTGGACAAATGCCGTGATTTGGAGCTAACGGGGTCGATGCTGGTTTAGCTCCTGTCATATTGAATTTCTCCAATATGTCATGAACATATTTCGTCTGATGAATGAAAATACCATCAGGAAACTGATCAACCTGAAGTCTTAGAAAGAACTTCATCTCCCCCATTGTGCTCATTTAAAATTTGCGCTTCATGACTTCTTCAAAGTCTTTACACAGCTTGTCATTTGTAGATCCAAAGATAATATCATCCACATATATCTATACAATAATTAGATGCCCATCTTCTTCCTTTGTGAAGATGGTTGAATCTACTTTTCTCCTAATAAAACTATTGTCCAGAAGATGACTCGATAATGTTTCATACCAAGCTCTTGGGGCTTGATGAAGACCATATAAGACTTTATTCAAGAGGTAGACTTTATCTTTGTGCACTGGATCAACTAACCCTAGTTGTTGGCCGAGGTACACCTCCTCTTTCACTTTTCCATAAACGAAAGCAGATTTAACATCTTATTGGTACACCTTGAACCCTTTCCACGAGGCAAAGGCCAAGAATATGCGAATTGCTTCAAGACGTGCAACTAGGGCATAGACTTCAATATAATCTATCCCATCTTGCTGATGTTGTTGAAATAACATAACAAGTTCTTCTTCAGTTGGCACATCTGGTAGATCAAATGAATCCCATAATCCATCGTAGTTAAACAGCCACGGATCCCCATGCTTCTGCGTAGGCGTTGTATATCTTTGACAATCTACGTGCTGTGCTAGAACTACCTGGTTCAGACTCGGCAAGAAAACACAATATTGAGGAGTAGCATAGCCAATAAAGAAACCCTCCAAGATTTGGCTCCAAATTTACCAGCCGGGTCCAAGACGGTACACAGTGATCCAAAAGGTTCCAAAAATGCTAAGTTAGGCTTTCGTTGATTCAGTAACTTGAAACATGTCTTTTTGTGAGGCTTAACTTTCAACACATGATTTAGGGTATAGCATGCTGATGCTACTGCTTCACTCCAAAAATTGATCGTTAATTTCGAATCAGCTAACTTTGTTCTAGCAGTTTCTATCAACGTGCGATTCTTTCGTTCAGCTACTCCATTTTGTTATGGAGTATAGGGGGCACTGAATTCATGAAGAATCCCCTTTTCATTGCAGAACTCTTGCATCTTCTTGTTCTTAAACTCCGTTCCATTATCACTGTGAATTCGCTTAATGGGCAAATGATATAAATTCTCGAGTTTTCTAAAGAGGATCATAAGAGTTTCAAAAGTTTCATCCTTACTCTCCAGAAAGAATACCCATGAAAATTGAGAATAATCATCTGTAATGACAAAACAATATAGATCTCCAGAAATACTTTTGACATTGACTGGTCCAAAGAGATCCATGTGTAGTCTTTCTAGTGGTAGCTTTATCGAATTCAACAGCTTTTGTGGGTGCGATTTCTTATGCTGCTTCCCCTTTTTGCAGCTAAGACAATCATCTGATAGATGAAAACTTTCAAATTGACACCCTGCACTAAGTCGTTATGCACAGGAAAGTTCATCTTTCGAAGATGAATGTGCCCCATTTTTCTATGCCATAAAATTGACTCTTTCTCGGTAGCTTTGGAAACAAAGCATTGAACTTTCTTTGACGTGGTAGAAGTGATGCTCATGCCAAGAACATATAAATCATTTTCTCGCGGAGCTCGCATCAAAATCCATTCTTCTGGAATCTTGAAACCGGGTTTTAGAATTAGACATTCTTTATCATTGAAATGTGTTGTGAACTTCTTGTCACAAATTTGCGAGATACTAAGCAGATTGTTCTCAAGTTCGGTGATATAGTTCACTTTATCAAATGATACAACTCCGTTTGAGAGAATCCCTTCTCCGACAATTCTACCTCCCTACGTTCCAGCAAATCCTACATATCCTCCTTGAATAGCTCTAACATCATTGAGCAGCGCAAGCATTCCTGTCATGTGACGAGACGCTCCACTATCCATGATCCATTTTGACAATATCAAATGTTGGAGCCCCTGTACACATGATTAACAAAATTTATTTAAACAAAAAGACCCAAGTCTGTTTGGTCTTCGGTGGGTTTGCAATATCGAACTTTTGACCCACTTTGTTCTTTTCAATCTTTTTAAGCTCAATTTTGTTTAAAACATCAGGTTTAGGTTCAACCTTGGATGATTTGGTTTTAAAAATTTTAGCAACCCATTTCTGTGTTTGTGGTTTAGCCCTTTTAACATAAAATTTTGAATCTTTTTGTTGAATTTTGTGTGATGTTTCACCAATTTCAAACTTAGATTGAGATTGAATAGTTGGCTTAACATTTTGATGAGATTCAATATTTCTTTTAAGAATTTGTTTCGGCATAAACATGGGTGCTTTTTGCTTTTCATACTTAGCGAACTTTTTCGGAGAAGAAACTGGTTTTGAACTTTCTTGTGAACAGTATCGTGCGATATGTCCAACTTTCTTGCATTTAAAGCATGTCATGCTGTCCTTATGAACATGGTATCCAAAACCTATTTCTATTTCTGTTTTTCTTTTTCTTTAAGAAAATCATCATTTGATTGAGTTCCGATGACCTCCTTTTCTTTCTCGGTTGTTGTCCCAAATACAAAATTGATTTTCTTTTTAAAATTCAATTTTTGGGACTTGGTGGTTTTATGTTGCTTCTGGAAACCCAACCCTGCTCGTTTGTTTTCTAGATAATCTCCATTTTTCGATACTAGGGTCGGTTGTCAGTTTTTGATTTAGAATAGAAAGATGCATCATGTTTATCTAAATCATCATGACTTACCTCCATCAGCTTGAACATTTTATCTACACAATCCTTTTTCACATTCTTGATTGGAAAATCCTCATCCAAAAATAGTTTATCAGACCCTTTCATTTTATAAACTATGACATTGGGATCATCATTTAAACTATTTTCAGATATATCATCAGACTTTAACTTCTCAGATTGTTCAGACTCAGCCACTTTAGATTCATTTTTTAACACTTTGTCAACCACATTATTTACCACTTCAGAATCACATTCACCATCATTTTTATTATAAGTTACATCTATATCCACAGGCAGCTGTTCAGTTTTCAATTTAAGATTTAGCGCCTTTTCCACCATAGATGGATTTTTGCATGCATAACTGTTCCACATGGGTGGAGGAACTCGATCATAACTACCACTTTTTATTTCACCATTTTTAGATTCCTCAGTATTTTCGATTTTTGGTAAAATGTGATCTATGACGTATGAGCTTGTTGAATAACTAAGTAACAATTTGTTTACTCGTTCGGTTTCAATTCTCATTTTCTCAAGCTCACTTTTGAGCTCAGCAATAGTGTTTAGATGAATATTATATTGTTTAACTGACGAACTCAATTTGTCATAATCTTCCTTTGTGGATTTATAATCGCTTGACAAATTGTATGTTAAACTTTGCAATTCAGCAAATCTTGTCCTTTACAAGACACTCACCACATGGTTCATCACACTTTGAACAAGATTTTTCATTCTCAGATGACTTGTTTACCTCATTGCCATTGGCCATGCATGCTTTAATGATGTCTTCTTTCAACAATTCCTTTTTCTCATCAGCTTTGACATCTTCAACCGGTTTCTTTTGCTCTTCATCTGTTGAATGTTGGGTAGGTGTGAAATATCCTGCAAAAGTTTTTAAAACATGGTTAGGCAAAAGATGTTTGAATGGACCATTCAACAGCTCCTCTTCCTCTGATGAAGTATGATAGTAATAATCGTCATCCTCAGGTCCTTCATCAAAGGATGCCTCCAATTCTTCTTCCGGTTCCTCTATAATTTCAGCCACCAATGCCAAACTTTCGCCTTTCGAAGTAAACTTGTTCCAATTAAACCCTTCGTCTTCTTGTGTAACAACCATGGCCTTATCTTTAGTTTCAGGTTGCTTATCTTCAATTTGGCACGATTCTTGTTCTTGGTTGCGGTCGGTGGTAGATCGCTCTTTTGTAATAATCATCGGCAAAAGGATTATGATTTCCTTGAGCCTCTCGATTTGGACATTCTCTTTTAAAGTGACCTTTCTCCCGACACTTGAAACAAGTAACTTTGGATTTATCAAATCCAAGTTTTCCATCCAAACCTCCCAAATTTTCTTTACCAGTGATTTCCATAAATCTCTGTGCACGTCGAACGATTGACGCCATACACCATTTTATATCTATCAACTCCATTTCAACTTGATCAATTTGATCGTAATCTTCACGTGTCATTTCAGAATTTCCAATCTTTCCAGCAATCAGACTGTCATATGACTCAAGAACTGAAGCAAGTAGAGACATATGTTGTTTTGCTGTCTTTTCGTCAAAATTTCGCGCATTCTGAAAGTCAACAGCAATATTGCGTCGCAAAACTCTTTGACTTGAATTGGGTGATGGAGTGGTTTGATTATTCTGAGATTGATTTGATCCAAAAGAAGATTGTTGACTTGAAGGTGTATTCGGATCAACTGTTAGGAATGATTGGAAACCACTTAACTGAGTTGGAGGTGTGCTTGGTGAACTATATGCACTGAAAGCAGTTTAAATCTTTGGTGCTTGGATTTAAGCAGCATAACTATTTTTGAAATATAGATTAACATCTTGTTGCACTTGAACAGTCTTGTTTTTAGCCATGTTTTGCATCTCTAATTCATGACCTTCAATTTTCGATAAAGCTAGGCAGTGAGAAATTGTTGTATTCAACTCCATTCTTCAAGATGTTAAGTAAGTCGACCATTCACCTTGTGGCAGAGAATCAGCTAGCTTATCAACAAGCTCTTCATTTGTCTTCACAATTCCCATTCTCTTCATATGAACTACCAGATGACAGTATCGCTCAATCAGCTGCTTTACCGTTTCTCCTTTGATCAATGTGAATACATCGAACTCTTTGCTTAATAATGCCCTTTTGCTTTTGCGGAGTTGAGCACTGCCTTGAAATTTGAGTCGAAGAGCATTCCATAAAGATTGCGCATCATTATCATGTTGTAGTAAAGCCAAGATGTCTTCTTTAATCGATTGCCGAAGAATGTTCATCATTTTCTTTTCGTTGATAAATCTTTCCTGTTCAACATCAGAGGATTGAGCAAGGGTCTTTTCAAGCCCATTTTCACCAACTGGTGCGATATATTTTGCCTCGATAGCAAACCAGCAAGTAAAATGGTTAGCTTAAACCCAGTTCATAAACCTCTCACTCCAGCTATCAAAGTCTTCTAGATTCATAAGCTTTGGAGGTTTTGTCATTGTTCCTATTTCATTCTCTAGATTCATGTTTTGGGCTGTTGCAGTGGTGACGACCGATGTGGCAAACGCATTGTAAAATTCCTCAGACATTTTTCCCGTGAAAAATTTAGAACACACTTTTCGAAAACAAACAGATCAGATTAGAAAAATTTTTGTTGGACAATATGTTTTGTACAAAACAAATATTTTTCACGAAACAGATGTTTTTGTACGATTCAAATTTTGTCACAAAAAAACTATGATTTCGTACGGATCAAATCATTCTGTACGAAACATGTGTTTTTGAATAAGTAAATTTTTGTGCGGATGAATTTTCGTAAGAATACGCTTGAAATTCCGAAAAATTGTAAGATTTTATGAAATTTTAACTGACTCGTATGAAATTTTATGCGATTCGTACAAAAACTTAAACCAGGTTTATTTCATGCGAAACTCGTACGAAATAATTCAAACTTCAAACTGACCAAATTTTATCGATTTCAACATGATTTAGTTCAATTTTATGTCCAAATTATGGTATGGATTGAATAGATTGAAGATTAACTTGAATTACTAAAATACCTAGTCCATTTTGTCCGTGAATTCGTCCGAAATTTGTCCAAAATCCAGCAAAGGTCAGAAAAATGATGAAGATATATCCAAGTCTGAACACACAGTAACTCGTAACTACTTGTTGTCTATCTGTAGATGAGATCTCGTGGCTCTGATACCACTTGAGAACGGGGATCGAGCTCCCAAAATGAGCAATCGACCTGATCTCGCTCAACTAGCAGAGGCGAAATTCATTGCTAGAGAGGTAGACATGACAAACAAGATAGTACTTATTGTTTAACTGCTTCTGATTTATTAATGACGTTCAAATACAGACGCAAGTAAACAAACTGACAGAGCTTCGCCGTATCAATTGACAAATCAGTAACTAGCTCTAACACAACACTTCCCTATTTATAGGTCGACATGACTCGTATCGAAGTGCGTGCAAAACAAACATCTATGTTTCATACGAAACTGTATTTCGTACGAGTGACTCACTCGTGCGAAATCTGTATAGTTTCGTGCGAAGCACATTGTTCAAACATATAAAATTTAACTTTTCTCATTTAAACTTTAACGTGTAAACTTTACAAACATTACAGATATATCCTAGACATAGGCAATAGACATTATGCACCAGCAGATGTAGTAGCGGATGCGCAAGCCGAAAAGAAGAATATACACCTACAGAGTGCGGTCGATGCAACTCGTAGTAACGTTGGGCTTGCTTGAACAAATCCGAGTGGCACAAGAAGAAGCAATAAAAGAAGAAAATTGGAGAAAAGAACGTGTAAAGGGTTTATTGAGGGACATTGTAGACAGAGAAAATGGGATGAAGACACGATTCAGTAGAATTTGGGTCCCGAACACTTGTGGTGTCAAGGATCTTCTTCTTAATGAGGCTCATAAGTCACGTTACTTGATTAACCCGGGACCGACCAAGATGTACCGAGATCTGAAGCAAAACGATTGGTGGCCTGGAATGAAAAGAGATGTATCGAAGTATGTCAAAAAATGTTGAACTTGTGTACAAGTAAAAGCAGAGAATCAAAAGCCTTACAGCGAGCTCCAACTGCTAGATATTCCAGTTTTGGAAATGGGAACATGTTACCATGGACCTATTAACTAAGCTTCCAAAAACGCTATTTGGGTGGTCGTATATAGATTGACAAAAAGCGCTCGTTGTCTTCCTGTACGTGGGACTTATACGTTTGAAAAGATGTTGGAGGTGTACATGAATGATATTGTAGCACCCCACGGAGTGCCGGTGTCCATCGTGTCTGATAGAGATACCAGGTTCACTTCAAACTCCTGGCACGACTTCTAAGAACAGTTGGGTACGAAACTATTAATCAATACACCCTATCATCCCCAGACAGATGGACAAAGTGAACGAACAATTCAAACGTTAGAGTACTTGCTACGGACATGTATTATCGATTTTGGCGGTAGTTGGGATGTTTACCTACCGTTGGTTGAATTTTCATACAACAATGGTTATCAACCAAGTATTGGAATGGCTCCATACGAAATGCTCTATGGTAGGAAATGTCAAACCCCGGTATGTTGGGGTGAAGTAGGCCCTCGCGATCTCGCTCACAAAGATGTAATTAAAGCCACCAATGAGGAAATATATGCGATTCAAGCTCATTTAAAAGTAGCTCAAGATCGACAAAAGTCTTATGCGGATAAAAGACGAAGGCCCATTGAATTTCAAATTGGTGATAAGGTAATGCTTAAAGTATCTCCGTGAAAGGAGTCATCGATTTAGAAAATGAGGAAAGCTAAGCCCAAGGTTTATTGGACCTTTTAAAATTCTTGAACGAGTGGGCAAAATAGCTTACCGATTAGAACTACCCAAAGAGCTGAGTGGGATACACAACACATTCCATGTTTCACATCTACGAAAATGTATTGCCGACGAAACAACCTGTGTTCGATATGACGACATAGAGATAGGCGATAAACTCAATTACTTGGCAAAGCGATTTCAATCCTCGACCGGAAGGTCAAGGGATTAAGAACAAAGAAATTAGCCAAGTAAAGATTAAATGGGAGCATCGGAAGGGATCACACACTACTTGGGAGTCCGAAGAAGAGATTAAAAGATTATACCCTTCCTTATTCGGTACGTAACTAAGTTTCGAGGACGAAACCCTATTAAGGGAGGTGATTTGTAACACCCCAAAAATATCAATTATATATATAATATATACATATATAAATATCAACACACACACACACCAACATATATAATATATTAATATATATATATATATATATTATATATAAAACTAGGGATATTTAACCAAGTTAATGGTAAGTTGTTAAATAATAAAAATCATAATCAGGGTCCTATTTATACTTAACCGAACATGAGGGACTAAAAGTGACAAACTGAGGAAGTTATTTTATGAAAAAGAAAAACTTCAAAACACAACACACACTTTGGTGTGTGTACGTGTGTGTGAGCAGAGCAAGGGGATGAACACCCAAACCCTTGTTGATCCAAATTGAACAAATTGAAGGGCTAATTATGTCTAAAATTCGTGTTTGAGTCAAGAATATCAACCATCCTTAGTTGTCTAACACAAGGTAAGTTTTAATTTCAGTTTTTGTGATACTTTAATCTTTGGTGAACATTGAGGATTTAAGTTCATGAACAAATTGATACATATTTCGACCTAAGGAAGATGTAATCTAAGTGTAGAATTGTAATATTAACTGAAAATAGTTATGAAAATTATGTGTTGAAGTAATTATGATTTGTGTAAAGAAATGGGTATTGATGCTAGTATGGAAAGCCTTATGTTCACGTGAGAATAAAGAGTATAATGAAATGAGTTTGTTGAAATTGCATGTTTATGTGAGTTATGATGAAAAGTTGAGCTTTTTGAAGTTCACGGAGAGAAACCCTCTAGTAGCCTAAAACTCATACCTATGAAAGAATTATGTAGCCTTCCTGGCACATATCGTAGTGGAAAAAGGCAATGGCAAAATTGTTCAGGACATCCCCATTGTTCAGGAATATCCTGAGGTGTTTCATGAAGAGCTACCGGGTTTACCCCCAGTTCGTCAAGTTGAGTTTAGTATTAACCTTGTACCTGGTGCCAACCTAATTGCCATATCTCCTTACCGTCTTCCACCGTCTGAAATGCAAAGTTGTCAAAGCAACTCCAAGAACTTTCAGACAAGGGATTCATTCTCCGAGCTTTTCACCTTGGGGCACTCCTATCCAATTCATGAAAAAGAAGGATGGAGCCTTTCATATGTGTATCGATTATCGTGAGCTCACAAACTCACAATCTGTAACACCCCAAAAATATCTATATATATATATATATTATATATTATAATAATATATATATATATGTAACTAGGGATATTTGACCTAGTTAATGGTTAGTTGTTAAATAAAAAAAATCGTAAATCAGGGTCCTATTTATACTTAACCGAACATGAGGGACTAAAAGTGACAAACTGAGAAAGTTATTTTATTAAAAAGAAAAACTTCAAAACACAACACACACTTTGGTGTGTGTACGTGTGTGTGAGCAGAGCAAGGGGATGAACACCCAAACCCTTGTTGATCCAAATTGAAGGGCTAATTATGTCTAAAATTCGTGTTAAATTCAAGAATATCAACCATCCTTAGTTGTCTAACACAAGGTAAGTTTTAATTTCAGTTTTTTGTGATACTTGAATCTTGGGTGAACATTGAGGATTTAAGTTCATGAACAAATTGATACATATTTCGACCTAAGGAAGATGTAATCTAAGTGTAAAATTGTAATATTAACTGAAAATAGTTATGAAAATTATGTGTTGAAGTAATTATGATTTGTGTAAAGAAATGGGTTTTGATGCTAGTATGGAAAGCCTTATGTTCACGTGAGAATAAAGAGTGTAATGACATGAGTTTGTTGAAATTTCATGTTTATGTGAGTTATGATGAAAAGTTGAGCTTCTTGAAGTTCACGGAGAGAAACCCTCTAGTAGCCTAAAACTCATGACATGTACCCAGACCCAAAAATACCTATGAAAGAATTATGTAGCCTTCCTGGCACATATCATAGAGTAAAAAGGCAAGGGCAAAACTGCTCAGGACATCCCCATTGTTTAGGAATATCCTGAGGTGTTTCATGAAGAGCTACCGGGTTTACCCCCAATTCGTCAAGTTGAGTTTCGCATTGACCTTGTACCTGGTGCCAACCCAATTGCCAGATCTCCTTACCATCTTGCACCGTCTGAAATGAAAGAGTTGTCCAAGCAACTCCAAGAACTTTCAGACAAGGGATTCATTCTCCGAGCTTTTCACCTTGGGGCACTCCTATCCAATTCATGAAAAAGAAGGATGGAGCCTTTCGTATGTGTGTCGATTATCGTGAGCTCAACAAACTCACAATCTGTAACAACCCAAAAATATCAATATATATATATATATATATATATATATCCATTAACTAGGTTAAATATCCCTAGTTATATATATATATATATATATATATATATATATATATAACTAGGGATATTTAACCTAGTTAATGGTAAGTTGGTATATAAAAAAAATCGTAAATCAGGGTCCTATTTATACTTAACCGAACATGAGGGACTAAAAGTGACAAACTGAGAAAGTTATTTTATTAAAAAGAAAAACTTCAAAACACAACACACCCTTGGGTGTGTGTACGTGTGTGTGAGTAGAGCAAGGGGATGAACACCCAAACCCTTGTTGATCCAAATTGAAGGGCTAATTATGTATAAAATTGGTGTTTGAGTCAAGAATATCAACCATCCTTACTTTTCTAACACAAGGTAAGTTTTAATTTCAGTTTTTGTGATACTTGAATCTTGGGTGAACATTGAGGATTTAAGTTCATGAACAAATTGATACATATTTCGACCTAAGGAAGATGTAATCTAAGTGTAGAATTGTAATATTAACTGAAAATAGTTATGAAAATTATGTGTTGAAGTAATTATGATTTGTGTAATGAAATGGGTTTTGATGCTAGTATGGAAAGCCTTATGTTCACGTGAGAAAAAGAGTGTAATAACATGAGTTTGTTGAAATTGCATGTTTATGTGAGTTATGATGAAAAGTTGAACTTCATGAATTGAGGTTTTTTTGAGTTAGCCATAGTTAAGTGAATTAAAATGGTTAGCAAAATTAGATGCATTCAAGAAGTTCAACAAAATGCCTAAAGGAATTACCAATTTTAAATAATGAATGAACTCGTTAATTAGAACACGACGTAGTGCGTTTGGCAATTTATATGCCTTAATCACGTGTCGAGAAGCTCTAACGACACTTAGCTTGTAAACTTTAGACAATGCAAGGGAAACAACGGGAAGTCAAGCCGGGACAAACGCACGATTGAAGGATAAGTTATAAGGCACGCGGCTTGTATTTTATAGCGTATTAATATATAATTGTTTTGATGATAAACGGGTTAAAATGAGGAAATAGATAATGGTTTGGTTGAATAAAACGGTGGATTTCGTTAAACAACCAATGGGTCAAAGTGAGGAAATATATAATGGTTTGGTTGAATAAAACGATGGATTTCGTTAAACAACCAAACGGGTACAAAATGAGGAAGTAGATAATGGTTTGGTTGAATAAAATGATTAATTTCGTTAGACAACCAAACGGGTCAAAATAGGAATTTAAATGTATACCGGAAGGGATACATGTATACTCGTCTTAGTTAAAATGTGATTAAAGGGTAAAAATCAGAAAAATAAAAGTTTACATGCATTAAAAAACAAGGAATAGATGCGTAAATTATAAGTAACTATTCTAAAGAATAAGGATGTTTATATAACTGAAAATTTGTAATGAATAATAGGCATATCAGTTGTTTGTCAAATTTTTGTAAATGGGTCAAAATAAAGAAGTTTACGAAGGTAGAATTCGAGATGAGAATACCCAAAACGATAGTACTACGGTAATGAAAACAGGGAATTTCATTATTCGGACAAAGTTTAGCAAGTTCCGATTCATACACTGATGTACGGAGGCCGAAATGGGTCGAATGGGCAATAAAACGGATATGCAGCAAAATCGTCGAAGAAGCTGCCGTCGCCGACGGCACAACTGGCTATCGCCGACGCACCACCATAGCACTGACGCCCTATGCTACTGCCTACAACAGTCTTAACCAGACGCAAGTTTACACATGGCGTCACCGATGGAGCTTTCAGCCGTCGCCGACGCCATTCTGAAATTTTGAAAATTTTAAGTTTGTTAATTGATTAAATTGTTATGATATATTTTCTTTATTGAATTATATTACTAATAATGTATAAAATTTTCAGTCTAAAGAAAATTGCAAATAAAGTTGATGAAGATTAATCCATGTTAAAGAACCGAACATCCCCGAATTTCAAGCTTCCGTTTTTAGTTTGTCTAGTTTATTTATTATCGGTATCGAATGATGTAAAGTGTTTGGGAATACTTTTAGTAGCTTACTATTTGAATTATCTATATATATTGAAAAATTATATATATATATATATAATATATATATATATATATATATATATATATATATGTTTTATAAAAAAAATAAAAGGGGTTCTATCACAATCAAAAATCGATATGCCCTACCTATCATTGATGATCTCTTTGATCAGCTACAAGGTGCGACCTGCTTTTCAATGATTGATCTGCGTTCTGGGTATCATCAACTTCGCGTACTTGAAGAAGATACTTCCAAGACTGCTTTTCGCACTCGATACGACCAGTACGAGTTCACTGTCATGCCTTTTGGTTTGATGAATGCTCCTGCCGTCTTCATTAACTTAATGAATAGGGTTTGTAGACCTTATTTAGACAAGTTCATCATTGTTTTCATCGACGTCATCCTCATTTATTCTAAGTCTCGAGCCGATCACGAACAACATCTTCGTCTAACAATGGAACTCCTGAAGAAAGAATAACTTTATGTCAAATTCTCCAAGTGTGAATTTTGGCTAAAAGAAGTTCAATTTTTGGGACACATTGTTAACGAACAAGGTATACATGTAGATCCTTCCAAAATCAGTGCGATTAGGGATTGGAGTACACCTACTACTCCTACTGAAGTTCGTTCATTTCTTGGTCTTACTGGATACTATCAAAGATTCATCGCGAACGTTTCAAAGATCGCGGTTCCCCTCACCACTTTGACTCAGAAGAATAAACCTTTCGAGTGGGGACCAGAACAAGAGAAAGCCTTTCAAACAATGAAACAAAAACTCTATCTAGCTCCTGTTTTATCTTTACCCGACGGCAACGAAGATTTCGTTGTCTATTGTGACGCATCAAACCTAGGCCTTGGTTGTGTTCTCATGCAAAGAGATGAAGTCATAGCCTATGTGTCAAGACAATTGAAAATCTACGAGAAGAACTACACAACTCATGATGTAGTTTTTGCTCTTAAAATTTGGAGACGCTACCTTTACGGTACGAAATGTGTGGTTTTCATTGACCACAAAAGTCTCTACACATATTCAATCAAAAGGAGCTAAACATGAGACAACAACACTGGGCGAACTTCTGAACGTCTACGACTGCGAGATTCGCTACCATCCTGGTAAGGCGAATATTGTGGCTGATGCGTTTAGTCATAAGGAACGTGTCAAACTTCATTGTGTTCGAGTTCAATCTGATATCCAGACACGTATCCTTCAAGCACAACATACATGTGTGACCCAAAGCTTGTTGAAAAATGAGCTGCCACAAAATCTTGAACTTAAACTCAAAACAAAAGACAACGGATTACTCTACTACAAGAACCGTTTGTGGATTCCTAGTCAAGACAATCTTCGCACCTTATTGATGGACGAAGCTCATAAGTCTCGTTATTCAAACCATCTGGTGCAGACAAAATGTATAAGGATCTCCGTACCCAGTATAGCCTTGTATGTGTCTAAATGCCTAACCTGTCTTAAAGTTAAGGCAGAACATCAGTGCCCATCTGGTTTACTGGAGCAACCAGAAATACCGGTATGGAAGTGGGAGATCATTGCGATAGATCTCATCACTAAACTACTGCGCACACCTAGAGGTCATGGTACCATTTGGGTAATCATCGATCGTCTAACAAAGTCAGCACACTTTTTGGAAATTCATGAGGATCTATCTGCTGACAAACTCGCCAAGATCTACGTTGATGAGATTGTATCTCGTCATGGTGTTCCTTTGAACATCATATCCGATCGAGATGCTCAATTCTCATCTCACTTTTGGAAGACCATGCAATCTGCCATGGGAACCAAACTCAATCTAAGCAATGCTTATCATCCTCAAATGGATGGACAATCTGAAAGGACAATTCAAACACTGGAGGATATGCTTAGAGCATGTGTTATCGACTTTGGTGGTAGTTAGGATTCACATCTACCATTGGTCGAATTCTCCTGCAACAATAGTTATCACGCCAGCATGAATATGGCGCCTTTCGAAGCTCTATATGGTCAAAAATATCGTTCACACGTCTGCTGGAATTAGGTCGGTGAAGCTCAGCTCACTGGACCTGAACTCGTTCACGACACAACAGACAAAGTCAAGGAAATTGTGATAACCTTCTGACAGCTAGAAGCCGTCAAAAGAGTTATGCGACAAACGAGAGTCCTTGGAATTCCAAGTTGGTGATCACGTCCTCATCAAGGTATCCCCTTGGAAAGGTGTGATTAGATTTGGAAAGAACGAAAAACTTGCACCACGATATATTGGACCATTCAAGATCGTTAAGAGAATTGAAAAGGTGGCCTACCGACTTAAGCTACCTCCTGAACTTGGGAATATTCACCCAACATTCAAGTGTCCAATTTGAAAAAGTATTTAGCCGATACAAACCTCCACATTCCCTCGACGAAATTCACGTTGATGACACTATGCACTTTGTCGAGAAACCTATGGAGACATTGGACCGTGAAGTCAAGAAACTCAAGCGTAGACGTATACCGATAGTTAAAGTTCGTTGGGAATCCAAACATGGCCCAAAATTTACTTGAGAACAAGGCGATCATATGAAAGCGAAATGTCCACATCTGTTTTCACAAAGTTTCCTCTAATTAAATTTCGGGATGAAATTTCCAAAAGTAGCGGAGACTGTGACATTTATGTCTTTTCAATCATTGTACAATTACACAATTTCAATTTGTATAATTATGTAAGCCATTTACACAATTTACTTTCTTGCATGATTTCGAACCCTCAAAAAATTTTTGTGGAAGTAATTCGTTAACTGACACTCAAATGCAATCAATTTAACGCGATGTACACTCCGAAACAAGGACATGAGCTACAAACCCTAAATACCCTTTACATAACTTAGATATAAGTTTTGAAGGGTTAGATATGACAAAAAACGCTTATACAAGTCAAGGGACTATTTTCGTCAAACTGCGAAAGTCAATTGGCCCCCAAGATACGAACCATGTGTATCAATCCAAATATTTTCGTATTCAATAAAATCTTGTATTTTATTGATGAGAATGAGAAAAATGTCAGTCGTTGCATAATTTCGATCATTTTCGTGTTCGTTAAAGCGTTTTACACATTTTTGCGAAACGTGGTACCGTACAATCGAACGAACCGACATCCATGACATTTTCTGGCATAATTCAAGTTACACATGTCTTAACACCTTTATATAACCTAAATATTAGGTTAAAGGGGTTAAAAATGGCAAACAAGTGAAAATACAAGACCAAGGGCCAAAAATGTCAAAAAAATAATAAAGATTTTTTGCTTCTTCACCAAGTTTCCCACCTATCTCCAATTTTTACACCTAGCACTTATTTTGCCACACTTAATTTGGTGTTCACACATGTTAGGACACTAATCTACACTTGAGGACACTTGTCATCACCTCCTTGATCCTAAAATACTATAAATACCCCATGATTCTATCATTTTTTTTTCACACCACTTCAAACCAAAGTGTGACGTTCTTCTTTCTATCCTTCTTGGAGCTTGTTTCCAGCCTTTGAAAGCCTCCTATCTTTAGTTCCGAAAGTGTTCTTCAACACGAGTAAGTACTCTTCCTAATTCATTCATTATTTTAGCTATTTTGAGCTGAGTCGAACAGTTTGGCTTCCTGGTTGACTTTTGGTTCTGACCATATTTGGTCAAGTAAGTTCAATTGAACTTTGCAACGTGATCGTAATCACGAAGGTTATAATCCCTAATGATTTCACCTTTTGATTACCACGTTTACTAGTCGAAGTGACGAGTCAAAGTTTCGGTAAAAACTCAGAATGATGTGCATTTTACGACGAAACTATTTTCAGGTATCAAAACACCAAGTTTTGATACCAAATCAGTTTTATAAACTTAGGTAGACATATTTTGACATGTCTAACTCGTCACTTCTAGTTTAGTGCTTATTTAGGGTCATAATTCGAGCGGTCTTGACCACCGCTTTGACTTTCAATCCGACCCGTTTGGTCGACCTTAGGATCCGACTAAACACATATTTGTGACCATAGTTAATAGGGAATAACCTACTGAGGTTATACCTTATGGTCACGTCGTTTTCTTAGTGTTATAATAAGTTACTTCTATGTTCTTAAAAAAATGATGACCAAAATGCCCTTTTGCGCATAAATCCATTTTAAACACATGTAACCAAATTTTTGACATCTAAACTGATGCTATAACATTTTCAACATGTTTGGGCATTTAAGACTTATCATAGGACATGTTTAACCATCCGATCACGCGTTTACGCTAATGACCAGTTAAATTAGCATAAACTACCTTAAGAGTCATAATGGGTCAAAAGCACTTAGGATCCTTTGAAATCAGAATGTTAAGTTTATTTAACCATATCATATGAGTTCCAATATTCATTTGGTTTATAAGACTACATTCTATCCGATCTCCCGTTTGTAATCCCGACACGATAACATATTTAGATAACACATTAGGACATTTTGATCTTTTTTTATTCCGTTGATCAAGAACACTTTCGCAATCCCAAGTGAGTACATAGTTCCCCTGTTTTATGTTTTGCAAATGTTTTGGGGTGACTCATATGTGCTAAATAATTTTCAAGTTAAAAAAACAATGTCTATGGTTTATATATAAAACAATACGATTTCAGTAATGTGAATAACTTGTTGATGCGTTATCCATATCATGAATGATATTCATTAGCTTTGGTCGAGCCGACCAGTAGTATGTTATGGTACCATAGGACTGACAATCCCATTATCGGACTGTTCACTATATATGGTGGAAGTTTGGGTAATGACAGAAACTGTTTCTGATTAACAAGTCATTTGTTGATTTATTAGTCTAGTTAAAGAGACCCTTTGGTGGTTTATTAAAGATACCATTTGGTGGTATAGTCAACACAGGTTTGAATGTGTTCATTAAAGAACGATCAAAAGTTTTCACAATTAAAAACACGGACAATTTGTTTATGACATGGACAATTTGTTTATGACAAGGACGATTGATTTATAACACGGACGAATGGTTTATAACACAGACAAATGGTTTATAACAGGGACAAATGGTTTTGAACAATGTCACGCAATGATTTTTAATTAAAGACAGAAACCATACGAAGTTTTCTTTGGAATCCATCTATTACAAGGTTTTTACAAAAGAAACGTTTTGGTCAAGATTCATAGCTATAAGGTTTTCACAACTCTAACCAACTTTTTTAGTTGGTTAATTGTATTGCATATCAAACACTTTTGATACGAAGTTTTCTTTTGAATCAATCTGTTACAAGGTTTTTACAAAAGAAACGTTTTGGTCAAGATTCATGGCTATAAGGTTTTCACAACACTAACCAACTTATTTTAGTTGGTTAATTGTATTGCAATATCAAACACTTTTGATATGAGGATTTCACTTAACGACTCTTGTAGTCGGACGAGGTGTTGCAATATGTATACAAAGCCACGAATTTGACACATTCACAAAACCTATGTACTCGCCGGCATTTTAATGCTGATTCTCATTTCACATATGTTTCAGGGAGTCAATGCTTGATAATATGATGCATGCTTCACGTAGAAATGGACGCGGGTCTTAGTGACTTAATACATGAAAGACAATTTATTTATGTGTTGTTTCTGTTTATCCCAAGACAATGTAAACTTTTAACTTAATAAAACAAAATTTTAAATTCCATGAGTTGTGAAACAATAGTTCTGTGACATAACTCCCCGACGTTTCCGGCGCAATTCGTTGTTTACGCGGTCAGGGTGTTACATGTATAGACTTTGCGTTTACTACGTGACCGAGAAATTGAACTTCCGTTAGCCAAAATTCGCATTTGGATAATTTGACGTATAATTGTTCAGTTCGAATAAGTTCTATGATTAAAATAAGTGTCATTAATGTTCGGTTTGGGTCTTGGATTAGATGAGGATATCATTGATGAATACAATCATAAAATAGTCGAGATGAGGTTTGCACACACGGTTCATCAAATCCATGTAGACCGCAGGTGCATTGGATAATCCAAAGGCATGACCATGAATTCGTAGTGTCCATATCTAGTTCGAAAGGCGGTTTTGGGAGCAAACTGATTTTGATTACCCTGGACTTCTCGGTTCGGGCACTCTCGCGTAAGGTGACCATTTTCTTGACATTTAAAACATGTCACCTTCACCTTGTCAAATCCCAATTTACCATCTAGTCCTCCCAAACTATTACGCCCTGTTATTTCCATGAAGCGCTGAGCTCTTCTAACAATACTGGCCATACACCATTTGATGTCTATTAATTCTAGTTCTTCAAAGTCGATTTGATCGATATCCTCTTAAGGTCAGGATTACCGATCTTACCAGCTACTAGGCTCTCATAAGATTAAAGCACGGATGCGAGTAGAGCTATATGTTGCTTAGCTATATTTTCATTGAAGTCTTGTACATTTTCCAAATTCACATCTATTTTGCACTGAAGAGTCCTCTGATTTTGATTTGACTGATTGTTCTAGCTATTGTTGTAGTTGTTAGAACTCTAGGACGACTATGGATTACCTGGGGTATTCGGATCATAGCTCGGAAATGAGGTAAAACCGGTACTACTGCTTGAATTGTTTGTTGAAGTATTTGACGAGTTGTTAGCACTGAAAGCCGTTTGATATTCAGGCTTTGGTTATTAGCAATGGCATTTCCTTTAAAGTACAGATTAACGTCTTGCTGTGCATGCGTACTTCTAGATTTTGCCATCTTTTGTAAATCCAATTCGTGACCTTCAAGCTTCTCAAAAACTTTGCGAGACACAAAGTGTTGTTGTAGTCAGGACTATTCTATAGAATCATGATATATGTTGACCATTTGCCCTCTAGCAGTGCATTAGCTAACTAATCTACCAGCTCTTTGTTATCTTTTTAACCTCCAACCGTTTCATTTCGACTACGAGGTGACATTACCTCTCAATCATCTATTTCATCGACTTGCCATTTAACGAATGAAATATATCGAATTCTTTCTTCAACAGTGCTTGCTTACTCTTAATCACCTGTTTGCATCCTTGAAATTTAACCTTGAGCGCTTCCACATAGATTGAGCATAATCTTCATGTTGTAACAGTGTAAAAATATCTTCTTTAATTGCCTGTTGTAAAATATTAATCATCTTCTTTTCACGAGATAATAAAGTCTTTTCTTGATCAGTATACTGCATTATTCCTTTCTCTAATCCATTCTTCCGTCAGAATCTTATACCCTTCCTCTATCGCGTACCAACAGTCGAGATAGTTTGCTTGTACCCAATTCAAGAATCTTTCATTCCAGCCCTTAATCTTCAAGATACATCAATTTGGGTGGCTTAGTCATTTGGCCATCTCGTTGTCTAAGTTTAAGGTTTGGATGGTTGCGGTCAAAACGGTTGACGTAGCGAACGCGTTGAAGAATTCGTTCTCCATTTCTACAAAAAATTTGAACATAGATTAGTTTGTGTGAAGTGGGTTTTGTGCGGAGTGTCACTTCGTGCGAACTGAACTGAAATTTTTTAAAAATAGGTTTGTATCACTTCGTACAATCTGGTGCTCACTTCGTGCGAACTGGGAAAAGCAATGTTAACGGCATGTCACTTCGTGCGAAGTGGACGTTCACTTCATGCGAAGTGTATGTTAAGCTCGTGCGAGTTGTGTTTACAATTTCACCTTTTTTTGCAATTTTCGACATGATTTCAGTTGTTTTTAGCTCTAGTTCTTTCAAGGGTTTGTCTAAAATGGTTTTTGCGCATTATACTGAAAAATTAGTCCGTTTTGTCCATGAAATCATTGAGAAAATGATAAAAATGAGAAGTATGAGTAGAATAGAAGTGTAGAATCTTGATCGAAGTCTTAAGGCTCTGATACCACTTGTAGGATCTTCTTATCTAAATAAGCAAAGGATCTAATCTGATTAACTAGTTATAACATGTGCGGAATCCATATTAGAATAAGCGAAAATATAAATATTACTTTTTAAAGTTTATTATTTCATTAATGCGAATAACGTGTACAATCCTGAAACAAACTGTGCAGGACTTCGTCGTAAACAGTTACAGACTCAAGACCACAACTAAGCTATTTATAGACATACTAACTTCGCATGAGTTGGGCTTGCCACTTCATACAAAATGGACTCACTTCGTATGAAGTGATCTACAAAACATCAAAACGACAATTCTACCATTCATAGCCTTATTACAATGACTCAACATGAACCTAAGACGTAGGCTATGGAAATTTTGAATCAACACTTTGTTTTCTTCATATTAGCTCCTTTTTAGCTCTTTTCTCATCGGATGCAAAAGACAAACGACTTGATAATTTACATAAACACAAAAATGACTCGGAAATTATACAAACTGTACATTGATAAGAGATGTAATTCGCATTACATCAAAATATCTTCGTATATACTCCTTTTTCATCCCTATAAAGAACTATACTATGGAATCATAATCAGGTTTACATCTGGTTTCAAAAACTAGGTAACTTAATTAAAATCTACTAATGTGTTAATCGCGACTGCATGTATAGGTGTCCACTTAAACCCAACACCAGTTTCCATGCCCTTTTCATGTTTATTTAATTCAAGTGCAACTACTTAACCTATGGTCTCACATTTCGGAAGCCACAATTCTACCAAATCTCACCTTAAGCTTAAGAAACAAAAGGATTAGTTAATGGACTATTTCCTAACCGTTTTATGCCAAAACTAAAAGAATTTAACCACAAATTTTTTTTGTATTTTTTATTTATTAAGAGCACTAGACATAATTATACCTAACCCATTGGTTGTCTCCACGAGAGTCACCATCCTTAGTAACGACAACATGAACTTCAGTAATTTTATCATTTATTTCTCAACTTACCCTAGTGGGATTTTCGATTAGAGTCACCATCCCCAAAGGAGATTCGTAGGCCTTGTCATTTTATTTAGCTCATTTATTTCATTGGAAAGCATTTTTTTTTCTTTGATAAAAAAATTATGGTAGTTTTAAATTAACAACATTTCCTATACTAGTTTTTTTGTGGTTTCAGTTTTCTTATTTCTCCTAGATGAGATCCCACAAGTATCCTAACATTATAAGGTATATTTAACTCAAAGGAAACCTATCAACCGGTTGGCCTACCCATACATCCCAAATTAGACATGTTTTCAACTTATTTATCATCTCATATTATTATTTGATAACCGGACACCTAACTTTATCTATCATTTTCCATATTATATATAAATGTAAACTTCAAAATCAGGGACATTTTTTTTCAAATTTTTTATTCTTTTTAATTTTTGGATTTTCTATTTTCTCTTTCTTTTTTTCCAAATTTTTTCTGACTCAAAACGACTCATCCCCACACTTAAACTCTAGATTTCCTCAATGTAGGACTAGAAACTGACTCAAAAGACTAAAGTAAATAACAACAAAAAGACATAATGGCAAATTAGAAATGACTTAGTTGGTTATGTAATCACGTAAATTCAAAAACTCTAGTCCAATCCAGCTCGATCGTATAGCATTCTAGTCGCGATCGTCTCTGACAACTTACTTATATGCTTAGTAAATGCATTAACATCTGAGGAATAGCTCTGAAATCACCGGAATGGCGATTGAGTACGGGTATACTATTCAAACCTCAATAAACAAAAACCAAGCAAAACCTGAGCAATACGACTCAAAACAAATTTCTCAAAAACTACTAACTTAGACTCATGGTACAGAAAACAACGACTGAAAACAAGAAAACACATACCATAATGATTTTGAGTGTGAGAAAGATCAAACAACTCAAAGGTTAAACCTTTGCTAAAAAACCTCCATGTTGCGCGACAAGACAGGTATTCACTTCATCTCTCACGTGACGTGAGAACTACATTTGACCTCTGGTTGACTTATGGATCCTCGCGGGACGCGACAATGGAACTCCTTCCCTATCGCGTGACGCGATATCCATTTTTCATAGAAAGTTTCTTCCATTTGTTGGTTCTCATGCCTTAGTTTTTTCCTTTTTAATCCGAACTCATCAAGAACACCTTTTAAGCAAAATTTTCCCATGTAATGCACTTTGAACTTAGTTTCTTCATTTCTGTCGGTTTACCTTCCAGTTTGGCTTCCAAAATTTCTAAGTCTCCTTCCGAATCAAACTCCCCTAATTCTTCATACTTAAGCAAACCTCTAACTCTCCTTTAAACTCTTCTTCCCATGACAACACCTTCTCTTCAACCTCTTCATCTTCACCAAACATCAAATCAATGGAATCTCCTAACTCCACTTTTTCTTGGATAACTTATCCCTCCTCAAATGAAATTAGATATTAAGCCCATTCTTCTTCATCTTCATCAACATCAAAGTCACTCTAAAAAGTTTTCTTCAGTAACTTGTAGCACCGGAGGTGGGTCTTCATCGTCCAATTTCGTCTCTGTTTCTAGAATGGTCTCCTCATCTGACTCATCAGCGGACTCCACGTACGAATCCTTCCCCGGTTCTGGAAACGTTGGGAATAATTCCCCCTAGGATTCATGTAACTGAGGTAATTGCCCTCAATCTAATATAATATATATATATATATTATTATATATATATATATATATATATATATATATATCCAGCTGTTAACTGCTTTTTTCGGCTGAATATCTACCTATTCTTTGGTCCTTTCTTATAATCTGGCAATAATATCTCCACTAAACGTTGAAGATCTAGCAAGGCCGATTGTTGATTTTGTAGAGAATATCATGCTCTACTAAAGTCTTCTTGGTTGTAGCATCCATAGCCACCAGAAGTTGGATCAATAAACTTTCTATCCTACTCCATTCACTACTGCTACCCGAACCACAATTGTTACAAGAATGCTAACCTTGTGAATAATATGGTTGTAGCTACACAAAGGGGTTAGCATAATCATGTGCAAGGGACCCCCTCATATTATGGACATTTAACAGTAAATTGAGGTCCTCAATATATCTCACAAGTATTTAAGACTCAAGAAAAAAAAAGACATGGATAATTAGACTCTTATGACTCAAAATACAAAACACAAGTTAGACTCACCACCAAAACACAAAACAATAGACAACTAGCACAAATTTTCAGTTAAGTTAATCAAACTGATAAACGCAATTGCCAAGAGTCCCCGGCAACAGCGCCAAAAAGTTGATGTGCTCAAAGTGGTCAACTAACACTAACTAATTTTAATCCTAAACTAGACATTCTAAGTTTTAAATGTTTAACTAAGACTCTCTAAAACCTAGACCACATAACGAGCAAGTGTACCAGTTAATGTAGTAAAGCTTAAGTAAGTCCGAATATCGAACCCACGAGACTCTACTAATTATGTCTACTAGACTCGATTACTATCACTAAACTGACTCGACTAATTTGTTTTGTTGTTGGGGGAGTCTTAAAAACTACCTAGGTCAGACTCATACACATGTTTGGCATATTCTATTGGTTATAAAACTATCTTGGAAACCAGGATCTCAAATTTCTAAACTTCAAGGATAACCTAAAGGACCATCGACCTTTCTCGAGAAGAAACCTATGGAACAAAAAACTAGTCAAACTACCGATTAAGAGGATTCCTTCACGGGCTTTCCTATTGTAATAATAAAGTACCCTATAGACAATCTCCTTAAAGCGCAAAAGTCTAGGGAAACTTAGGAACTATGATCAAACACAACTAGCAAACAAAGACAGGTAAACTAAGGGATCTTTTCATGCAGTATCCAACCCTAGCAATCTAATCACTTGAGATTAATTGACATCATCTCACCTTACAGCTTTTAAGGTTGGTAGAACACCTAACTCTATTTGAATCACAACTATATTCCTATGGTTACTGCGTATGCTAGCAAACCATCTAATAGTTAAAAGCACAAAGCCATCAAGCTAGCATGCAACTATTATATGAATAACATTCACCAAGCAAGATAAAAAGCAATAATTGATTAAAGAACAAGTTCAAGTATGCATATACATGAGATCATGTGAAAGCTAAAGTATTTAATTGAAAGGTCTCATTACCCCTAGAACGATGACACATATAAACATTGCACTTGAACAAGTCGTAAAACAAAAAAGATAGAAGAAATGTAGAAGAACACTCTCCAGTAGTCTCCATTTATCGTAGGGTTATAATTTTTTTTCTACGGGATGTCATCTCCCTATAATAATGTTTAAAATTCCTTTCTATAACATTGTCCATCAAAATCCCAAACCCTAATATCATTTTCGCGAATTGAAACCCCGTCGCATGACGCGACGGGTATTGCATCCCCTCTCGCATCATGTGAGAGGGCTGTTGACCGCCTTTGACTTTTGCTCCCTAGGGGTCTTCCCATCCTTATCGCGTTGCGTGACATAGTTGTTTTTCTCAGTTTTTTTATGTGATCCACCTGATCATGTACAACTCACCTGAGGCTCAGTTTCCATCATATTTTCTCGATTTAGCTTCCTTTTTACCTCTGGAACCCTACAAAATACATACGACTCAATAATATGCTAAAACATACTAAAATCGACACAAGTGGACTCGATAAATATACAAACTATACACTGATAAGAGATGTAATTTGCATTACATCAATTATCTTCAATATTTAAAGGTAACCCTCCTGATTTCCTTTTAGTCAAACGTTGGACCAATCTTCCCAACGCTTTCTCAATGTTCTGTAATGAGGTTTTTTGCATTTTCAACTCTTCGTCAATATTTTTATTCTGAATATTAGTAGCTTCACTGTACTTCTTTGTTATATCCTCTAGATTAGGTCCATGTCCTCACCTGCATCCTTTTGAGTAAATCCTGGTGGAGTGGAAGTTGAAGAGTTCCTTCAACTAAAGTGAGAATGGCTCCTCCAAGCAGGATTATAAGTTCGATTATAGGGATTGTTTTGAAATCCCCCTTAATTGTTGATGTAGGGTGCTTCTCCAATAGCTTTATATGGGCATACCGTCACCTTACAGTCTCCTCTAGACGTCTTACACTTCACATCCACATCTCCTCCTTTCTTAGCAAGCAACTTCACCACTTTGAATGTTAATGTTTCAACTCTCGCCTGCAAGATAACATCATCCTCTACTTTGTATAGACCTTCCTTTTTCCCAAAGGTGGATACTCTTGATGGTGTATAGTCATTTGAAGCTAACTTATCCATCAGTGCGAAAGTAACAATTGGTGTTAAGTCTGCAAACACTCCTTTAGCCATTGTATGTAGGGTATGCCTACATTCTGAGGATAGAACCTTACAAAAGGTTTGGCAAACTAACCATCACTCTACAGCATGATTGGGACATTTGTGTATGTTCTTTGTATCGGTCCCATGCTTTAGTGAATGACTCCCCATCTTGTTGGTGAAAAGTGAGGTTTTTATTCCTCAACTTGTTGCTCTTAGATGCTGAAAAATGTTTCTTCAAAAATTTATTAACTAAGATGTCCCAGGTAGTTATGGAACCACCTTCTAAGGACAAAAGCCAATTTCGAAGCTTTCTCAATAAGTGAACATGGAAATAAACGCAGTTTGATCGTATTAGGTGAAACACCAATGAGATCTATGGTTTGAATGTATCACAGCATTGTAAGAACATGTCAATGTGCGCATTTGGATCCTCATCCTCTAATCTAGAGAATTATGAACTTTTCTGAATGAGATCTATGGTTTGAGATGGGACCTAGAATGTTTGTGCATGAGTAGCATGATGAGTGATACTAGATGGAACAGTAGTGGAAGGTCGAATGTGGTGTGAGATCGAGTGCTTAGTAACTGGATCTTCCATGATGGCTGGTGTGAGATCGAGTGCTTAGTAACTTGATCTTCCATGATGGCTAATGCTTCGAGGTCCTCCGACTTCTTCGGGTATTGGCTCTATGTGAATCTCTATTGGCTCTACCTTGCCCTTCTTCTTCTTTGGCTTCTTATGCAATGATCTTTTGGGTTTAGAAAGCAATTCTACTACTCTATCAGATTGTGTTTTATGTATAAACCAGTATTTTCCTAAGTATACTAAGAAAACAAATAACACGAATCAAATAATCTTATTGCGCTACTAAAAGAAAGTCTTTCCTAATAGTATTGTGTCCCCAACAACGACGCCAAAAACCTGACGTGCTTAGAAAGTAACAACTAGATTAAAAAAAAACACCACCAAGTTTTAAGGATAAAAACACTAATACTATCTATACATGATCCAGGCAAGCGTACCTATCAGAATATAGTATAGCCAAGTTAAGTACCTTGGTGTCAATCCGTTGACACAAAATCTACTAGTACTGGACCTATCACTAAATATGCGATCTAATGAATTATTTAAATCAATACTTCAGATCAAATAACATGGATTACTGAGAATTACTACCAAGAGTTAAGAAAATATAACAACTCCAAGACTTAACATGCCTATGGCATATGAAGTGCTAAAATAGACTAATACCGCGTAAGGTTAATCTTACCAGACTAGGGTTAAGACTATAGACACACCTTTAGACCTATCTAAATAAAGCTAGTAACCATACAGATTCTTATGATTTAAGGTTTCTATCCTAGTGCTCAAGGCGAATAATGAACCGAGCGAATTACGACTAACAAGGTAAGACATTTAGAAAACGCTAATTAGTTTCTAGATTCTTTTAATCAAACCCTTCTCGTAAAACAACACATATGTTTAACAAGTTATGACAATTAACTATCTATTACCGATTAAAGTATCAAGCCCTAGGCTAATGGAAGTTAATATACCCTGGAGATAGCAAATACCAAATCTAGCATGCATAATGAAAGTTCCGTTTCGGGGGAGTTTAGACAGAAGTTTGGATAGGATAAAGCAAATTCGGTAGAATTGCCGTTAGATTAGTTATAAGTCGAATGATTCTATTCATACCAAAAGAGTTTACATCGTTTACAAGCTGCAGACAAAATTTCTCCAGCATTTTTCCTCTAGGATCTCCAAGACTTATCAACTAACGAACACATGACACTATATATATACGAGAGTTTTGGACGGACTAGCACTTCCGTGTGGATGAGCTTGTCTGTACGAATGAGTTACATCTACACGCATATGTTACATCCGTACGAACCTCTCTCGTCCTCTCTAAAGTCATGTGTTCGTATCTAAACTATACAATATTCAACACACACTCTATCTAGCCTATTCGCACAGTGGCAGACACACAGAATATGCACTAATACATAACCCCATCAAAAAGTTCAATATCACCACACAACTAACATCATAACCAATTTCAACATACAGACATATTGATCATACTACACCACTAAAATCATACAAGCAGGAAATCTATCATCAATCATAAACAAATCATCGTATCATCCCATTGGGACAGTTATATCAACGTTTAGCTGAACATGACAAACAAATTCAGCATAAATTCAAAATCATCAATATTACAAAAGTTTCAAAGACTAAAAAGTTGTAAAGAATAACCCATTGCATCAGTCTAATGCATCCTCGTGCCTTTGATCTTCAGTCTCGTCTCTTTTCTCTTCCGATTCATCTTTCTATTATTTTGACAACCCTTTTTCGCTAGTTCTCGAACTCCAATCCTCTTTAGGGTTTCTTATCATATTCCTTAAATATCACGGCCTATACCCTAGCGTTCTCAACTTTACAGGCCGTAAACATGGGCCAAGCCCATGGCTCGTAAACTCAGTGGGACCCACTCTAGCCCAATTCCAAGTGTAGATCTTGTTGTCTGATCAAGTGACTGCAGTTACAATTCATACTCATTGTGTCAGATACGGGTTGTAAGTCTCTCCATCTTCATATCCGTCCTGAGTCTTTCACCTGTTGTTCTGTTTATACCCTTTTACCTCCAAATCACCATCTTTTCATTATTCACCTGTAATTATGAGCAAAATCTTAATTTATAGCTATTCTTCTCAGATTTTCCATAATTGCCCTTAAAAAAGGTCTTTTAACACTTGAATATTACGTATCCTCTGGCTTCATCAAATATCACACACTTAAGCATTGCTTGTCCCTAAGCAATACATCTGATTTAAAAACAATCATTACAATCAACTTAATCTTCAAATTTCAAAACCATATTATTTCTCACCCAATCCTCAAAATCTACTCCCGTGACTTACAAAGGTAAGAGATTGACAAAATCTACTCCCGAGACTTACAAAGGTAAGAGATTGACATCCTAAACAAGTCATTTAGGTGGTAAATTTTTAAAACAAGAACTTACCTGAATTCATCCTATCCATCCAATAGAACAACTACATAGTTCATATCCCTCACAATTTTCACTCACCCATGCTATTTTCTAAGAAACTAGCATAAGATGTGCTAGCAATACTACTAAACCTCACTACCTAGATAAAGTTATCACTATCATTGGCTTGTACAGAAATCAACAACTTATTTCGACAAATATGACTAACAGATGATAAGGAGTTTTTATGGATTTTGGTTTAGGGTTAAAAGTAGTAAATGAATAAATGAAATTGGGTAACAAAATGGCTAATCGTATGACAATTCAACTTCTTTCTTCAGTTCTCCATCATTTTTTTCTAGCATCGGGATCTTTGATCCCCACACTTATTTTTTCTTTGATTGTCTTCATCTCTTGATATTTCTATTGAATCATACTATCAAGGGTAATGAAAGGAATAGGCTAATAAAACATATGTTTAGGCTCCATAGGGCTTCTAATGGAAATATTATATGGTAGGAATATTAAACGAAATGGGTAAACAAGGGCTCCCTTTATCCTACTTTTGCCTTAACAAACAAAACGTACATCCAAAAGGCTCAAACACTCACCTAAAAAGGAAGGAATTAGGGTTACTAATATGAAGTAGTGTGTTTGACTAATAGGCTTCTAAAACTAATCGGGTGTTCTTTATCATTTTCTTTCAAAAACTGACTTATTTTCAGAAAACTCTATCCTAAAACTTACTATCGAAGTCGACTTTTTAATTCATAGGCTCAAACCTCACATATATTGAACAATCTAATAATTATGATTTACCTTTACATGAATTTTCTGAAAATACAGGGAAGTTTAGAAATTTTCAATTTTTAAAGCATGTCACAATTCCCCTATCCCCACACTTAAGATGGACATTGTCCCCAATGTTCAAACTGAAATAAACAATAGATAGGTATTGTGAAACTTCCTAAGCCAAGCAATATGTAACTAAAAGATAAAAATCCTAACAACTCTCATATGTTGTGCTTCATGTATGGACCTGTTTTCATTCTTTAGAAAAAAAACTAGTACTACACAATAACAATCATCAAATCACAAACACAAGTCACAAGACATACCAAGCAAAATTCCATACATACGTGTATGGGATAAATATAAGATACTGTATGGTAGAAACCATAGCATACATATAAAGTGTACTTAACCCAATACGTTGGGCATCAAATAATTACATACAAAATAGAGTGGTAAAAAGGTCTAGAACAAACTACATAAACATCAAATAAAGTGTCTGGCTGAAACATCAAACAACCACAAAAAAAAACTATAAGGCAACGGTGGCGGGTAAACATGAGGCATTGGTGCAAGATCTGTCCCTGTCCTCTCAGCAATCCTCTTAACTGAGTCTATAACCCGACCCATAATTGTCTCCATCCTCAGCATGAACCCCATCAAACCACCAGCAACAACAACATCACCTCCTCCAACATCATCAGCATCACCACAAGCTGCATTAACATCTACAGGATCACCCCTAGGACCTCTACCTCTATGACGTCTGGCCGCATGCCCTGGATCAAAACCTACAGGTCTAGGAGGTCTAACCTCTATGCCAGCTAGTGTATCATGTTGTATCTCCATCTAAACTAAAGTGGATCTCTGAATACGCTTTGTGGGGGCAACTGGTGTCAAATGTTGCCACTCATCTGTTGGGATCAAATCCAACCTGTGCGCAATCTCTGTAATCCAAACACCATCTTTGTAATACAACAACATCACAATACAACTTAAACATTACAATTTTATATTATTAGCCTATTTGGGGGTTGATTATGATGGTAATAAACTTATATTGTATTTCTTTGAAATTTAAAACATATTTTGGTTTGGATGAACTTGATTTTGGTTTCTATTGTATTATGTTGAACTTATTTTGAATATGTTTTTTTGAACTATTGAATGATATTTTATACTATTATGTTTTAAAAGCAATGTATTAAATTTCATTCTAAATATGGGCCCAACATAGCCAAGCAAAGCCAAATCGGTTAAAAAACCAAGCCAAGCTCAAGCTTAGATTTTTAGCTCGGTTTTATATCTGAACCAAACCAAACCGGCTCGGTTTATAATCTAACCGAACCTGAGCTTGCCTAACTCGGCTTGATTCAGCTGGTTATCAACATTATACATATGGCAGTCACGAAACCTACTAACCTACTTCCAACACAATAAATTTAGCCTCCAAAATTCCACTAAACTCACCCCAAATCATTTTCAAAAATCACAAATTCCAACTGGAGGTAGCGAAGAAGAGTGCAGATTTGTGGCTTGCGGTGTACTTGGTTACATATAGATTCCACTAAATCATTTCCAAAATCACAAGTTCCAACAGGAGGTATCGAAGAAGAGTGCAAAATTGCGGCTTGCGGTGTACTTGGTTACTGTTGCGGCGAAGATTAAGTCGGGTGTGAGAGAGCAAAAGAAGTACAACTAGATTTTTATATTTGTTAAAATATGTATGACCATATTAATGGCCTAAAATTAACTGACTAAATTACAATTTTTGTTGGTTGTGATGTAGCTTGTTTCTTGTTTATCTAATATTCTTTTATACTTTTCCTAATCTTCAAATCTAATTTAGCCGAATCACATTGGACCAATAATGTTTACTCTGTTTCTATATCATTGACTTGAGAAAAAAAAGTAGGAACGTATTACTTCTCGAATAATTATCATTAATAACATATGGAAATATTTATCATATCACACTATTTTTTAATAAACTACACACAATATAAAGCATAAATATAAAATAAGCATATAAAAATGTTTACTACGTTTTAGTTTTTATGAAAATATGTAATATAAGTTGTCAAATCAAGATTGGCTTCTCTGAAGCTTACAACGCATTACATTAACATAATTTGGTACAATTAACATTTGAATGTTCTCTACAAGTACAATTATGTGCTAATAAATTGAAGATAATATCTTTTCATTTTCGCTTCCAAGTGGTTAGACTGCAACATTAATATTATTATATCTAAATTTGATCAATTGTGGTCCAATTTACGCAGGACCATAAATAATATTATTATTAATTATTAATGATAATTATCAAATCATAGACTTTGCGGAAATTAAACGTCACCATAGACCAATTATATTTTTCGGATGAATACTAAAATCATTAGCCCTCATCGATCAAATTTTCTCATAATTATACGATGAATTATTGTGTAATAAAATAGTAGATTTTAATGAATTTACAAATGTATATAGTTCTGGTGGGGTATGGTCTTAAAAACTCTGCGCCAGCGCAAGGAACCATACCCTCATAATGACAATATCACAAGGATAACTTTTCGCCAACGCGCAACGGTGCGAAATTCTTAAAACTAGCTCGTTGCCTAACAAACCTTGCGCACAATGCGCAACGGCAAGTTAAACCTGGAAGCGCAGGTCCTTGACCCTGTGTGGATCAAACAATCCTCTAGCCGCTAAGTCCTAAAACCTTGCACAAGCCAAAGACTAAAATGAGAGCAACTCATAGTCATGAGAACAAAAAGACTTAATCCCTACAACTCCGCGCTGGCCAGAAAGCACTGATAAAGCCACGCGGAAGGAAGAAGCGCAAAAGGCATTGACCAAGTAGAAGGGTTCAAAGTGGCAGAGCTGTGACCCAATAACCACTCGGCGGGTTGTACCAGACAACGTCGCATGATTAACAGTCATGTAGAGGGCAAACTGTATGCAAGGACGAACACGTGGCACCAACCAACTAACGCCAGTGACTGCCACACGATCTCCACTACCGGCTGATGACAGGTCCGACACAAAGGACAACTGCTAGGGTACGTGGCTCCATTCACCATGCGCTAAGCGCACCTCCTGCCAAAGACCATTGATGGTCGACGTAGAGGAGACATAATGGATATTCCTAGTCGTCAGGTCCAGGCCCAAGGCCCATCAGCCCATCTCCTACACACTTCTCTTTGGCTATAAAATAAGGATCACATCTTAAAGTAAAATCATTTACATCATACTGCTTTGAGCTCACTCACTAATTACTTGCTATTTGCTTATTACCTTGCAATCCCCAATACTTATTCTCACGCCGGAGTGTGGTCACGGAGAAAATCCTCCCCCTTTTTCCCGTGACGAGGCTAACGGCGTTTCTAGTTTTGTAGTGAGCTTAAAGCAAGATCATTCCAAAGAGCAAACGAGAGATAACCTTTTATGCAGAGACGTTGAGCTGCAACTAAGATATCTCTGGATACCTCTCGGTTCAGCCAGTGTTTCATCAGTGGCGCCATCTGATTTTTTCTGACTCGCACATCTGTCTCTCGTTCGTTTTTTCTCAAATGGCACTTTCAAATGGTTGATATCCCATCAAGTGTTCCACGTGGTCCTCGGGCCGAGGGCAAGAAACCAGTTCATGCTCCTCGACCTGACGGACAAGTGGAAGAAGGTTCTTCTGGAAATGCTGGTGTTCACAACGACTCAAGTCGTGTGAATATCCCGGTAACTCCCGGAGTTCAAGTGGAAACTCTCTTTGTACCAATCACATCTATTTTACCTTAGGTGAAACTACGATGTCTTTGTACATCAAATCTCAAACGGCATTGAATGCCGTTTATGCGCAACTCTGTGCGCAAACTAATGCATCCGTTGCGCCGGCGCAGCCGCCCACTACTCATTTGCATGCCTCGCCTGCACCACGAGTACTAAGCTACGACTCGTCGGCCGGAGCGAGTGTTCCCTCACACCTTCGTACCAGGGAAACGGAGTATTCCCAGTCGCTGCCTAAATATGAGTCAAACACTCAGAGGCGAGCGTCTATTCACTCACGGCTGGGCCCGCGTCCTATAGAGGGGGGGACACCCAGCGTGAGGAAGATAGAACATATAGCGAGTGTGACAGCGGCAGCATGTTTCACCGGGTATTTAAAGATCACGCCACCTACAAGCCTACACCTCTGGCTGTGTACAACCCGGAGGCAGAATATAACTACAACCTGATCTACAGGCCGACTGAAGCAGCCGAACACTCGAAGTTTGTGAAGGAGATCGTGTTATCCCCGCTTGAACACGCAAAACTACCATCAAATGTGGGAAAGTTTAACGGGTTGAAAGACCCAGACGACCACATGCGCTTGTTTACTGGCACGGGCTAATCGGAGGTTGGACACTACCCATGTGGTGTCACTTGTTTGTTCAAACTCTTACAGGCGCTGTGCGCTTATGGTTTGACAACTTACCCACGGGTAAGCTTACGTCATGCAACGATCTCAAAGATAAGTTCCTGACTCATTTCAGCCAACAGAAACGGTACGTCAGAGATTCCTCTAAAGTCATGAATATCTGGCAGCGGGATGATGCAAATCTGGAAGATTTCATCACCCGTTACAACAAGGAGGTGTTCGAAATTGGAGATGTGCACGAAGACTTGATTCGTGCACAATCAAATATGTTGTCTGCTGCAACGAGATGATAAAAGTATTGTCGGGAACTTCTGGTCTCCCAAAAAGCTGGGAGAAATTAATGGCGGCAGCCAAGGTATACACGCAGATGGAGCGCAACCTAAATTCCAACCGACCTCCTCTACCTCAATACCATCCGCAAGACATGAGTAGGAGTTTTGCAAAGAAGAATAAGAAGAGTATGAGGGAGTCTAACCAGAACCCTCCCTGCTCCCCAATCGACGCACGCCCAATGATAAATAAGATTGCTACCTAGAGAGCAATCAAGCAAGAAAATTACGACCGTCAGTGGGGGGCCCCTGACGAAGACTCCGGCGGAGGTGCTCAGCAAAGAAGATCACCAGTTCAAGTAGCCACCGCCTGAGAAACAAAAAAGGCCAAGACCCTAACCTTTTTTGCGATTATCACAAAGATACAGGGCACACGACTGATAACTTTATCAGCTTGTGCAAGGAGATCAAAAAGGTGCTGAAGAGTCGGAAGCTCACCCACTTGCTTCAGAACGTGCGCAAGGAGGTGCGCCAGATTAATCGCGGTGAAGAAGGCCGAGTAACAAGAAGATGAAACAAGCATTTGTTCATATGATCTGGGGTGGCCCAGCGCGCAAGCGCAGCCATTAGAGAAGTTGTACACCACATTGGCGCGAACAATAAGTCATCTTCCCCATAGTTCCAGGGGGCCCACAGGAGGAACGTCCGGTTGTGATAACTGGCATCTTTGGACATTATCGCACAGACTACATGTTCATAGACCCAGTAAGCTCTATGGACATCATGTATGAACAATGCTTTCAACAGTTGGACCCGGAGGATAAGGCGCGCTTGGAGTCGGTCGATTTCCCATTGACTAGTTTCTCCAACGAAGCCGTCTTTCCGATGGGTCAGATCTCGTTCCCGATAACTCTTTTCGATGGGCGACACTCACGCATGGTCTCTGTCAACTTCATGGTAATGCCAGCAACATCGCGCCATGACGTGTTGCTAGGCCGTCGCGCCAAAGAGAGTTCAGCATGAGCACCTCCACTCCTGACGCTGCCTGTGGGTTTCCAACAGAAACCAGGGTGGCCATCATGTATTCGAGGAAGTAGGTCATGTCCATCGAAGAAGAACCACCGGTGAAGGTACCGAAGCCATCATCCAATGGTGAGCTGGAGAAATGGGTACTCAACAACAAGTACCGGGAACAAACGGTGTTGTTAGGACCCGCCATGACCCCCGCAGTCAATGCGCGGCTAAAACAATTCTTGTTCCGCAATCTAGACATTTTGCTTGGTCACCAGCAGATATGACAGGGGTACCAAGAGAGATTGTAGAGCACGCGTTGCACACTTTTCCTTCGGTTGAGCCGGACATTCAGAAAAAGCGCAGTTTTGGTCCTAAAAAAACTCGCGCAATGAACGAGCAAGTTTCAGAGCTCCTCCAAGCCAGCATCCTTAGAGAAGTACACTATTAAACATGGGTAGCTAATCCAGTCATGGTCCAGAAGCACAACGGTGGTTAGCGCATGTGCGTCGATTTCAAAGATCTAAACAAAGCATGTCCAAAAGATGCTACTCTTTGCCCGAAATCGACAAAAAGTTGGACTCCCTCGCTTCATTCGGGTGGAAATATTTTCTTGACTACTACAAAGGCTACCACCAGATTCAGATGAAGAAAGAGGACGAAGACAAAACCTGCATTCCGCACTGACAAGGGAATCTTTTGCTGCACAAAGATGGCCTTCGGATTGCACAACGTAGGAGCCACCTACTGGCATTTGATGGACCATCTCTTTGGAGATGACATTGGCGAAACCGTGGAAGTGTACATTGATGACATAGTCATCATGAGCCCGGATGAGGAGAGGATGTTAACAAACATTCAGAAAACTTTTGCATCCTTGCACAAGGCCAACTTGAAGATGAACCCTGGAAAGTGCTCGTTTGGAATGGAATAAGGAATTATTTTTGCGATTCATCGTCACACATGATGGTTTAGTCAATCCTGAGAAGGTGGATGCAATTCAGCGCATGCCTTCCCCCTCGACCATCAAGGAAATGCAACGGTTGGCCGCTGAACAGGTTCTTTGGCCAACCACGCGATGAAATCCTTCCCATTCATCAGCACTCTGAGGAACTGGGTGAAGCAAAACAAGTTTCAGAGGACTCCGGATGCGGAGAAAGCAATCAAACAAATGAAGGAATGCTTGATTCAGTTGCCTACGCTCACGGCACCGTAAAAGAACGAGCCACTGATCCTTTACCTTCCGCATCGGATATCGCTTTGCGTAAAGTCTTGTTAGTATAATGCGTAGGAGTCCAAACTCCAATCTACTAAGCCAGCAAAATGTTTTAGACCCAGAGACAAGATATCCAATGATGGAAAAGCTTGCTCTAGCTTTAGTCCACGCATCCCGCAGGTTACGTCGGTATTTTTCAGGCCACGTTATAACAGTTCTCACGAACTATCACCTGGGCCAAGTTTTGTTAAAACCGGATACATCTGGCCGTCTAGCGAAGTGGGCCATTGAGCTTGGTGGACACAATATCGTGTACAAACCACGCTCAGCTATCAAAGGCTGGATACTAAGCCGATTTTGTTACAGAAGTACCAAGTTATAAAGTGCAAGAGTGTGAAGCTGTACAGAATCCAGTGCCTGTCATAGATGACCGCGCATGGATACTTCACACTAACGTCGCATCCAATGATGATGGCACAGGGGTGGGTTCTGTCTATAAGCCCCGATAACCAAGAGTTCACCTACGCCATCAGGGAGGACTTCAAAAGCACGAATAATGAAGCTGAGTATGAAGTGTTTCTGACAGGCCTTCGGTTAGCCATCAAAATGGGGGTCATGAATTTGGAAGCATACGTCGATTCTCTTTTGGTCACAGGACAGATCAATGGCCTGTACGACGCAAAGGGCGAAACGATGGCCCTGTATCTTGAACAGGCGCAGTCCTTAATAACCAAATTCGAAAGTTTCAAAATAACCCGTTATAACCGAAGCGAGAATAAACATGCCGACGCGCTCAGCACACTAGCTGCTACAAGCTTCAAACACCTCGTATGAGAAGTGCATATCGAGGTGCTCAAGAACCCTTCCATTCTGTTGCGTCAAGTAAACGTCATAGAAATGGGAAATCCTTCCTGGATGTCTCCCATCATCATGTTCTTGCAGTCTGGGATCCTCCCAGAAAACAAGGCGGAAGCAAGAAAGGTCCAGAACAAGGCACTGAACTATGAAATGGCAGACGTATCCTGTACCGGAAGTTATACCTTGGTCCACTCCTCCGCTGCGTTGACCCGCAAGACGCGCAATACTTGATCCGCGAAATACAAGAAGGGTTATGCGGAATTCACACCGGTCCGTGCATGGTGTCGCAAAGATCATGAACCCGGCTACTATTGGCCCGACATGAACTTAGATGCAGTCGAAACACTTCGGAAATATGCATCATGCCAACGACACACGCCGAAGACGTTGCACCCCAAGAATCCCTTGATCCCATTGACAATAACATGGCCCTTCCATAATGGACAATCGATATGGTGGGACCTTTCCCTAATGCCCCAGGCGCTGTGAAGTTCATAATCGTAGACGTCAATTATGTTATCAAGTGGGTTGAAGCAAAGCCCCTTGCATCCACCACAGCAACTATACTTCGCAAATTCAGTTGGGAGCACATCATTTGCCGCTTCGGATTACCCAGCGCATTGTCAGTGATAACGGCCCCAATTTTGCTACTGAAGAGCTAACATTGGATGAAGGAAATGCATATCGAACATGTGTTCACTTCGGTCGTGCATCCCCAAGGGAACGGCCAAGTGGAAAGCATAAACAAAAGTATAGTTGAAGGGATCAAGACGAGATATGGGACGGCGCGGAGAGGTTGGGTAGATGAGTTGCCAAGTATCCTTTAGGCTCATCGAACCATGCCAAAAGCCAGCACTGCGAGACACCATTCAGCCTGGTGTATGGGATGGAGGCAGTGATTCCCATGGAAATAGGCCTCCCATCACCACGCATGGTTGCTATGCAAAGCCAAAATAATGAAGAAGAGCGCAGACTCGACTTGGACCTCTTGGATGAATGGCGTGAAAACACCGCAATCAACGAAGCAGAATACAAGTCCAAGTTCGAGAAGTACTATAATGTGCGAGTCCGCATATGCACCTTCCTACCTGGCAATTTCGTTCTAAGAGACAATGAAGTGTCCAATGCTGAAAGTCAGGAAAGCTCGCGCCTAAGTGGGAAGGCCCATACATAATCCATGAAGTCCTAGGAAAGGGTGCTTATACCCTCAAACGTTTGGATGGCACAAACATTCCTAGGACCTAGAATGCAAACAGCTAAGGCGATTCAATATGTGATCTACGCATGTTCAAATGTCAAGGCTTCATGACTCATCAATATTCGCGCAGCAAACTAGCAATACCTATGATCTAATAGTCTATTATGTACATGGCTCTTACGCCTAATTGTTAATACAAGACAATGCATGGTCTTCATTATCTAGATATTTTGTTACAAATGCGCGAAACCACTTTGGGTATACGTGAAAACACCATGGTACAACATGACTCATGAACAAAATTCACTACCTACTATATGCGTGTGGGATGTGACGTTCATACACGAGTTCATTACCAGTTTTATTCGCACTACCTACACAAAATTGTTATGTTCACGCAAATATTGTAACTTCAAATACAACTCATTCATTTCATATCAAGAAAAGAGTACAGCCATCAAGCGTAGTGCACAATTACATTCAATAACACAATCCTACAAACACCCTCTCCTACCCTTCAATGTCTTCAACTTCTGCCACATCTTGAAATATATCTTTTAAGCGATTCACGTAATCATCATGCTGGAGCGCCTCGCTCACTAAATTCATCATCGGCAGTTGAAGACGATCGTACTCTCGCTTCGCCTTGGAGAAGGCAGCTTCAGTATCGACCCCACGAGTGGAAGCGTGTCTTGTATCCCCATGAACGTCCAATGCACGAGTCACATGGTGTGCGCACTCGGGGTAGCCCTGCGCGTATCCATCATGGCGTGCTGTGACATCAGTTTGGCCATAACATTGTCCAACTCTACCGAGTTCAAGATAGAGGTCGCAATGTACACAATGCAAGGAAAATAGAATGAGAATCAAAATAAAGGGATCAAATAACAACGAAGAACTTACGTTGACAACTCCATGTTGTTGCATCCACAGCATGTTGTTTGTAAGTAGCTCCAGCAGACTCTCCATAGCGCCCGCGCCCACCTTAGCCTCTGCGAGGTGGAGCTTCTCCAGATCCTCCAAGTGCCTGCACTGCAGCTCGGCTTTTTCGACCGAGGCAGCTTGGAGATCTTTCTTCGCGCTCTCCAGCGATGCACAAGCCTCCACCTAATCACTCAATAACAAGGTTAGCCTAAAAACCTCTTGATCCTATTAAATAAAGAAGGGTAGAAGTTTTACCTCTTTTTGCTCGCTCCGTTCTCGATGCTACCTTGCCTCCTCGGCCGCAGCGGCAGTTGCCTCCTTCTCCTTCTTCAAGCGTGCTGCCTCAGCACGCAGGCTTACAATCTCATCCCTTAATGATTTTTTCTATTATTGTCCCTCTCACAGGCCTCCCTCCACAACTTGCGCTCCGCAAGTGTGGCAGCCGAGCCTTTCGCCTTCTTCTTCCACCCTAGCATTGACCACTCTTCGGTCCGCTGGGCTTTGGCAAACTTAGCATTTTCAGCCTCCAGCTCTAATTTTTGCGCAGCCACTTGGGCTCGCTCCTGGACTATCTCTTCTTGGCAGCTTCAAACCTCTATTGGTCCCGATGCATGCTTCGCCACTCCTTATGATCTTATGCGTGTTGGAGGCGGAGCTAGCAGCTGATTGGAGGTACGCGCAATATGTTTGTTTGTAACTTTGTTCTGCCGCACCGTATCTCTGCTGGGGGGAAGGCACCCTTAAACCACTCTCGGTATGCCTACTAGTAGGTGAATTTATCTCCCTGCCTCAACTTCCACACGAGGTGTGGATCTCATCAATGCGGCCGTTAGAGTAAGACCTGTAATATAATAATCACCCAGGGTTTCGTCCGGGTGGATTGGGGACCCTTCATCAGAAGGGCGCTCCCCAGATCCCCCGGCTTCACCCCCGGGCGCTGGCTCTATTGCATGAGCACCCCGAGGCACCTCAACCGGTTCACCAACCACCACCTCCTCAACTAGTTTACCAACCACCAACAACAACTTCTTCCATCACTTCTTCAGGCACAACGGGCTCCACATCCACCTGCACCACCGCCGCCCCGGCACTAGTCTCACCACCCTCACCTGACGCTTGCGCAGTCTCAACAACGGGTGGTGGCATGGTCTTGATCGGCGCAGCTGAGGTAGACGGAGGGACAAAAGGTTCACCTTTCCCTCAGCAAAATGGAAAGCTAAAACAAAGTGACATAGGAAGATAAATGAAGTACAAAGTCAAACGTGCTTACTAGGGGAAAGCTTAGCTGCAAGCGTATCCAGGTTTTCACGCTTCCCTATGATCTTCTTCCGCGCAGCCTTTTTGGGAGGCTGTGCGGAGATATCGCTCTTAGGAGCCCTCTTCCTCTTGAGAGGCTCCAGGCTAGACTCCACATCGATGGGGTCATCCGGGTTGGCAACCGGAATCTCTGCCATCTCTTGTGGCTCCGGCTTCGGCTTCCTCAGACCTACAGGCGCAAGACCCTCCAAGGAATCAGAGACTACTACATAGTCATTCCAAGTGTCTGGCACAGAACACGTACCTTTGGGCGGGTCTGCCCTGGGCTACGCCATTTTCTTCACTAGTCCAGGCATTTGGCCCCGCACGCTTCTTTTTCTTAAAATATGGGCCAATGCCCAAGTTCTTCAATGCGCCTGCATCATGGCGCAACATAGTAAGCAATATGAAAAGATATAAAAACAATTAAACTATGAAAGCTTACCACTCTCAGGCGTAGGGGCCGCAAGATCTGCACTCCTGGGCAGCTCAAAATTCCCAAGGATTTGGGCATACCAGGTTGGCTCCTCTCGGCCGAGGTGGACATTCTCCATCCGCCCCTTCTCCCTTTGGAAGGCCTCTATATAAAGCGCCACCCCTGCAAAAGCGCGCATAATGTTAGTCCGCGCACAAGGAGAGAGAAATAATGGAACAATAAAACAAGGGTACTTACTCTTATCCTCCTCCATATAAACCGGCTTCTCCCGGCGGTCGGGTTTCCACACAAGGCTCATACTCGCCGCCACAACGGCCTCTCCGGAAACTGCACCGCCGGGATCTCCTTCATCTCCGCCGGTATAGGAGATGTCTCAACTGGGATATCCTCTGCCCCCCGGAAGTGCATCCTAAGGGGAATCACTCCGGCCTTCAAATAAAAAAATTCTACTTCCAATCATGGTAGGACTTCTACGGAGAGTGCAAAATCTTCTTCGCCTAGATCCGATGTTGGAAGGAGTAGAAGCCAAGGGAACAATGCAACTGGTAAAACACCCTAAACCGGTTAACGGTCGAGTGAATACCCATTGAACGACACAAAAACTCAAATGTTTTATTCTCACCATCCCATTAGATTAGGTTAGGAGATGTGGAAGCGGTAGTGATCAAGAACATCAAGAAAAATTTCATCGCAAGCAAACAGAAGTTGGCGTCGGCGAAAAAATCAAAAAATAAGGTGATATAACCGGCCGGAGCATCGGCAGCGGTATCACCCTCAGACAGATACTTGGCATCCCAGTCCTTCGGGAACCGGAAGCTGGAGGCCAGCCGTTGGAAACTAGCTGGAGTCCACTTCAGCGACGACATTGATGTGGAAGCCTCACTAGCAGAAGTACTCTCTAGTCCACGAGTCGCCATCTTAAATCACAAGAAGAAAGAAAGAAAGGAACGGGAAGATATCAGAGAAAAATTTAGAGAGAAATTCAGAAGAAAACAAGAAGAAGATTTGAAAGTTGAAACCCGAGAGGGATCGCCTATTTATACCCTTCGCATTTAATGCGATGGGGAAACGTGACACACCTGCAGACCCAACAGCCAATTCGCTAGTGACGCGTGGAGGGCAAGTGGCAACTAATAGTTGCCACACGCGTGGCCGGTACTTTCTCTGCCATTCATTAATGAAAGAGAGGTTGCACTATTTACAGCATGCTGCAGCTGTCAAAAGTCACTTCCGCCTCACCTTTTTTTCTCACCAACTCGCCTGCAACAGCAGCATGACGAAAATTCAAATTTCAAAGACTTCATCATGAGCAAAGCTTTCCTCCACACAGAGGTTTTCTTCATCCTGTATTGAATTATTGCCGTTGAAATAAGCGCGCATACATGAATTCTTATAGTCCAGCATTCCACCTACTTACCAACATGCGCATAGGAGCAAAACTGGACTGGGGGACTTGGAGGGGTATGGTCCCAAAAACTCTGCGCCTGCACAAGGAACCATACCCTCATAATTGCACATATCACAAGGATGATCTTGTGCACAACGCGCAACGGTGCGCCATTCTTGAAACAGCAGGTTGCCTAACAAATGTTGCGCACACTGCACAACGGTAAGTTAAACATGGAAGCGCAGGTCCTTGACCCTTCGTGGATCAAACAATCCTCTTGCCGCTAAGTCCTAAAACCTTGCACAAGGTCAAGACTAAAATGAAAGCAACTCATAGTCTTAAGAACAAAATGACTTAATCCCTACAACTCCGCGCTAGCCAGAAAGCACTGATAAAGCCATGCGGAAGGGAGAAGCGCAAAGAGGCATTGACCAAGTACAAGGTACAAAGTGGCAGAGCTATGACCCAATAACCGCTCGGCAGGTTGTGCCAGACTACGTCGCATGATGAACAGTCATGCAGAGGGCAGACTGTATGCAAGGACGTACACGTAGCACCAACCAACTAACGCCAGCGACTATCACACGATCTCCACTACCGGCTGATGACAGGTCCGACACCAAGGACAACTGCCACGACACGTGGCTCCATTCACCATGCGCCAAGCGCACCTCCTGCCAAAGACCATTGATGGTTGACGTAGAGGAGACAGAATGGATGTTCCTGGTCGTCGGGTCCAGGCCCAAGGCCCATTAGCCCATCTCCTACACACTTCTCTTTGGCTATAAAATAAGGATCACATCTTAAGGTGAAATCATTTACATGACACTGCTTTGAGCTCACTCACTAATTACTTGCTATTTGCTTATTACCTTGCAATCCCCAATACTTATTCTCACGCCAGAGTGTGGTCACGGAGAAAACCCTCCCCCTTTCTCCCGTGACGAGGCTAACGGCGTTTCTAGTTTTGAAGTGAGCTTGAAGCAAGATCATTCCGAAGAGAAAACGAGAGATAACCTTTTATGCAGAGACGTTGAGCTGTAACTAAGATATCTCTGGATACCTCTCTGTTCAGCCAGTATTTCTTCAAGTTCCAACGGTGAAGATAAGAAGTTATAAAATAGTAATATGATGGATGTTTAAGTAAAAAGAGAGTGTTAAGACATTACATGATTTAAGATTATATACATATCAAAGCTACCAGAACTTCATTCTTAGCAACTTCTCGCGTGGTCATTCAAAAATAAAACCATGAGCGACATTTTCCAATATCATGGTTGTGGTGAAGTATCACAAAATGGAATCGAGTCGTAGCTCCTTGGTTTTAGTTAGTGCGAGAGATATGCATCATATGGGGCTGGTATGAATTTTGAGCATACATGTGTGATCAGGATTTTGAAGTGTTTAAGTTTTCGTAATTGTAACTATTCATCCTGTATAGGTAGAATATAAGAAGTTTAGGATCCTTACGGGCCTAAAGACATAGGCTACAGTTGTAAGCTACCAATACCTTTTATTATCGGTTAATGTTATCGGAAGAAGTTAATGAGTTATTCATGACTTTAGGCTTTTAATATTGAGTGTGTCTGATTTAAATTAGAATTTGCAGTTAGGTGGAATATGTTAAGTTGTTGCCTATAAAAGTTATAAAATAATGTAAAACAAACACATTATATATCATCACATACAAAATTATTCATCATAAAAAAGTATCGGATTATTTAAATTTAATTAGCTAGTTTGAGTAGCTTAGTTAATAATAGTTTAATTTTTTTTCTTCATAAAAGATAAAACTTATGTGTTCCAAACAAAATTTCGTTTTCAGACTTTATTTCAAAATTGTTTATGTATTCAAAGTTTCAAAAAATCTATCCAACACACTTTCGAAGAAGATACATCATATTGCTGACTGCAACAATAACTATTTATATAAGTTTAAAAGTCTAATATAAATAATAACAATAATTGTAATAAATTTAAGATTCCATGCAACATATGCAAACTTCAAACTAATGATATCTTCTTTCCACCGGGTCAACCAATGACATTTCCCCTACAAACCTCATCTATATTTTAAAATAGGTTGCAAAAATCAAATTGAAAAGAATATCTTTTTTTTAAAGCGAAGCATTATTCTCATATCTCATATTGAAACTTGGTCTCTTAAATAAGATAAATCCTCTTAACTAGCAGACTAATGGTATATTTGGTATAGAGTAATGGAATGAACAGTAAAATGAAACGGACGAGATAATGAAATGGATGACGTAATAGAACTGATCATTACCATTCCATCTCTTGTTTGGTTACCATGTGAGAATAGAAAGAGTCATTACTTTTTGTTGTTTGGTTGACAAGAAAAGACGAAGGAATATAATCAGATGGCGGTGATCAGTGGTTGGCGTGGCGATGACGGTGAGTGGTGATAGGTGGCAGTTGTACCGTGGCGGAGGGTGGTGGTGGTATGGTGATGGTGGGTGGTGATGACGGCAGCGATGGATAGCGGTGGTGCAGTTAGGTGGCGGTTGATGACGATGGTGGAGGGAGGTCTTGGCGGTGATCGAAGGTGGTAGCGGCGATGGTGGGTGGCGGTGGCGGTGGCGGTGATTGATAGAGGCAGCGACGGTGTTGGCAGTGGTGATCAGTGGTGGCAACGGTGATAGTGGGTGGCAGCCACATCGCTGACGGTGGTGGGTGGCGGTGGCGGGTGGGGCGGTGTTGGTTATAGTTGCGGTTGCGGTGGTGGTGTTGTTAGTGAGTGCGGGTGGCGGCGGTGAACGGTGGTGGAGGTGGTTGGAGCTGGCCGGCGACAATGGTAGCGGTAGCGGTGGTGAGTGGCGGCGGAGGTGGGTAATGACAGCAGGCGGCGGCGGTGGTGGTGGTGGGTGGTGGTGGTGGTAGGTTGTGTTGTTAATGAAGGGTGAAGAGAGAATGGAATGGGAAAAAATAGGGGGGACGGATGGAATGATTTTGAGGGAACGGGATGCATTTTGCAATGGGCGATTTCATTCCATCGGCCCACCAAACACTCTTTTCTTTTTTCCCTCGCAATGGTTCATTCCATTTCACCTTTCATTCTTGCATACCAAACACTACCTAAAGTTTTTTTTATAAATTAACGAGGTATGACCCAGTCTAGAAAACCTTGGCCAATCAAACGTATATTTTAATAATATAGTTTATATTTTTTAGAACATTCTCACTAAAGATGCAGATAAATTATCTGCCAAATCTCCAAAATATTAGGAAGATCTGCATGATCTCCTAGAAAAAAAGGGAAACCCTAAAACCACTGAACACTATAAAGAGGGAGCAAACCCCACGGTAAGATTCGTTCATTATCAACTCTCTCTCTCTCTCTCTAATACTTTACTCCTTTACATTACTGATACTTATTCTCACGCCAGAGGGTGGTTACAGGAATAGCCTCATTCCTGTAACGAGTCCTAATGGTGTTATGTTTTACAAATTGTGACTCGTGTTGGACCTACAAAAGAAAAGATGATATTCAAAAGCAAAAACATGATCAATTGATCAAGAAATAAATATAAGTTTGAATCGGATTCCTCCCAAAGATAATGAATCTTGAACATCTAAATTAGAGCATCAGGTGAAGACAAGCAAACATCTATTCAAAGCCTTGGAAACACTGTTCATGAAGAAACAAGATCTGTTCAAGAAAAAAGTCTTGAAGTAAAGGTCTGATGAAAATATGTTCAAGAAACAAGTCTTGAAGTAAAGGTCTAATGAAAAAGACCATATATCTGTCTGGCCAAACAGATGTTTGGAACAAAGCAACCAATGATAGCTTAGCAGATGTTTCCAATGTAACTGTATTTGCTTTTTAATAGTGTCTTGCTACTTAGATCAGTTGTTTGATTTGCATAGATGTTTGCAACATGTGTGGAATCTTTTCTGTTAGGAATATTAGATATCACTATCAGGGTAATGTCAGTAAATCACAAACAGAGCTTTCATACTTAGTATAAATCTATCTCACTATTAGAGATCTATTTATCACTACACATGTCCTTTTCTTTTGTACGAACATAATTGTTTAGTGATCAGGTTTGGCGGAGTCTGTAGAGTCAATCTCCTGTAAAACACTTGAATCATTCATTAAAAATCGGTGTTGATGATGATTTCTCGTTTAGGATTACTTATCTTTAATTAAAATTCAAAATTGTTTTGAGCTTAACTATTGTTTAATCACAAACCATGTAAACTCAAACTTAACAATTGGTATCAGAGCCTAGTCACATTAAAACTGGATTTCACAATCAGTTTAACATACAAAGATCAGCTCACAAAGATCCAATATTGTTTGTAGATCAGAGTAGTATAGTGTAGAACTCAAAAGTGTTCGTTACCCGCTACAACAGATCTTGCACAGGCCAGAGATATCTAGAAGATTGGCAAAATGGGAGATTGAATTGGGAGCACTTGATATTGAGTATCAAAAAAGGACAATCGTTAAAGGTCAAGTTTCTGCAGACTTTCTGGCAGAAATCCCATAGGGGAGTATGTCTAGGACCCCACCATCGTTGACAAGCTAGATTCCAGCACTTCCAGGAAGACTTGGAAACTCAACACAGATGGTTCATCTAATGGTAAAGGGACTGGCGCGTGTCTAATGCTTTTAAGCCTGGATGGAGTCAAGCTCATGTATGCTTTGCAATTTGGTTTCGAGTGTTCAAATAACGAGTTAGAATATGAAGCGTTGCTAGTTGGATTAGACATGCACACTCAATGGGGCCACACGGTTAACGCTATGTTGACTCCTGTTAGTCAATAATTAGGTCACCACGTTTAACAATGTGACACTCACGCATGTCCATAGAGGGAAAAACCAAATAGTAGATGCACTCAACAAGTAGGAAAATTCAGGTATGGAATAAGAAGTTCGAGTTGAAACTCTACACAAGCCCTCCACAGCACAGGGAGAGATCTCCGTCGTTGCCATAGTTGAAGATTGTTGTATGTCACCCCTCACTAAGTAGCTAAAGAACAGAGAATAGTGTGCCTCATAGGGAGAAACTCGAAAAATACAAACGAAAGCGTTGCAGGACGAACTACAGGGGTATCCTGTACAAAAAATCAAATTTAGATCTGTTGTTGCAATGCTGTAACAACCTCCGACCACACCCTGGACGGGAGCCGTGAATAGTCAAGTCGTACCAGTGGTTATTTCGAAAATATTGCAACGGAAACTTTCATCAGGATCATAGTTAGGAAAAATATCAGAGGTTAGAAACACCATATTTTATTTATAATAAATGGGAATAAAACTCATGTTTTACAAAGGTAGCTTTTAATAGGTGCTGGAATTAAACCCTACAAAAGAACAAATGATAGAAAGCCAAAATATACTACAACCTCTGATCCTAATAATAATAAAACATATGCCATAGGCAAAGCTCTGTTGAAGACAAAAACTAAAGGTCTGCTAAAGCAAAGCTCTGTTGAAGACTAAAGCTATAGGTCTGCCAAGCCCAAAACTTTGTTGAAGATTAAGGCTAAAGGTCTGCCAAGGCAAGACTTTGCTGAAGCCCAACAGAGGATGTCTCATCAGTGTTTATTATCAATCTTTGTAATGTTTAGCTATAGCAGTGGTTAGCTTGGCAAATGTTGTTAGTTTGTTAATATTGTTATATGTCACTTTCCTGCTGACATCATCATAAGATGCTCAATGGTTAGAATTGTAGTATAAATAGAACTGTGCTTGTATTGTTCTATTCGATCACTTTTCATCACTTATCAATCTAACATTTCTTCCTTACATTCTGTACGAACAAATCAGTGATCTTAGGCTGAGGGAGAGATTGTGAGTTATATGCAAGTAATTATAATTACGAAAGCATGACAATGAATACAATCTCTCAATTGTTATGAATCAAAGTTCTTCATTCCCCTGCACTTACATCTGATTTATCTATTTCTTTTCCTTCTTAAGAACTTTTATAACAGTTTCAAACTCAGATCCTAACAATTGGTATCAAAGCCTAGTCAATCGAATTTGATTTAATAACAATTTGATTTGAATTGATTAGCTCTCACTGCTAATTCGGTTTCCTCGTTTTTAGTGAAAACAGATTAATTACATTCTCAAAGTTTTTAAACAAAAACTGTTTGTAAACAATCAAAAGGTCACGCACTTCACACAATCCTCATAACACCATAAACATGTTTAAACCACTGATCCTTGTCAAATCTGAGTATAATATCTAGCAAAGACGGATGGGTCATGTCCTTGCTCAGCAAAACACTGATTGCTGGAAGTTGGTCATCTTTGGCCCTCATGTTCCAATGATATCGAGTACAGGGGACCCTAAAGTCCACGTACCAAAGAATCCTGAAAATATTCCGAGCAAGATTTCCAAAAAGAAATCGAGCTAGATGCAAAGGAATTTAGCATCGTGCCTCTGCATTGTCAAACGATATTTATGCTGGCCTGTTGCATTGCAACAGTGCAAAGGAATTATGGGATGCTTTAAAAGAGCAATTTGGTGGAACTGAGGAAGTGATAAAAAATAACAGAGAAGTTTTAAATCAACAATACGAAACGTTTTGTCATGTTAAAGGAGAGTCATCAACCCAACAGTTTGAAAGGTTTTGTTGTCTCATTAGTGAGCTTAAATTGGTAAGTGTTACGTTTGCAAATTCGACTTTAAATAGTTATTTTCTTAGATCATTGCCAGATAAGTGGGACACTACAGCTTTTGTAACTCAAAATTCATTTGGGTTTAAAGAAATGAGTCTAACACAGCTTCATGGTAGGCTCCTCACTTATGAGAGAGAGCTAAACCAGAAAAAAAAGGGTACAAGAATCTGGCAAGGTGGCTGAAGACTATACATTGGGTAGTACAACACTGTACGGCCAAGAAGAAGTAAATGGCAGTAGTAAGGATCAGAGTTATGGTCATTTCATTAATATAACTTTTGGTGGAAATTTCAACTCTGACCTTTACACACCTAATTATGCATTTGCTACTAATAGGGAAAGCCAAACTTCTAATAACTTATGCTTTTAGTTTTATGACCTTCAACATTTTGATCCTTCAGATATGGAAGAAATGGATATTTTGCACAAGTTGGCTCTATTAAGTGTTAGGGGTAACAAATATTACAAGAGAACTGGTAGAAAGTTTCCAGGGTTGCATGGGGGGCTAAAAGTTTGGCCGGATAAGTTAAAGATTAAGTGCTATAAATGTAATAGGCTATGACACTTTGCTAGACAATGTAGGTCTAAATCAACTGGACCAATTATCACGCATCGTAGCCCTATACCTCAAAACACTGTCCATTATTTTAATATACCCATGCTCCTCATATGCAAAACACTGCTCATTTTGCACACCCTGCTACCACTATTCCTGTGCAATATGTTCAAACCACTGTTCCTCAAATTCAATATGTTCAAGCACCACCTCCTCAAGTTCAAATGCAACCTACATAACAAGTTACTCAAACCACTACTCAGGTAGAGGTTAATCAACAGAGCTTCTTTACTCAGGGCATTGTTGATTGGAGTAGTTTGCCTGGGGATCTGACTGATGAGAACTTTGCTCTAATTGCTGACACTGAAAGAAACAAAATTAATTATGCTTTATGGCATTAGAGTCTATAGTTGAGGGTGTTGAATTTGAGGAAGTGGAGTCTAAATCTGTTCATGATGAAACAGTTGTTACAAAATAAAATGTTGATGAATATTTGAAACTCTCTGTCTGACCCATGGGATGCCATTGTTTGTGAAGGTGAATGTGACTATGCCATGATGGTTGCCACTAAGGTATCTCCTTAGGTCTTAAAAGATCTATGTTCAGATAAATGCATCATAGCTTTTGCTAACATAAAAGAGGTGAATGAAAACATTAGGAATGAGATTTTTGATGATGAATTGCAGTTTGAAAAGCTTTCAAAAGAGCTAAAAACAAAACTGTTTGAAAAAGAATCTGAAATCAACAGCTTAAAACATGAAGCTAGCATAACGAAGGAAACTCCAAACTATGATAGAAAAATATCAGGTTTACAGAAAGGAGTTGGAATCCACCAAAGTCACTTGTGAAAAATGGGTGGAATCCTATAAAGGTTATGTGATTTTTCTAGAAAACCAAGTCAAAAGTAACATAAAATTTGGCAAAGGGTTCAAGAAAAATGACCAAGTTTCTAAAATTGTTACTGGAAATGATCCTTGTATAGTTAAAATTGTTCCAACTAATCTATATGGTTAAAAAATCAAGGTCACTGACAAAAAGGAAAACAAAATGTTTTAGAAAGACATGAGGTATCCTCAACTTTGAGGAAGTTGAGAATTATCAATTTAAACCCACATGGTCTGATGAATGTGACATCCTTGAGAATTTCAAACCAATGGATTTTTCAACCATGAAGGTGTCAAAGCACCAAAAGCAAGAATAATTCCCATAACAGATTTACCAGCAGATGTTACAACATCTGCTGACAAAAAGTCTGAAAAATAGAAAAAGAAAGAAAAGGTCAGAAACTTGTTTTGTGATTTCTGTGAAAAGAAGAACCATGTTACAAAAAATTGTTTTCTTCTAAAAGCTTATGACATTAACAAAACAAGTGTGATCATTGATTCTATAACTTGCACAATTTGTAATAAAACAAATCATAAAACTCAAGAGTGTGTTTCTCTCAAAAACTTTGATGTGAAAAGAATAAGTATAAATCCAAAACACTAGAGAGTTCAAAGACTAGTACTTCAAAAGGAAAGTCTAAACAGACCTTTGTGCCTGTGGTAACACCTGTTACCTAAGCACTGCACATAACCTCTGCTCCCAGAGAGGTGCAGGTAATAGATGCACCACCTGCCAATTAGTACCCAAGAGGATATGGCCAACCAATTTATCAAAAGGTACCTCTTAGTTATGAGGGTTACAAAAGGCCCTCAAAACCAAGAGTAAATACGCATCCTCATATATCATTTGGTAGGAGAAGGGTCTCAACAAATATTACAAAGATCTATTCAAACCACTGACCATTCTTCTAAATTTGAGACTGACATGTTTGTGACCCCTTCCAAAGCTGTTTTGGCTTTGGAAACCACCTAAACTAATTATTTACCACTGTGTAGGGAGTTCTATTAGCCTTGATAGTTTACGTTACGTAGATAGTGCAGGCTCCAGACACATGACATGATGTAGAGTCCTTCTCAAGGACTTCATGGCTCATGGAGGGAGTGATATATCCTTTGGTAATAATTCAAAAGGGAAGGTGCTTGGTCAGAAACTGTTCAGGCTGAGAAACTCAAATTTGAAAATGTCAGTCTTATTGATAATCTGAAATTTAATCTTCTTAGTGTTTCACAAATGAGTGACAAGGGCTATGGGTTATTCTTCACTAAGAAAACTTGTCATATGGTTGGGCCAGAAGTGGTTAAAAAGATTGATCAAATCATAGCTAAGAGCAAAGCATAACTTGTTGCTCATAGGAGTGGCAATGTGTATGTGGTTGATATGCTGAAGGATAATCCAATGAATGACGCCTGTCTATTCTTAGTTGCCTCTAACAAAGAGACATAACTATGGCACAGAAGACTTGGACACACAAATCTGACAACTATCACCACCCTCTCTAAATAAGGCCTTGTAAGAGGCTTACCACAAAAAAAAAAAAATTCACAAGAGAAGAACATTGTGTTTCCTGTTTAAAAGGAAAAAAAACATTCAAGTTCTTACAAACCAATTGGTGAGTCTAAAACAAGTTAGTGCTTACAAATATTACACATGGACTTGTTTGGCCCTGTAAAAATTCATGAGTCTAAGTAAAAAAGAAATATTGTCTTGTCATAGTTTATGATTTTTCAAGGTTTACATGGACTTACTTCATGCACTCCAAGGATGAGACTGTAGGCATTTTGCAAGATTTTGTTAAAAGAGTTGAAAAGCAATTTGACCTGCCTGTAAAAGTCCTTAGGAGTGATAATGGGATAGAGTTTAAAAATAACAAGTTGGATGAGTTTTGTGTGTCAAAAGGAATTGTAAGGCAGTACAACATTCCAAGAACACCAGAACAAAATGGGGGTGGTTGAAAGAAAAAAACAGAACTTTAATTGAAGCTGCTAGAACTATGCTTGCAAATGCTAGTTTACCCCTATCCTTTTGGGCAGAGGCTGTAAACACTGCTTGTTATGTTCAAACAAGAGTTTTCATCAACCCTAGGCATCAATCCACTGCTTATGGAACTCTGTTCAAAATCAAACCACTGATCTCATACTTTAAAATCTTTGGCTATCCATGTCACACCCTCAAAAATCCATATGCGGGGTTTTACCGCGAGGCGCGTGACAAACCAGGATCCAAGACACTAATCACATAGAATGACCCTATATGTAAAAATATGTTTAAACAAATTTAACCATGCGGTTAAAGAAATGTGGAAGCGTACGTAAACAAAAATAAAGTGTGCGTCAAAATAAACGCCCAACCCGAAGAACTTAAAAGTAGAGATGCAAAACGTTTAAATGAAAGAGTTTTCATGCTCCTGATGTGCTCCTACTCTGGAATGATACCTTAACGACCTGAGAAAAACATGTAAAAATCAAGTATCAACAATTAATGAAGAGTGAGTTCACAGGTTCTAGTTCACAATTTTTAAAAATAAATTATTCCCACTAGTTCAGCCCAGAACCAGTGTGTTATAAAGTTTCCCTGATCCTACCCCAATCAGATTATTGTAAGTTTCCTGATTCAATTCCCGAATCACATTGTTATATTGTTTAACAGTATATGTTATATGTTTAGGTAGCTAGCATAGGTCATGTCAACAAAATGTTCGATCCGAAGCTGAAGCTGCTGCCCCTGTTGTGCCAGTTTATTACCAACCTTGGCTAAGTGTTAGGCAAATTCTACACCCGTGACATTCGACGCTCGGTCTAACTTGCGCGACCAGCACGAGTAGGGCTTGTCGGGCACTGTAGTACTACTAAAAATTCCCTTACTATAATCCGATACTAAGGGCATCGTAAGTTTTAAGGGGACTGGCATGTGATATAATGCTTCCTTGTGACCATAACAGTATAACATAACCCCTCCCAATATAGTTCGTTAATACGTAACAGTAAAAGCGTTACATTACCATAACGGTACATGTTTTCTCCCCCTGTGTATTTAAAACCGTATAAAAATGTAGGGTCATGAACTCACCTTTGTATTGCTCGGTAAGATATTAGACTAAGTGTATGAAACCTAGAGCGATCAGCCACGCCCTATTATAGTTAGCACGGTTTATTAGATTTTGCTTATGAATAGCATGAAAGTCCTACACGTGTCTAGTAACTAGCACATGAACAAGTAATCACATAGCACTTCTGTTATATGGTTTCATAGCCATGTTCACAACCTTCCTACGATATGATATATGCTATTTTTACAATTAACAAACAACCGTGAATACTAAAAGTAGCAAGTTCGGTTCTTATACATTCGGTTTCCTGCCTAGCAAAAATCACCGAAACTAGGCTGTTTTGGGAGACTTGTTCAACCTATTTACCGGTTGCAAAAATTATGATTTTTTATGTGACACATTCCTCGGAGGGGTTAGTCTTGTGTAGAAATTTCAAGGCATAACTCTTTATCAATAATTCCTTAATAATCATTTACTAAGCAGCTATCAGATTCGTCACTTTCTAACTACAGTTTATGTAAAAATTTATTTAAAAATCCTCAGTTATCCGATTGAGGTAATTCCAAATGGAGATTTGCACTGACACCTAGGATCACCTACTGTATAACTTTCATGACTTAACTCAAATTATTACCAAAGTTATGACATAAAAAATAACATACAAATTTTGTAGAAAAACGCAGTTTTGACTAGTGAAACGAAATAATTCTTTTAAAATAGCAAAACATGTCCAAAAATTTGATTCCAGCGCCATTAGAAGCGTATTTCAAAACTCTACTTTGTGGACTCAAGAAAACTCAAATTTCGTTAATATACAACCCGGTTACAGCCATCTGAAGTTTGCTGTAACTTCTAGACAACTTTTAATTTCGACTCTAATCGTAACCATACGCATATTTAATGATCATGCACCTTATATGACTTAGTAATTCATTTTATATTAACCCTACTACAGATTTATCATTCAATATTTTGATCATACACAAACCCTAGCTATTACTTACGTGTTCAAACACGTAGAAACAACCCTTCACATAATCACAAGTTACAAGCATCCTAGCAACCCTAAAATACCTGTTAAAATTGACCACTACACATGTTTGTATAAGTTCAAAGTCAACATAAAAATCTTAAATCAAGCTAGTTTGTATGTATAACTAATTGTCGGATTGAGCAAGAGACCGGGAGAGAAATGAGCCGCGAGTGAGAGGGTGAGAAGGAGTGTGTGAGACATGCGACGATGGGGGTTTGCTCGCTGTCGTCAACCAAGAGAGAAGAAGGAGAGGAAATTAGGGTTTTGTGTTTTTTATAAACTCCCCCATGCAAATATATAATATAATCAAGCCTTGGGCTCCAAGAGTGGGGAGGCAGTTTGGGGGGTCTTGGGCCGCAAGGTGGCGCAGGTGGGGTGGTTTGGGCCGAGAGGAGAGGAGACAGGTTGGGTTTGGTTTGGTTTCGATAGTTTTTTTATTAAATCCTATCGTGTAGGTAAATATTGTTATCACGTAAAGTAATGTCATAAATATAAAAGGTAAAACGTATCGTCGTAAAGGAAAATATAAAACAAGGCGCTAACCTCAAATCTCCGATGAATCCTGATCCCCCTTGTGTTTCAGGTCTTTTGACTTTACTTGAATTTCACTGAGTTGGCCAGCTAGACGCATGGCCTCTTCGAGAGTAGCCGGCTTACTACCTTCCACCGTCCTTGATAATTGCCAGGAGACCCTTAATGTACTGCCTAATGAGTCGGGTAATGGGAGTGAATAGATACGGAACCATCATTGTAAGCTCGTGGAACCGCTTATTGTAAGCCGTGTTTTCACTTTCAACCTGTTTCAAATTCCCGAATTCATCTTCCAAGTTCTTGATTTCATGTAGGGGGCAAAACTATCCTTCATAATCTCCTTGAGCTACTCCCAGGTCAAAGCGACAACAGCTTCCTTACCACGGGTATTTTTCTCGACATTCCACCAAGTTAATGCATTTCCTAGAAAACGGCCCGTAGCATATCGAACCTTACAATTGTTGGGCATTCGGAGTTAAGAAACGTACTCTCCATTTCTTCGAACCAACGTAGAAGAGTAGTAGCACCACCAGTGCCTTCATAAGTAGGAGGGTCACAAGACTGAAATGTTTGTACAAGCATTTAGAAGAACCAGAACTGCCATGGTTCTCTTGGTCATCGGCCTCCTTTAGGGTTTGGTGAACTTGAGCCACGATGTTGGGAAGGATAACGGTCATCTCTTTGGCAATGTGAGACGCCATGCGTTGCCCAGAATTTCCGCCACGTTTTCCATTGAGGTTGCGTTTGACCGACATCTATAAGGATTGAACACAATAAGTTTTGAGTATAAACAAGTGGACATTAAGTGTGTTCAACATAATAAATAAGAAACTTATGATATATAGAGAAATTCGAAGCTTATGATATAAAATAATGTGAAACGTGACATCTCATTAATAAAATATAATAAGTAAGCATTTCATCATGAAATCATATGAATCATGGAGTCAAATGAAACTTATGATAAAACAATATTTCAAAAATGAAATACTAAAAGTTTTTAGAGTTGGTATACTTATAGTTTCAATATGCCTTCCATGCATCACTTTCGTAATCACGTGGGCCCCCGTGATTAACGAACATTTGCATAGCCCACATATGTCTACCCTTTGACATACAACTAGCCCAAAAGAAACCATGAAATGACAGGGTTTGGGGTGATATGAAACATTGTGGGAGGGCACCCATGACTTAGCGTGGGTACGTTTGACTTATCAAAGTGTTGTTGGTTTACATAACGTTTGGTGTGACATGCTTTGGCCTAATAGGTATTGGTACTCTCATCGATGGTCCCCAGGTAGGCAACGGGTCCTTAATGGATTTATACGAATGCCAAGCCTAGACAGGACGTCCTGACTACTGGTACCTAACCCTTCCAATTACTACATGTCTGTCACTTAGCCCACTTTGACGAGATGTGAAACTCAAATTAAATTCGAAACTTTAAATGAGATAATTGATATTCAAAGGGGTATGGAAAAGAAATAATGAAATCAATATACTTTAGATACATAAATAATAATAAAAGATATATTATTTATTTATTATATAGTATCTGTGAACGCGACATGAATAAAAGAGAAACATACTTTAGATAAACAATATACCACATTGTATCATGTAACACACTTTTAACATATAAAAATTAAATAAGTGATCTTGTGCATACGTACTTAAAATATTTCAAACATTCATAAGCGATAAACAATTAATCAAATAAGCACATAAGTACCTAAAAAAACTATACTCTAAGTCTATGGTCTAATAACCTATCTTAATTCCCTATAGTCTCAAGCTCTAATACCAATCTGTCCAGCCCGACCCGCAGCGGATATGGCACAGGGTATGATATGATTGTTTCATAGCTTTTGACTTTATTTAAAGTTTAAATATTTATATCATCAATATTAATTTGTCTCACATAACCAAATAATTGTTTCAAATAAAACCATACAATATTCAAAATACAAAAGATAACATAACTCTTGATTTAATATTCTAATGAACAATCATATGTGTCTTCTCAAGTAGCTATCAACCTTGTTTACATGTTTCAAGAGAAATTTGGGTCAACAATAGTTGGCGAATAGATCTTTATTTGTTTTTATTTAACTTTAAAAGTTTAGTTGATTTTACTAAATAAAAATTATTTAACATGCAATATTAAGTGTAATAGGTGATATAAATCAATTAATCCGAAAAACAACCAATTCATAAGTAAATAATATAACATGACATAACGAAACATAAGTATGAAACAATGATGCGATTCAAACCCCCAAAAGGCGAAAAGCGAAACTATGAAACAATGATGCGATTCAAGCCCCAAAATGCAAAAAGCGAAGCTATGAAATCTATGACACAAAGCGGTAAACATGTATAGCATATGAATGAAACAAGTAATGCAACACACAAAACAAATAGGAGCACATATGACACTTAACTTGGCATGTTATTGAAAAAGTATACAGATCATATGAAACATGATATATGAAACACCCCAAAAAGTTAAAGTGAGAAAAAGAGGAAAAGTAAGATCTGTTCATAGTTTTGTGTTCCGTTAAAGCCCACTAATCCGCACGAGTAACGAAAGGAGAGATAACACCAAAAGACACAATCACCCTAAATATTATAACACCAAAATACTTAAATAAAATAACACTAGAAAAATATATAAAAATATTACAACCTAATACTTAGGTCTATACCTAAAATAAATATAATTTATCATATCTAATATTGCTTATGTGATATGATAAACCTACTAGTTTAATATAAAACTTAAATGTCAACAGTTAGTAAAATATCTTAAGTTAAAGTTTTCTTTTTTTTTACTTATTAATTTAATATACACTTTCTTTCAAGCTGTTTTATAGTTCATAAAAATAAACGTTATAAATTTAGTCATCTAATTTGTTTATTTTTTAAGGCACAATCTTATATGTTTTCTTTATTGGCAAAAGAAACCCAAATTTTAAAATATATTCTTTGATCAATAAAATGAAACTAATAGTTTATTAGAACTTTATATGGGATCTAAGATATAAATTGACTAAAAAATATAACTAATTTTTATATGACTTTCTCACGTCATATTATGTGTGCAAATTTAAATCTAAAAACTTAATTTTTGTCATAAGAAAATATAAAGCTTGTGATGTTTAGAAATATTATGATACGGAAATAAATTTTATAAAATGTGTAAAGATGGACTCATGATAAAATGAAAATGTATAATAATATCGGTGATATTGAAAAACATGGATTTTGTAATTTATTATATATATATATATATAGACAACACCTACATGATATAACAAAACTAACTACACAAAATGCAAGCTATGTCTAGATTCAAACGCAATCTAAGAACTACCCCAAGTATAAGAAATAAATAAGAAAGAAAAATAAATCAAAGTAAAATTCAATATATAATAACTTTAATAACTACCTCCTAGATGAGGATAATATCAGGATAAAGATGAGGGTGATGTTGATTCTTGTTCCTTCTTTTTGATGGTTTAATAAAACTTGCAAGACTACAATAGTGGTGGCTAGAGTTTGTTTGAGAGAGATGGTGGTGGTAAGAGTTTTTTAGAGATAAAACAGAGATGTTGAAATAACAAAATAAATAAAGTTATGATTTGCATTTTAAAAGCATGACCAAATCTTTGATTTAGAATATAAAATCTTGAAAAAGAGATTGAAAAAAAATATATTTTTTATTTAACATTAGCGGCCGACATAAGAGATGTTGATTTTTCTTTATATAATATTTTTTTATATATAAAGAACTAATTCAGCTGCTTAACTTGTTTTTCTTGTATACCTTGAAAAGTATAACGTTTTATAAAAATTCGAACATACCATTGGAACGAGCGCATTTTTCTCTATGATATGAACTAAGTTTCATAAAAATCAGAGTAGAATAAAAATAATATATTTTATTTATAACGGCTCGAACTAGTTTACAAACGGTTCGGATTTAATTTTTTTTCAAAACGGGTACCCTTCTTGGCGGATGTTACACTTGAGATAATTAACCCTAAGAACGTTATGCTTGTCAGTCTAAGATCAGTGTTCTATCATTCTTGACACCGAGAAATGATAGAGTGTCGGGTTGTCTTTGTCTTTGGAAGTTTGGGTAGTAATTGTATGAGAGTGAGTTATCCCTTATTGCCTTTTGATTCTTGCAATCCCGTGTCAAAGCCAGTTATGTTAGATTACTCCTTTACATCTTCGGGTGTATTATGGCTAATGAGACCAAGAGGAAGACCAGTCTATGAGCACTTAAACATTCCTTAGTTTGGTGAGACCGATAGGAGATCCATTCTACACCCTTGTGAGCGTTACGCGTCCCTTAGGTTCATTTAGTTGTATTAGTGAGACCAAGAAGTGATCTAGCTTACTTAAGTGATTCCTGAGATAGTTGTATCTTTAGACCTGGTTTGCTATAGGATTCCTTGTCTAGCTAATGGCTTCCCATATATGAAATTCCTTCGTGCTTTAGTCGTTTCCTAGTTTCTTCTTATCTTTCCATGTTTTAATTTCGTATTGTTAGATAAAAACCATGCTTATTATTCAGGTTAAGATTCGATAGAGGTTTATTACCAAGAGCCAACAATATCCACGGATTGATATCCGATTCTTAACACTAGCTATATTGTATTCGATAGGTACACTTGCCTTGCGTGTGTAGTCAAGTTTATTTGGTGAAACCCTTATAAAATCGTTTGTGTAAGTGATGTATTTTTATACACATTTTTCACATTATCATAAATAAATATCAATGACCTTAGATCTAACAAGACGATCATCTAGAAATGACAAGAGAGATGAATATATTCAAGAGTAAAGAAAAAAATGATTCATTAGCCCTTCAAATTCCTTCTCTAACACATCCAACCGTCCATAACCTCCTATCCTGCTGATCTGAATCCTATACAACTAAATCGTTACAAGTTAGCATAAAATCGTTTTATATACATGAATATTATTTTAACAATCAAGCAAGCGAAATGTCGATTTCTTTGAAGCCCACTAACATATTTAAACATAACTGAATGTGGTCCAACATTTTTGTAGGACCTAAATCATATGAATCCTACTAATCACATTACAAGTTAGCAAAAAAATCGTTTTAAGTTTGCATTAAAATTCAATATTCTAACAATCAAACAAGAGAAATGTCAATTTCCTTGAAGCCCACTAACATATCAAACATTATTATTATTTGTGGTCCAATATATTGTAGGGCCAAAATATTTATAACATAAAGAAATGTTACGTACCAAGATGATGTTTACAAGATCCCAACTATAAATACATAGGAATAACATGCCTTTTGAATCATACATACTAAACCACTAAAAACATGGATATTCTCATCTCAAACTGGTCCGGAGTTCAATCGCTACCGGAAAGCTACATTTTTCCACCCGAACAGAGGCCAGGAAACCACAAAATTCAACCATCAAAAGACATTCCTATCATTGATCTTGAGAAAATCAATGGCCCGGAACGAGCTCAGACAATTCAACAAGTTATAAAAGCATGCCAAGATTTTGGGCTCTTTCAGGTCAGTAAACGTCTAGGTTTTTAGTCACTAATGGTAATTTTTGTGTAGTCTTTTAAGAGCATGTGTGATCGACTTTTATAACATTATAGGTGATCAACCATGGAGTTTCGAGGGAATTAATGGATCAAACAATGGCGTTGTTTCAACAATTTTTCGCGTCACCTGCGGAATTCAAAGAAAGATTTTATTCAAATGATTTGAATGCAAGTTGTAGGCTTTACACTAGCACGTTAAACTATGAAAACGAAGAGGTTCATTATTGGAGAGATAACTTAACGCACCGTTGTCATCCTCTTGAAGATCATATTAACCACTGGCCTAATGACCCTCCGTATTATCGGTAACAAAACTTTGATCTCTAACCTAGGAACATTCAGCGTTTAAAACCGGATGCCTAAGCACCCAAAAGACCACCAAATTTATTTTGTTAGTCTCGGCTTTTGGTTTAACGTGGAAGGAGGTGTTAAAGCGTCATATCAACTCTTTAAGTATCATGTTCTAGTTTAACTAGTATATAAATAATATGAGAAAAAAGAAAAAAAAAATACGCCTGTTAAGAGATTGGTGAATCCATCTTTAACGTCCATGTGGCAGTGTGCCAGACGTTAAACAATAAAGTTGGAAGGGGCACTAGACCACAACAGTTGCCTTATGTACACCCTACTTATATTCTTTGTAGACTATTTGTTTATGTAATTAAACGTGTTTTTGTTTTACACCTTTACTTGTGTAAATCTAACTCTTACTTCAATTATACACAACTTTATTTTTATTTTTTTCTTTTTCTTTCGTATTAGTTAATACTAAATTAGGATTGAAATATTAAATTATACGAAAAACATATTTTTATTCTAAATAATTATTGTTTTATATACCATATTATTGTTTGTGATATTCATCAAGGTTACGTAATTAGAATCTACTGTTAATTGTTTTAAGTTTTCTGTTCGTTTTATTAAACTAACCCCTGCTTTGAACACGAAATACCCGTTATCCTTTTATTGTTTTCGACTAATAAATTAAGGAAATAAATATGCAGAAAAGTTGTGGCGGAGTACTCGACGGAACTGAGGAAGTTCTTACTGAAGATACTGGAGTTATTCTGCGACGGAATGGGACTTGAATCAGGATATTTTGAAGGTGAAATAAGCAAGAACCAGGTGGTATCGGTGAATCATCACATTCCTTGCCCGGATCCAAGTTTAACCATGGGAATGCCAGCGCACTGTGACCCGAATCTTATTAGCATGCTTCAACAAGGTGATGTTTGCGGACTACAAGCCCTTAAAGATGGTCAATGGGTTGGCGTTGAGCCTGTTCTGGACGCTTTTGTTGTCATTCCAGGCCTCCAGTTACGGGTATGTAATTAGGGATGCTCCCGGCTGCTTTGATAGAATTTTTTTTTAGGAAAAGACGAACTCAACCTGCCGGTTTTCATGGTGTGATGGTTCAGTTTTAAAGTTAAAAAAAAATAGCCTTTTAAAGCATAATTTCGTCTTAGACGTTTAAAAATGGTATAGCATGTTAAAGAATTTAATATGTATACATAAATTATAATATTAAATTAAAATATATATTTAAATAAGTTTAAGAGGGTTGGTTTCAAGTTCTAAACCATACAGCATACACTAATTTGTAAACCATCAAACCTTTAACCGAATCCTGAATTGAATGTACATATTCAAACTGGTATATAGTTTCTGTTAGATGGTTTATGACGGCGCTAGGCACGTTTCAAACTAAATTCACTTATTAGTCAGCTTTTAAAATCAAGTTTTGAAACTAAATAGGTTATAAGCAATGGGAAGCTAGCAAGTGCTGTGCACCGAGTAGTGACCGATTCAAAGGAGTCGCGGACCACCATAGGGACGTTTCTGATTCCTTCAAATGACGTCTTGATACAACCTGCAGATTGTTTGCTTGGTTCATCAGCCATGTTGTACCGCGGTTACACGTACAAAGAGTTTTTCAGTACGTTCACCCGTAACAATTGTGAGGCTGATATTGCTCTCGAGTGTTTTAAGCTGTGAGCATGCCCAAGCTTGTTGGATCACGTTAAGGTTTTTGTTGTATAATATTATGTGTGAAGTTTCAAGTGTTAACATGTTGTATAGGTGTGGAGGGTGTGCTAGCAAACATATGTATCATATTTGTAATAAGGATCATGATATCGTAAAATAAGCTTTCTGTGTTAAATCACCATATTAATGTATCATCTATGGTTTGTAGCTGTACATTCAGGATTCAAAATTACACTGAAAACTGTGCTTTGGTCGCATTTAGACATTGGTAATCCTGTCTAGTCACCAATTTGATACTAAAATAGCGGTCTCAGAAACCAAAACCTGCGACCAGTAGTGTTGCAACTGGTCCCTAAGACCAAATCTATGACCAGTTTGAACAATTCCACTGTTTTAAACCTAACCATAAACGCACATGCATGCATATGATTACATATTTTTTAATGTTTGACATGTAAAAAAAATCTCATGTTTCACAACTTCATATTTTACAGCATGCCACAAAGAATTAAAACCCAGATAATCATGTTAGTTCCATGTGTTTGATGAATCCTTGCCAAGAAGTTCTTCCAAAAGCTTATTATCAAGATACTTGAATTCAAACACAGGTTCTTCCTCGGATCCGCCATTGTCATCCCTCCTAAACGACAATGATGAAGACGAAGACATCAACGATGTCGAGTTTCCCACGAATGGTGGCATGGAAAAAGAAGCGGAATCGACGTATACTCCTCCGACGAGTTTACATTTCGGTCATGACCATCATTAGGAAAATTAAGAATAGCTTGATGACCTCTTAAAGCATAGGCCGCTCGATCATAAGCCCTAGCAGCTTCTTCAGCTGAGTCAAATGTCCCGAGCCATGAACGCACCGTTCCTTGTCGGATCACGTATCTCAGCCGCATAACGCCCCCACGGTCGCCTTGGTACTTATTTTCTCTCCTTCCTCTCTCACCACTAATTCGGGCAGGATCTTGATTTGCATCCATGCGTGGCAGTAGTAGATTCTTTGTGTTGAAATTGGTGAATTTGTTGCTATAAATATCAATGTGTTGTCCGAGGAGAATTGGCTCGACAAAGTATGGGTCGTATGTGGTGGATTGAATTAGTTTTGCTTCAAACGTTTGGAAGACCAGCCGCCGTTTCTATGAACCTTCATAATCACCTGCGGAATGTCAAGTTGCTATTGCACGTGTGGATACATATAAATAGTATTATGCAAAACTCCAAATAGTATTATGCAAAACTGTAAACATCATCTTTTATATATATAATTATATTGATAATGCTAAATATTACGAGAACTGTGAAAACGAATTAAAAAAACCAGTTAAACCCGATTTTTTTAATACAAACCTTATTGTAATTAAAATACAACATAAAAAGAGAATCTATAAATCAAATAATTCATTTCCCCTCTCAAAATCACTTTTACTAAATTTTTTTACACATGTGTAATATAACAAATTTACAACTGTGTAAATGACAAACTTACACATATGTATTTTTTCATTATTACGAATTCACGTAAATTTAAACCTGTAAATTTAAATTTTAACATTCGAATAATAATGATAAGCGTAAAAAAAACTTGAATTTGACCAGGTTTTAGTGGTTTTTCCATTCGTTCTCACGGTTCTCGCGATATTTCGTTCTCATTTAAACCCTCCCCTATATATATATATGTCCTTTGAGGGGGGGGGGGGGGGGGGAGGATGGATTGTTAGTGTAGATGATTTGAAAGATTTAATCAGAGGCCATGCATGGTTAGGTTCCATTTGCATACTTGATGGAATTTGGCATATCTTAACCAAACCTTTCGTATGGGCTCGATGTGCACTTGTATGGTCTGGAGAGGCTTACTTATCTTATAGTTTAGCGGCTATATCTGTCTTTAGTTTCATTGCTTGTTGTTTTGTTTAGTTCAAAAATACGGCTTATCCTAGTGAGTTTTATGAACCCACTAGACAAGAAGCTTCTCAAGCTCAAGCATTTACTATTTTAGTTAGAGAACAACGTCTTTGAGCTAACGTAGGATCCGCTCAAGGGCCTACCGGTTTAGGTAAATATTTAATGCGTTCTCCGACCGAAGAAGTCATTTTTGGAGGAGAAACTATGCGTTTTTGGGATTTGCGCACTCCTTGGTTTGAACCTCTAAGGGGTCCAAATGGGTTGACTTGAGTCGACTGAAAAAAGACATACAACCTTGGCAAGAACTTGTTTCGCATAATATATGACTCATGCACCTTTAGGTTCTTTAAATTCCGTGGGTGGAGTAGCTACCGAGATCACTTCAGTCAATTATGTGTCTCCTAGAAGTTGGTTAGCTACTTTTCATTTTGTTCTAGGATTCTTCTTCTTCGTGGGCATTTGTGGCACACAGGAAGAGCTCGTGCAACTGCAGCAGGATTTGAAAAAGGAATTGATCGTGATTTTGAATCTGTTCTTTCCAGATATATATATATACACACACATATATACGCATATATACATATACATATATATGTATATATATATATGTATATATATATATATACACATATACATATATATATATATACATATAAGTATACATATATATACGTATACATATATATATACACTAGTTTTCTACCCGCGCGATGTGGCGGCGGAGGCGATTATAATAGGATACTCGTTAACCGTTAGTTTATCAGTTGTTTCGTGATAAATTGTAGGGGTGATCACGGTTCGGTTTCAAATCGTACAACCGCCAAAATTGGTCTTCGGTTTGGTTTCGCGGTCACTTTCTTTCTTTAACTTTTGGCTTGTCAGTTTCAAAATCTTCAAAACATAGCGACTGGTTTGATTTTCGTGATATGTTGGCACTCGTTTTTCTGTTAGTTTATCGATTATTTGGTGATATACTTTCCTAGGATCTGTGTTTGAAATTATTCATGAAAGTTCCTAAAATGGTAAATGAAAGAAGATAAATCAGATGAACATGCAACGGAATAAATGAACAATGAGAGATTGTTTTCCTTGCCATCCTTTCGTAATTATGATTACTTGCATATGACTCACAATCTCCCCCTCAGCTTAAGATCACTGATATGTTCGTACAAAATGTAAGGAAGATAGGTTAGATTGATAATCGATGAAAGTGATCAAATAGAACAATACAGGCACTGTTCTATTTATACTACAATCCTAACCACTAAGCTTCTTATTATGATGTCAGCATGAAAGTAACATTTAACAAAAATAACAAACTAACAACATCTGCTAAGCTAACCATTGCTATACACTAAACATTACAAGGACCGATAGAAAACACTGATGATACATCCTCTGTTGGTCATCAGCAGAGCTTTTCCTTGACAGACCTTTAGATTTGATCTTTAGCAGAGCTTTGTCTTGGCAGACCTTTCAGCTTTAGTCTTTAGCAGAACTTTGCCTTGGCATACCTTTTAGCTTTAGTCTTTAGCAGAGCTTTGCCTTGGCAGACCTTTTAGCTTTCGTCTTTAGCAGAGCTTTGTCTTCAACAGAGTTTAGCTATGGCAGACCTTGGACATTTAGTCTTCACCAGAGCTTGACTTGGACAGATGTTACATTATTGTTTGGATTAGAGGTTGTAGTATATTTTGGCTTTCTATCATCTGTTCTTTTTTAGGGTTCAATTCCAACAATCTCCCCTAGAACATATGATGCCAAAACTAAACTTTATTACTTATCTTTATTTCTCATCAATGATTCCCTTATTTGGCCTTTGAACTAAAGTTCAAAGTCCAGGGCAATCATGTCTTCTACATCCCTTTAAGTTCAAGATTCAGCAAGTCTTGGAGATCAGCTGCATCCAGACCATATCCTCCATTTTTATCTTTTGAACTCTACCATCTAACTTGAGCAATGTCAATTCATGGTTGTCTTTGTTAGACTTTCACTTTAGAATTTTTGAGTTAGATGGTTTTCTTGGGAGTAGGATTATTTGTGATGAGTTTGGTGGAGTAGGTTTGTGTACAAGTATTGAGAGTGAGGCTCTAAGTTTGTCACTTGCAGCATCTGTGTGAAACAAAATTTGGTTCTTTATTCCCTCTTTTCTCAATTCTTCATGCATCCTTTGATCTTCTTCTTCTACCTTCTTTTGCCTCTTTGCGTGATTCAAGGCAATGGTGGATAAGCTGGTGGTTGAAGTTAATCTTTTAGGAACAATGGTCTATTTAAGAGCAAAGGTTGTTTGATTATAGATTGGCTTTCTTGGAATAGAAGGATCATTTTTTCTTAATTATTCCAACCTTCTGTAGGTATCTACCACTTTAGATTCTGACCATCTAGCAATCTGCCTTGTTGTTCCATATAAAGAATCAACAAGCTCGGCTTTCATTCTTTTAGTTTTGAGAGTATGGTCTTGGCTTTCAATTTTAACCTTATTCCAAACAGGAGGAGTAGGTTTCTTTGAAGGATCTTTGAGCATATAATGAATTCTTTCAATTTCTTCTTTAAGCTCATTAGCCGACCAACCTTTAAATTGTGTCGTTGTTGCTTTGTTAGGCTTATGCTTCATGACATGATCAAGATAATCTTCTTTGAGTTCTGGATCATCAGTGGTTGGCTGTTCAGACATAGACTAACACAGCTCCTTTGCAAATTCATCAATGCTTCTAACTTTGCTCAGTTGGTATTGCAAGGAAATTTGTTAAGCCTTGTCATCTTTATCTTTTGATTTTTTTCTTTTGCAATGTATTCAGCCTGTCTATCCTTCAGCTTAAGATATTCATCCAAGTTCCTAGGCTTTCAATACCCCAGAAAGGAAGGAAATTCTCTTTTTGTTGGATCTTCTATTTTTTTAGAAAGCTTCAATCGCACCTTTAACTGCAAAAATTTCCAATGGGTATAATGCACCTATAGGAAGGAATGAGGAGAATAGGTGCATGATTAGAAATGGGGGAAATGAAGTTTCAGAGTGTGGAGGTGATAAGGATGGTTGTGATATGGATTGTGATGAGGTGGGAGGTGGTGATTTTGTCTTCACGCAATTTAACGATTGCTCCGTCCTGAAGTTTATAACTAGTGCATTGTTCTATTAAATAACATGTTGAAATTAAAAATTTTATATTTAGCATACCAAATTCCTTTTTCACTGCTAATACCAATTGCTCAGTCGCCATTGCTTAAATTTATTTTCAGTCAAAAACAAAATATTGAATTCTATCATAAACTCACTTCAATAAACAAATAACAGATATTACACTCACCTTTAAACCCGGTTTTATTTTCAATTAATTTTAATAATACGAAAAAAAGAATATATACATGTAGAATTTTACCTTATGTGATGAACATAGCTATCGCAAACAAGAGCCTTGACCTAGACTTTAACATCGTTAGGGCCTAGACTTTTTAGAAAAAATTAAAAAATAAGAACGTGGTGTAAATAACTTATTAGATGTGGTGAATTTTTTATAATTAGAAACCTAAACGAGGATGATGGTAAGGCTGAATTTGAAGGTTCTTGAACCAAGCCGCAGTGTTCTCTTTTTCACCTGTTCATCGGTCTTCATTTTCAACCGTATTCACATTTCCAGAATAAAAAAACCCTAATCAATACAAAAATATATACTCTCTCCATAGATCCATTCACAAAACATTAAAAAAACACAAAACCAACACAGATCTGAAAGTATTATAACCGATCTGACAAATATGTTCAAAAAAAACTTACAAGATATAAAATTTAACAAACAAAACGATAGATAGGGTAAAAAAACGGTACCAATCTGGCCCCCAACCAAGCCTTGTGTCATCATCTTCCATCCACAACGAAAGACTGGCATCGTATAGAGAGAAACCCTAGATCCATCTTTGATCGCCAGAGAGAGAAAGAGAGAGAGAGCAGATGGAGAGGAGAGGCAGATAAGAGTGAGAAACCCTAGATCTATTCGTGTCCGTGTTTTATTGTTTGAGTGATATAAGGGTATTATTGGAAAGTAACTTCACATATGTGTTTCGTGTATTTAAAAGACTTGTATATAATGTATTAAAGGAGTTTTAAGGAAGTGTCAAATTATCTTAAATTACCCTTTAGATATACATATTAATATAGTATAGATAATAGAGAAGTAACTCGTCAGTATATCATTCAAAGTATTTTTTTATTGGTACTATAAATTATAATATATTCAAACAGAGTTTATTAATTTTTTTTAAAGAAACTTAATGGATTTATATCTAACATATGATTGCTAAACTTTAATACATGACAAATTAACTTTATAATATTGATTTTGGTCTTTATGTAAACATGATGGTACTATTTATTATAGGTATACATACATATACATGTATGCATCATATCTCAAGTTTATGAGTTTTATGTGCTAGTAGTCATGGTTAATCAAATGTCAGATATCTCATCACCAAAAGGATTTGAGTAAATATATAAAAATTTGGTTGAATGTTAACTAAAATTTGGTATGCAGTGGCTTCTTGGTGCAAACAGTCCATAACAAAATATTCTTGCACCAGGACACTTAGCACCAATATGCTCCACTTAAAATAACTAAAATTTGGTATGCAGTGACTTCTTGGTGCAAACAGTCCCTAATAAAATATTCTTGCACCAGGACACTTAGCACCAATATGCTCCACTTAAAAGTTTGCAGTTTATCAATTTTTTTATTTGGAAAAACACTATTATCTGGAATAGACCTAGTTTATCCACATTAATTAACCAACTGTTTATGCTATTAACCAAACTACTTTCCTAACAACTGACCAGCTTAACCCATAAAAGGTCTTAAGAGTATACACCACAACTTGTAACAGTCACAAGTAATTTACATATATACTCACACCTTCAACTTTCCAAACATGTTTCGTTTTAGGAACAAACGTGTCAAAAACTTTCAGCAAATAGAAAATTCAACAACAACATCCGAAACGAAAGTAACATCTTCTGAGATACGTTGGACTTCGATTCCTCTATATAGATTTTGCTAAATATATCAAGGGTTTTGATCTTAGCTAGCACGAGAAACCTGAAAATAGGTAACATAGTAAGTAAATCATTTGCACAACCACACAAAATTATAAAAGAAATCAATCTACCAGGATATTATTTATTCTAAATGGGTCAAAGTTATAACCTTGATGATAGTATACAAATGTGCCCCTACTCCTAATGGAATTTGAATGCCAAATCCATCAAATCATACTTGAATGACATATAAACTGTAGACGAAATATTTCAGTCCAAAATTTTAAAAAATGGCCAACACTTTTACGAACGATGCAATTGATAGTTATACAAAGGACCCCATCCTACACCAGCTGAAATTATTGTAGGTGTAGACCAAGAATCACCAGCTCTTTGAGCTATAACCAATACAGTAGCAGGTTTATATTTAAGTAGCATCACCGCTCTAGCATCAGTTAGAATAGCAAGACCTTTAGCTCATTCCATAACCGCCACATGAATAGACGTTTCAGGTTTTAACCGCCAAACCGGCCAAACTGATTGGTTTAGTTGTCTCTCGAAATTGTAGTTAGCAATCCGGCCCATAATAATATTCATTAAAACCATGACCTAGTGGTATGGTGTCCCCCCTTACAAATGTTAGCTTGTGAGTTAAGATCCTTACAAGTGCAAGGTAAAGGTGAAATTAAAGTGTAAAAAACAATTGTTATTAAAACAAACAAAGCAGCGGAACAGATTGTGTAGTGGGTCAAAATGGGTAATCTTGATGCGGGTTGAAACATGGCAGGCTAGGTTATGTCTAATTGACTGATAGACACCAAAATCTTTCTACTTCCAAGTTGCAGTTCATGTCGTAAATAGGCCTGCATTATTTTCTTTTTAACAAGTCTTTTAAATTTTATACAGTTGAAACTTAAAGTTAATCTACCAACTATTGAAAGCCAAAATGCAGGTTTTTCCTCAACCTGAGATAGGTTTGACCCAATTGCTTATGAAAGGAACGCTTTGGCTATACTATATCTTAAATGGTTCAATAAGTAGAATAAATGTATGGCTATAAAGAATGGAACTTGGTTTTAAAAAGCGCGCCTAGAGTAAATACAAGAAGTGCTCAAAAGGCACAAATTTTAGGAGGTTTTGGGGGGCTTTTTGGCCAGAGGCGTTTTGTGCAGATAAATGTTGTATCTTGTGCAGAGTGAACTGGCTTTCTCGCAATGTATACCCTTTGAAAACCATTTGCCCAAACACTTCAACTTAAAAAAACAAAAAGAAAAAAAATAACAGAGCAAATGGAAATAGCTTAAAGATAATACCGATTTAGCTTAATACGTAAGCAGCCGTATATTTTGGAACAAGAGTGAGATAAGGGTCATCCCGGTCTGCCCATACTCCAAATCCCTTATCAATTCTGAATAGGGAAATTAGTATGTTTGACTTAGGAAAGAGTCAATATTTGACTTAAAAGACTTAATTATATGATATGGAACTGATCTTTGTTGATACACTTTTATGTCTGTCGCTTGTTCTTAGTTACGTCTGTAATTTTACGGACTTTGTTTATTGTGTTTGTATAGTTTGGTCATGTTGACCAAATCAAGATATCCTCCTATCTTGATTGAGTACGACGTTTAGTTTATCTGTGTTGTAAAACAGTTGCATGTGTGCATACTGTTAAGTCTTGTATCTTTGATCTTACTGTCTGAACGGTATGTCTGTCCGCACGTTCTCCGAAGAGCACCTCTTCGTACTAGTGAAAGGTACTTTGTACGAGCAAGTTGTTGCTCGTACGAGCCATTCACTATTCGTACGAGTGATCCTCTAATCTTACGAGTGGCCCCTTTCAACAAGCACTTTGCTTATTCATACGAGCCAGTTCTTGTTCTACGAGCCGAAGTTAGTTCGTACTAGAAACCATTGCAGAATGTTCTTCGTAATTTATAGGGGTTCGTACGACCAGCAACATTCTTCGTACTTTTGCTAGATGTTGGCACTATATAAACAGACATGCACTTCACAGTGAAGCGAGTGACAAGTAGTGACACTATAGAGAGACACTAAGGCACAAGAGAGAGTACACAGAGAGTATATCCTGAGTCTGTATGAACATTGTTTGTATGTGTTTGTACTAGTTCTCTTCTGTTAATCAAGATAGTGAATCTTTGGTTGTCTTGTGTTTCTTACTTTGCTTTGGTTTGCATACTTACGTGGATTCCACACTCGTATGTGTGTTACATAAACAAGGAAGTAGGTTAATCTTGATCCTTCAAGTGGCCCTACAAGTGGTATCAGAGTTTTGGCTCTCTTCCTTGTTTAAAAACCAAGCTTAGTGTTGTGTTTGAGCAACTTGTGAGGGTTCCTGTAAGTGTTCTTGAACTTCTAACAAGAAACATAAGTTTTTAAAAGATAACTAATTTAAAACTTAGGTAAAACTTGTTGTATCTAGAAAATTTTTATAAAAACCTTGTTAGAATACATGGAGACATGTTAGGATACGGTTTTTCTTAAAATTTTCTATCAAAGTTCAATTGGACATATTTTCCGGTGCAACACCTGCTGGAAAAATCACCGGACTATTCTTTTAGGGTTGAACAAATCTCAGGACTTGACTGAAAAGCTGATATTGGAATGTTTGTCTTTTTAATCGAAACCATGTAGACAACTGACAACTTTCGAACAAACTCAGAAACAAGTCTCTGTTAGAAAAGGAAATTTCACCAACCAACCCTGCAAAAAGATTCCTCCCTGCGAAAAACTAAAACATCAATGAAAAACCTCCGTGCAAATAACCCATCCGCACGAAGAACAAGATTAATCATGCGAAAGACCACTCGCACGAAGAACCTTGTTCGCACGAACCATAAGTTGCTCGCATGAAAGACAGTTATTCATACAAAAAACCTGGTTCGTACGAAGAACAGTGATTCGTACGAATCAGTGATTCGTATGAAGAACTAAGTTTCTTTGTGATCTGTTTTTCGTGTCGCAGTTTTTCAAGACTTTGTGGTTTTTAAAAAAATGAATCTTTGAAACTTTTAAGTTAACTTTCATAAACAAGAAAACAAAATGGGTACAAATCCTTGGGATTCGGGAAGTAGTTCAAGCTCAAACTAAGACTCATCACAATGCTCCACAACCTCATGGGTTAACTCACAGATGCCTCAGCACACAGCCATGATTACCGCTAATCAATGGGGTGTGTGGTAGATCAAAATCAAAGCATTCAGACTCTTCTTATTAGCGAGAGTGAAACAGGAAGTAATAACCATCCACCGAAATTGAACCATATGAACGATTATCCTTCATGGAAAAGTCGCTTCCATACATATGTTCTCGGTCAAAATACAGAATTATGGACATGTTTTACTACACCATACAAGGAATCTCTCGAAGAAGTAGGATCAAATCCAACCTTCTTAGCCAACTTAGATGAAAATGATAAAAGGCCTATGATTTAGAGAAGAAGGCATTTTCTATCCTTACACAAACACTTCATAAGGATATTTACCATCAATTTGTGTACTGTACCACCACCAAGAATTTGTGAGATACTTTGGAAGCAAGAGGGGAAGGAAATGCCGCAACAAGAAAGAGACGACATGATCTGCTGAAGAAGGAGTTTGAAGGTTTTATGTTCATGGAGAATGAAATATTGAGCGATATGACAACCCGTTTCAACCATCTGCTTAGTGAAATGTATTCATACAAAGTGATAGCATCCCCACAAGAAATCATGATACGTTTTGCTGATACCTTACCACCAAAATGGAATCAATTTAATGACTTACTAAAGCATAAAGCATTTTGGATGTGATCAGTATTTATGAATTTGTTCAGAAGCTGGAGAAAAAAAATGAAGAAGAAATCCGAAACGCAAAAAGAGTTTCTATTCCACAAAACCCTGAAATATACTTTAGAGATATTAAGAAGGGTGTTAGTACAACTCAGCAACCAAAACTTCAACCGCGTTTGTGTCAAACGTTAATCCCTTTCTACCACCACCAGTTCAAATAGATCAACCTGCTAGCTCAAGTACTTAAGCTTATGCTCAAGTATTTGATCCTAAATCCTCTCTACCACAACTGCAAGTTGTTACACCTCAAGTTCCACAACAAGCCTCTCAACAAGCTTTCTATGGTACTAACTTTCAAACTGCAAATCCTTGTATAAAATGAGGCTTAAATGATAATGAACTTGAAAATGAGTTTTCTACTAATGTAATATTATAAGTAAGATTATTCGGGATGTCAAACCAGATTCTAAACTGAGTTTATGAACAAGTCCTTGTATTATGTCGATAAATGACGATAAATCCCTTGTGCTTATAAAATGGTTTTAACCATATCTTTTCAAAATAAATCTGTTACCTACTGATATGTTATATTAAATAACATATCTAAGACACACTAACTTGACCTTAACATCAGTCTTCATTAAACATCGCATAAATCGTCATTTTACGACATAAGCGCCGTTTCGGCGCATAGTATGATTTTAAATCATATTTATCAACCAAGACTTGTTACCTACTGATTTCAAAACTTATTTAAAATATTTTTACAGTAGGTGCATGATGTAAACTCAGAATCCTGAATAATTTATAAAACTATGTGTAAAATGACCAAAATGCCCCTTCGGCGCATAGTTTGGTCATAATAGATAAATTACACATATAATCAATATCCTACTGATATTATATCATAAATTAAACATTTTTTCCAGAATACATATCATCATAACATTAAATTATATTCAAGTTTCGTTTTAAAACCTTAACGGGCATGAAAATTGATATCCTACTGATATTAAAACTTATTTAAAGTATAATGGCATATAGAACTTATCCATGACTTATCCGGTTTCCCGATATTGTTGATATGCGTACGGTTAAGTATATGTAACTAGTTTACGAAAGTTAACCGAAACGGGTCTAACCTTGTCATTTAAGTCTCAAAATCCAGAATGTTTATAGTTTATTCATATTACACAAGTCAAAGTGCTTGTTGATATTAAACTACATTTTATCCGATCATCGTTTAACCTAGCGTTATATGTTTTGATCCTGTATGCTAGTCGGTCTAAGTCTATGACTTAAATAAGACCGATAGTATTTAATTGGTTAGCTTATGCCATAATCCAGACTAGAGACATTCCGGTAAATGCTCTCTGCACATAGTACTTTTGTGTATAGCTGAGTTATTAATCTTGCGTTTAAATGAAGACTAGCTCAGGTAAATACTCTCGACTTTTATACGGGCTTGGGTTACGGTAAATTATTGCCGCTTGGTCGGAAATGGGATCAATCAAATGCAGGATTGTGGCTAGTAAATCCGCATATTCCAATTTAATCAGTTTTGTTTGATAACTTAAACATCGGGGTTAACTTCCGTGTCCTGGTTATCCTCGGATCATTACACTAGATAATGGCCACGACCTTAGCACGGGTGTAGGCATACACCCGATAGATGCTCAAAATGCATTACCCACAACGTTGGGGGAAATAACTCCTTCGTGAGTTCAAGTGGTGAGTATGTTAATCATGTCTCGGTCTCCGTACCGGGCCCTGTAAATATGGACAAACATGTGAATCTGTTAACAAGGTTGGAAGGTCAACTTTCCTAAGTTATGAAAGATTTTGTTCCAATGTGCACTTAAAACATTTTTTAAAATGTTTTCAAAATGAGTCAGTTAGGTGTATTTACCAGCGGAAGCTGACGTATTTTTAAAAGACTAAGCTTGTAGGTACAATATGAAAATAGGCTGGAAGTGCTCGGTAGTGATAAGAGGATCTTGCAAATCCTAGATCTGCCTAAAGTCTGTTTTACATTCTTTTTGTACAATTTATGATCCGTCTGTGGATCTTCTATTACGAGCCGTCTATATATTATTTTTGTACTTTGAACATTTGGTTTGTAATAGTAATTTAACTCCAAGACTTCCACTGTGTTGTGTTTAATTGACTATGATGATATCAACTTACATCACGATATTCCCCACCTGGGCGCACCGGTGTTTAGAATGGCCGTTGAAAGCCGGGGTGTGACAGGTTGGTATCAGAGCCAACATTTGAGAGAATTAAACACTAGCCTTCTCGTGTTTGATCTCAAACTTTCACAAGCACATTCCTTAGACTTCCGAGTCTAGGCGTTGACCTAGGATTACTCATTTCATTATTAAGTTATTAGTATTGTTTTTATTTGTTATTTAACAGGAAAATGCCGCCTAGAGTAAGAGGAAGAGGTAAAGGACCAATGAGGGGAGGACCTTCTGGACATATTCCCTCACATCCCCATCACTCGAACCCCTATGAGGATTCGGGGGATTCATGGCCATTATCACAACATTCACCTTTTCATACCCAAAACTCGTATCATTCATATCATTCACATCATTCACACCACTCTCACCACTCTCATCATTATTATCATGATGAGTTTAACCTCAACCAATACTTTAATACACCCCAGCCAACCAAAATAAGTTAGACCAACCCAATCCCATGGACGAGGACTCCGACCCGGAGATGCCGCCATCAGGATCACACACCCACCCCATCAAAATTTCAAGCAATTCGAACTCTTACGCTGGATCGTGATACCAAGGTCCTAATGAATGGGACCAATATTGGAACCAATTTACCTTCGCAAACACTCCTTCCCATCACTCCCCAACTCCTCCAGTACAAGAAGATGTCCACATGGAACCAGTGGAACAACCCCAATCGCCACCTGAACTGCCAAGAAGGAAAAGAGGAGCACGTATGTCGGTACGTACGGGCCAACGATCGGGATCGCTGCCACCTTTTCCCAAACCCTACACAACCATTCACGACGACCCACAAATGGGTGGACCCTCTAATGTTTCACCTATGGTTGAACCGACACAACCACCATTGGTTTAACCACCACCCTCGGGTTAATAACCCTATCCCAACATATGCGGATACATATGGATATGATCCTTTTAACCCATCTACACCTGTTGATTACCAAGCATTATCGCATGACCCTTATATGCAAGTGGTCATGCATAACGCACTTTACCCGTCTCCTTTTCCACCTACTGGATATCCAAGTTATGGGTACCAGTATCCTGTTATGTCACAACCACAACCACAACCCACTCTCCACCACTCGAGGCCATCAATGAGGCCTTGGAACGAATGAAAGAAATGCAACAACAAGCGGAGAAAACGGAAAAAAAAGACAAGCGAGTTCTTCAAGAAACTCTCCAAGCTGGTTAACGGAAAGAAGGACGAGTGAATCTCTTCTAATAATATATATTAGTCCCTGGAGGACATTGTTATTTCTTTAGTCCCTGCGTGGACATTTTCATTTCTTTTAAGTCCTTGCATGGATAATTTGTTTCATTTATTTATTTCTAAGTATTGTGTTTCCTTATTTGGCATTTAATGAATTATTTTGGAATTATATATATGCATTTATCATCTTAAAGTGAACGTCTCGGTTTTACTCGAAATTTATGTTCTGCTATATAATTCCAAAAACACCTTAATGGGTTTGATTATGCCAAGTGGCACAGACCACACATTGGCAAAGAAATGATAGTTAAGGATAAGAGGGCCTTCTATCAGGATAGTTAAGGGAAGTTATCCTTCAATCTAGAGGTGGTGGACTAGGTTCAAGCCTCCAAGGTCGTTAAGGTCCATGGTGAGCGAGACCATTAATTAACCATTAAGGTACTCTTATGTTAACATTAAGGAATGTTCATACTCCTGGTAGTGTGACTTGAGGAACCGCACTAGCCATCTATGCCAAGGTGCCATAATTTGTCCAAGGTGACAGGCCAATGTGCCATAATGTGTCCAAGGTGACAGGCCAATGTGCCATAATGTGTCCAAGGTGACAAGCCAAGGTGCCATAATTTGTCCAAGGTGACAGGTGAATGTGCAATAATTTGTCCAAGGTGATAGGCCAAGGTGCCATAATTTTTCCAGTGTGACAGGCCAAGGTGCCATAATTTGTCCAATGGTGATAGACCAATGTGCCATATTTTTGTCCATAAGTGACTGGCCAATGTGCCATAATTATATGTCCAAATTGGGACAGGCCAATGAGTCATGTTTTAATATCCTTCGTGACAAGCTTATGAGATATATATGATTTTCAAATGACAATGAAAGTTGTGACATTACGATCCACTATCTAATAATATATGGACTACGTCCAGATTGTAATTTGCCTTTGGTGGTCCCTTTCGGGACCTAGGCCAAATATGGATATGATAAGCCTAAGAGTTGTGATGTTATTCACACTAGCTTAAATAGGCGATGGGTTGTTATATCCAATGTTTAAAGCCAATATGGTTATCAATACTATGGCTAAGAGAAATTTTATTTGGCGTTTAGAACCAAAGCTTCAGAATGGCTAACTCGGACGAGACACAAAGTAGCCACCGGGATGTTAACTCTAATAACGCCGAAAACATAGCCATAAATAACGAGGACTTCCAAGCTCGCATAGATGCAACTGTTGGAAAGGCTATGGAAAAGGCCATAGAAAAACTTAGGGAGTCAAGTGCTACACGCTCCAGACCCTTATCAATTCCACATTCCTCAGCTCATAAGGAGAGCTCTGTTCATTCTTCAAATGCGAAGAATGAACTAAGAAAATTAGAATTTGCTGATAAGTCAAGTTCTTCAAAAGACGGATGTACCTACAAATATTTCGTCTCCTATATGCCTCGAGATTTCATTGGGAAAAAGGAGAGGTAGAAGCCTTGAAATGGCTTGATGAGATGGAAACGACTGTGGATATTAGCGGTTGTGCTAATAAGGATGTGGTAAAATATGTACACATTCCTTCAAGGGCGATGCGCTGATTTGGTGGAAAGCTATGGTCCAATCTATAGGTAAGGTACACCTGTACAACTTAGGATGGTCTAAGTTTGTTGACCTCGTGAAGGACACATACTACCCACCTCATGAGGTGGAGAAATTAGAGACATAGTTTCTGACTCTTACCATGAAGAACCTAGACTGTCAGAAGTATGTTTCTGACTTCAATTCCCTGTCTAGGTTAGTTTCTTATTTGATTACCCCTGAACCTAAACGCATTGCACGTTTCATCCATGGGTTAGCACCTGAGATAAAGGGTATGGTAAAGGCTGCTCAGCCTAGTACCTATAGGTCCGCTGTAGACCTATCTCTCTTCCTCACCTTAGATTTAGTGAGGCAAAAGTCAGTTAGGACTGAAACTGATGGAAAAAGGAAACGGGAGGATCATAACTCCCAAAGGTTCAAAAAGAAAGGAAATTTCGGGTTCAAGAAGAACCAGCACACGTCAAATGACAAACCTCTGTGCAAGAACTGTAATTACAGACATTGGGGACAGTGTAGTGTTAATCCACAGATTAAACCCTGTGGTATCTGTAAGAGAAAGGAGCATAAGACCCTAGAGTGTAAGGATCTTAATAATGCCGTTTGTTACGGCTGTAATGAAAAAGGGCATATTAAGTTCAATTTCCCTAAGAATCCTAAAGGTAATGATGCATAGCCTGGAGAGGCTAAGAAAGGGAATGCCCGTGCTTTCCAAATGAATGCCAAGGAGGCCGATGATGACAACAACGTTATAACAGGTACATTCCCCATCAATGACATATATGCTAGAGTTCTTTTTAATTCGGGTGCAGATAAATCTTTTGTTGACCATAAGTTTAGTAAACTATTAAACTTACCCATAAGAACTCTAGACATAACCTATGAGGTAGAACTTGCTGATGGAACGTTAGAGACAGCATCTTCCATTCTTGATGGATGTTCTATATATGTTAAGAATCATTCTATCCCTATCTCTCTTTTGCCAATGAAATTGGCAGGGTTCGATGTAGTCCTAGGCATGGATTGATTATCTCATAACCAAGCCCGCATTGCCTGCGATAAGAAACTCGTCGAGATTAAAACCTATCTGGTGAAACGATCACCATCCCTGGAGATTCACACTACGGATTGCCAGACAAGGTGTCGTTATTTAAGGCATCCAAGTGTTTGGGGAGAGGTTGTGTCCTTTACATGGCACAAGTAACTATCAACGAACCTAAACCAGATATTAAAAACCTTCTAGTTATTTCGGAATATTCGATGTTTTTCCCTAAGAATTACCACGCCTACCTCCAGATAGGCAAGTGGAATTTAAAATTGATATCCTACCTGGATCAGCACCTGTAGCTAGGGCTCCGTATCGATTAGCACCGACATAAAGGAAGGAATTAAGGACGCAATTAGATGAACTTTTAGAAAAAGTTTCATACAACCTAGTTCCTCACCTTGGGGAACTCCAATTCTTTTCGTTAACAAAAAGGATGGCTCTGAGGATGTGCATTGATTATCGTGAGATGAATAAGTTAACAATCAAGAACCGATATCCCTTGCCCAGGATCAACGACTTGTTCGATCAACTTCAAGGTGCTAGCTACTTCTCTAAGATCGATTTGAGAGCAGGATATCATCAGCTGAAGGTTAGGAATGAGGATGTTCCTAAGACTGCCTTTAGGACCCGATATGGTCATTATGAATTCTTGGTGATGCCTTTTGGGCTCACAAATGCACCTGCAACATTAATAGATCTCATGAATAGAGTCTACAAACCGTATTTGGATAAGTTTGTCATTGTCTTCATAGACGACATACTTATCTATTCTCGTAATCAAGTTGATCACGAGAAACACCTTCGGTGCATTCTAGAACTGCTAAGGCAGGAGAAGTTTTGTGTTTAATTCTCTAAGTGTGAATTTTGGCTTAGAGAAGTCCAATTTCTTAGACATGTTGTAAGCGAGCGTGGTATCCAAGTGGATCCCGCCAAAATAGAAGCCATAATGAATTGGGAAGTACCTAAAACTCCATAGGAGATTCGTAGCTTCTTAGGATTGGCTGGTTATTATAGGAGGTTCATTGAGAACTTTTGAAGGATACCCATTCCTTTAACTACCTTGACCCGTAAGAATGTCAAGTTTGACTGGGGTCCAAAACAATAGGAATCTTTTGAGATTTTAAAACACAAGTTGAGCAATGCTCGTGTGGTATCTCTACCTGAGGGTATTGAGGATTTTGTTGTTTTTTGTGATGCTTCGCACACTGGCATGGGTTGTGTACTAATGCAAAAAGGCAAGGTGATTGCTTATGCATCACGATAGTTAAAGGTGCATGATAGGAATTACACCACCCATGATTTAGAATTGGGTGCCGTTGTATTTACACTAAAGTTGTGGAGACATTATTTATATGGCACAAAGTGTATTATATACACTAACCATAAGAGTCTCTAGCATCTGATCAATAAAAAAAATTGAACATGCGACAACGTCGTTGGATGGAAACACTTAATGATTTTGATTGCAAAATTCGCTATCATCCCGGTAAGGCAAATGTCGTTGCTGACGCCTTAAGTCGAAAGGAAAGGGTTAAACCCATTAGGATTAACGCAAAGAGCATTGACCTTAGAAATAACTTGAATGAGAAGCTATTAGATGCACAAAAGCAAGCCCTGTTAGAGGCTAATATTCCTAATGAGGGATTAGGCGGGACTACTAATCAGTGAACGCCTAGAAAGGATGGAATCCTTAAATTTTATGGAAGAATCTGGGTTCCAATCTTTGGAGGACTTAGAGATCTAAACATCTAGGAAGCGCATAAATCAAGATACTCAATTCACCTGGGAGGTGGCAAAATGTATCAGGATTTGAAAAATAATTATTAGTGGATAGGTTTGAAGAAATCTATAGCCACTTATGTAGTTAAGTGTCTGACGTGTTCACAAGTTAAAGCCAAACATCAGAAGCCGTCAGGACTTCTACAACAACTTGAGATTCCCATTTGGAAATGGAAAATGATAACCATGAACCATGGACTTGATTACCAAATTACCAAAACCAAACGTGGTAATGACACAATTTGGGTCATTGTAGATAGGCTGGCTAAGTCAGGACATTTCTTGCCAATTAAAGAAACATACAACTCCAATAAATTGGCTAAGTTATATGTGGACAAGAATGTATCGCTACACAGGTGTGCCGGTATTTATTGTATCTAACAGAGATACTAGATATACATCTCGTTTCTGGAAAAGCTTCGATCAATCCTTAGGCACAAGATTAAGCTTTAGTACGGCTTACCATCAAAGACAGGTGGTCAAAGTGAGTGTACTATTTAGTCCTTGGAAGACATGCTTAGAGCATGTGTGATTGATTTAGGTGGAAGTTAGGATGACCACTTACCCCTAATAGAATTCTCCAATAATAATAGTTATCATACGAGCATCAAGGTTGCTCCATATGAGGCCTTGTATAGGAGAAAATGTCAAACCCCCGTGTGTTGGGCAGAAGTTGGGGAAGCCCAACTATCAGGATCAGAGATTGTCTTGGAGACCACATATAAAATTATGCAAATTCGTGATCATCTCAAAGCTGCTCGAGATAGGCAGAGGAGCTATGCTGACAAGAGGCGTAAACCTCTTAAGTTCCAAGTAGGAGACAAAGTCATGCTGAAAGTATCACCTTGGAAAGGTGTAATGAGGTTTGGGAAGAAGGGCAAGCTAAGCCCAAGATATATAGGACCATTCGAGATAATCGAATGCGTCAGCACGGTAGCTTATAAGCTTAAGCTGCCAGAGGAGCTTAGTGGAATTCATGATGTATTTCACATTAGTAACCTTAAGAAATGTCTAGCCGATGAGTCACTAGCGATGTCACATCATGATGTATAGATAGATGAAAACCTGAGGTTTGTTGAGAAACCAATTTCGATCGAAGATCGGCAGGTTAAGAAGCTCCGAAGGAAATTGATTCCTATAATTAAGGTTAAGTTGGATGCCCTTAGAGGTCCCAAGTATACATGGGAGGTTGAGTCTACTATTGGACAAAAGTACCCCATCTTTTTGAATAAAATCTCGAGGACGAGATTTCTTTTAAGGGGTGAGGATGTAACACCTTGTAAAGTCGTGTCCAATAGTATAGAGACACGTGTTGTATTTTTAACCTAGTCTATTAAAGACTAATAAGGACTAAAGGTATCAGCATGCTCAAAATGAGCCTCTGAGTGACTTTCTCATGTCAACATGCATAAACATTAGCCTCTGACTGACCGATATGTCAACATGCTTAAACCTTAGCCTCTGAATGACTGATATGTCAACATGCTTAAACTTGGCCTTTGAGTGACTGATATGTCAACATGCCCAGCCTCTGAGTGATATCGGAGTCAACATGCTTATAATGAGCCTCTGAGTAATCCTTTACGAAGTCCTAACTCTCATATGTCCCATTTGTTGGATGAGAGGGATTAAATCCGTAAATATGTGAAAGTTGGATGATGTAGGGGTTAAAAGTGTCAACATATTAATTTATACCTCTGAGTGACCTTTTAATGTAATCGTGAGCTCGACAATGACCGGGCATACTCCCGGATACGCCAAATATTGGTTACAGAGGGCTAAATATGATATAAAGGTGTTTTAGGAGGTATTATAAGTTGAAGGGCTAAAAGTGTCAAACTTTAAATCTGGCCACAGGGCGCGAGAGGCAAGGCCCTGGCCTCTCGCAGGGTGCTAGAGGCCTGTGTCTGCTGAATTTTTGCTTGGCCTCTACACATGTTGCCAAAAACCATTGTTACGAAACTATGGACATCCAAACAGCTTGCCACGTTTTAGGACACTTGTAAGCTCCCTCTAACATCCCTTAACACCTGGCATCACCTCCTTCAAGCTCTCCAACTATAAATAGGTGCAATGCTTCACCATTTGAATTTGCACCTTTCTCATTTCACATGCTATCTCCCTCCTCTAGAAGTTCCTAACTGAAAGGAGCATCCAACTTAGTTCTATTGCATCCTAAGGATCACTTGTAAGTGTTCCTTTCTCTTGCATTTTCGTTTGTAGGCTTTTATAGCCAAAAGTCAAGCGTTTTACGAAAAACACCTTGACATTCGGTTAAGACCATTATGGTCCAACCATTGTTCGTAACAAACATGACTAAGTGATTGTAATAAGGTAGGTGTTAATCCCTATAAAGGGCACCTCCTGAAGATCACGTTTGCTAGACCAATTGGCGGGTCAAAGTTATTATATTAAAAAGTCAAACAGACCATTTTTCAGAAATATTATTATTTGAGCTTATGTATATTATGAAACATGTTTTGACACTTAAACAAGTTGGTAATAATTATTAGAACATGTAAGAACATGTTCGGCTCGTCAATTTCAAATCTAGGATCGGTTCACAACCGAAAGTCGCGAAGTTTGACTTCTTCTTTGACTTTCAATTCAGACCCGATTTAGATTAGTTAGCTACTGATCTAAGGTTGCATTATGATCGTAATATAATGTAGCATAACCCCCTAAGGTTATATTACATGATCATAATCAGAATCTAAGTTTATGCACAAGTTCCGTAATTATGCCATTTTGACTAAAATGCCCTTTTTCATCAAATGAGGTTTAAATGATAATGAAATTGAAAATGAGGTTCCTACTAATGTACTATTATAAGTAGGATTATTAGGATGTCAAACCAGATTGTAAACTGAGTTTATGAACAAGTCCTTTATTATGTCGATAAATGACGATAAAGCCCTTGTGGCTTATAAAATGGTTTTAACCATATCTTTTCAAAGTAAATCTATTACCTACTGATATGTTATATTAAATAACATATCTAAGACACACTAACTTGACCTTAACATTAGTTTTCATTAAACATCGCATAAATCGTCATTTTACGACATAAGCGCCGTTTCGGCGCATAGTATGATTTTAAATCATATTTATCAACCAAGACTTGTTACCTACTGATTTCAAAACTTATTTAAAATATTTTTACAGTAGGTACATGATGTAAACTCAGAATCCTGAATAATTTATAAAACTATGTGTAAAATGACAAAAATGCCCTTTCGGCGCATAGTTTGGTCATAATAGATAAATTACACATATAATCAATATCCTACTGATATTATATCATAAATTAAACATTTTTCCAGAATACATATCATCCTAACATTAAATATATTCAAATTCCTTTTACACGGTATGAAATTACCAAAATGCCCTTATGAGGCATAGTTTCATTTTAAAACGTTAACGAGCATGAAAGTTGATATCATACTGATATTTCAACTTATTTAAAGTATAAGGCATATAGAACTCGTCCATGATTTATCCGGTTACCTGATATTGCTGATATGCGTACGGTTAAGTATATGTAACTAGTTTACCAAAGCTTGTCATTTAAGTCTCAAAATCAAGAATGTTTATAGTTTATCCATATTACACAAGTCAAAGTGCTTGTTGATTCTGTACGCTAGTCGATCTAAGTCTATGACTTAAATAAGTCCGATAGTATTTAATTGGTTAGCTTATGTCGTAATCTAGACTAGAGACATTCCGGTAAATGCTATCTGCACTTAGCACTTTTGTGTACGGCTGAGTTATTAATCCTGCGTTTAAATGAAGACTAGCTCAGGTAAATGCTCTCGACTTATTTCCCCTATATGGGGTTGGGTTACGGTAAATTATTACCACTTTGTCGGAAATGGGATCAATCGAATGCTGGATTGTGGCTAGTAAATCCGCATATTCCGTTCTAGTCAGTTTTGTTTGATAACTTAAACATCAGGGGTTAACTTCCGTTTCCTGGATATCCTCGGCTCTTTACATTAGATAATGGCCACGACCTTAGCGCGGGTGCAGGCATACACCCGATAGACGCTCAAAATGCATTACCCACAAGGTTGGGGGAAATAACTCCTTCATGCGTTTAAAGTGGTGAGTACGTTAATCATGTCTCGGTCTCCGTAATGGGCCCTGTATGTATGGACAAACATATGAACCTGTTAACAAGGTTGGAAGGTCAACTTTCCCAAGTTATAAAAGATTTTGTGCCAATGTGCACTTAAAACATTTTTTAAATGTTTTCAAATGAGTCAGTTGGGTGTATTTACCAGCAAAAGCTGATGTATTTTCAAAAGACTAAGCTTGCAGGTACAATACAAAAATAGGCTGGAAGTGCTCGGTAGTGATAAGAGTATCTTGCAAATCCTAGATCTTCCCAAAGTCTGTTTTACATTCTTTTTGTACAATTAACGATCCGCCTGTGGATCTTCTATTACGAGCCGTCTGTATATTATTTTTGTACTTTGAACATTTGGTTGGTAATAGTAATTTTAACTCCAAGACTTCCATTGTGTTGTGTTTAATTAACTATGATGATATCAACTTACGTCACGATATTCCCCACCTAGGCCCACTGGTGTTTAGATTGGCTGTGGAAAGCCAGGGTGTGACATGCAAGTAATCATAATTATGAAAGCATGCAATGAATGCAATCTCTCAACTGTTAATGTATTAAAGTTCATTATTCCGCTGCAAGTTCATCTGATTATCTTCTTTCATTTACCATTTTTAGAACTTTCATAAACAGTTTAAAACTTAGATCCTAACAATTGGTATTAGAGCTTGGTCAAATCGAATTTGATTTAACAATCAATTTGATTAAAATAGATCAGCTCCTACTGCTAATTTAATTTGTCCGTTCTTATTAAAAAACTGAGCTTAATTACATTCTAAAAAGTTTTTAAACAAAAACTGTATTGTAAACAATCAGAACGTCACACACTTCACAAGATTCTCATAACACCGGCACCATGTTTAAACCATTGATCCTTGTTAGTTCTGAGTATAATATCTGGAAAGACGGATGGTCATGTCCTTGCTTAGCAGAACACCGGTTGGTGGAAGTCGGTCATCTTTGGACCTCATGTTCCAATGATACCGAGTACATAGGACCCTAAAGTCCAAGTACCATCGAATCCTGAAAATTCCAAGCAAGATTTCCAACAAAATCAAGCTAGATGCAAAGGCATTTAGCATCGTGGCCTCTACATTTCCAAACGATATCTATGCTGGCCTATAGCATTGCAACAGTGCAAAGGAATTATGGGATGCTTTGAAAGAGTAATTCGGTGGGACTGATGAAGCAACTGAAAACAACAGAGAGCTTCTGAATCAGCAATATGAAACGTTTTGTCATGTCAAAGGAGAATCACTACCCCAAAAGTTTGAAAGATTTAGCTGTCTCATTAGTGAACTTAAACTGGTGGAATGTTACACTTGCAATTCGACTCTAAATAGTCGTTTTCTTAGATCATTACAAGACAAGTGGGACACTATAGCTTTTGTAACTAGATATTCAGTTGGGTTCAAAGAAATGAGTCTTACTCAACTTCATGGTAGGCTCCTGACTGATGAGAGAGAGCTGAACTAGAAAAAGAAGCTAAAAGATTCTGGCAAAGTGACTGATGACTGTGCATTCGGTAGTACAGCTCTATTTGGCCAAGAAGAAGTCACTAGCAGTAGTAAGGATCAGAGTTATGATCATTTATTGATATAACTTCTGGTTTCAATTCTGACCCTTGCGCTCAAAATATATGTTAAGAACAAGAAATCAAACCATAAATAAGCAAGGATTTGATGGATTGGATGAATGTAAAGCTTCTTGCAACCTTGAGGCTTGAAACTGTCCCTCGCAGGAAGCTCTCGGACCTCAGAATTTTCCCAGAAACTTGGACAATTACCCAATAGTTTGATCAGTCGCGAATGCTCGGTTTTATAGACAAATTCATGTCCGCACGGCCGTGCGCTTTATCTGCATGGCCGTGCGCATCAGCATTACATCACTGCAGGGCATGGGCAGACAAGTGGATGTTTGAGCGGCAAAGTCTTCAGATGTGCACGGTCGTGCCAATGGGTCGCACGGCCTTGCCAAGTCTTCAGGTTACATGTTGATCTGCAATCAAGTAATGCACGGTCGTGCCAATGGGCCGCACGGTCGTGCGTTCCAAGAAATGAGCTGCACTGCCTCGCGCACGATCAGTGCTTCCGAGATCGCAAGTCTCGCATGGTCTGCGGTACGCCATTTTGGACCTGAAAATATAAAATTGACCGATTAAGTACCTATACGACGATGTTTTAGCCAAAACGCACAAAACGAGGGCAAAATGGGGAACTAATTATGTATATTTTAACGTATATCACTTACCTGAGGATCTGAATGATGAAAACTTTGCTCTAATTGCTGACACTGAAAAGAAACAAAATGAATGTTGCTATATGGCATTAGAGGCAATAGTTGAGGGTAGTGAGTTTGATGAGGTGCGATCTAAATCTGTTGAGTCTAATGTTCATGACACAACAGTGGTTACAAAAGAAAGTGCCGATGAAGATGTGAAACCTCTGTCTAATCCATGGGATGCTAGTGTTTGTGAAGGTAAATGTGATTGTAACATGATGATGCTACTAAGGTATCTCCTTAGGTCCTAAAAGACCTATGTTCAGATAAATGCCTCATAGCTTTTGCTAACATAAAAGAGGTGAATGAAAACATCAGGAATAAGATTTTAGATGATGAATTGCAATTTGAAAATCTTTCAAAAGAGTTAAAATCAAAATTGCTTGAAAAAGATTCTGAAATCAGCAGCTTAAAACATGAAGCAAGCATAACCAATGATCCACTCCAAACCATGATAGAAAAATATCATGTTTGCAAAAAGGAGTTGGAATCCACCCAAACACTTGTGAAAAATGGGTGAAATCCTGCAAAGGTTATGAGATTTTGTTGGAAAACCAGGTCAAAAGTAACATAAAATTTGGCATAAGTTCAAGAAAAATGACCAAGTTTATGAAAATATCACTGAAAATGATTCTGGTGTGGTTAAAACTATTTCAACAAACCTGGCTGGTCAAGAAATCAAACTCACAGATATAAAGTGAAATAAAATTGTTTTAGAAAGACATGAGAGATCCTCAACTTTTGAGAGATTGAAAAATATCAATTCAAACCCACATGGTCTGATGAATGTGACATTCTTGAAAATATTAAGCCAATGGATTTTTCAAAACTAAATGTGTCAAAGCACCAAAGGCTAGAATCATTACCATATCAGACTTACTAGCAGATGTTACAACATCTGCTGACAAAAAGTCTGAAAAGGGGAAGAAGAAAGAAAAGATCAAAAACTTGTTTTGTGATTTATGTAAAAAGAAGAATCATGTTACTAAAACTTGTCTTCTTCTAAAAGCTTATGACATCAACAAAACAGGTGAGATCATTGATTTTCCAAATTGCAAAATCTGTAATAAAACAAATCATAAACTTAAGAGTGTGTTTATCTCAAAAACTTGGATTTGAAAAAAAATGAGTATAAATTCAAAACACTGGAGAGTTCAAAGACAAGTACTGCAAAAGGAAAGTCTAAACAGACCTTTGTGCCTATTGAAACATCTGGTACTAAAGCACTGAACAAAACCTCTACTCCTAGAGAGGTACAGGTAACAGGTGCTCCACCTACCAACCAGTACCCAAGGGGATATGGCCATGCAATTTACCAAAAGGTACCTCTTAGTTATGTGGGTTACAAAAAGCTCTCAAAACCAAGAGTGAATAGGCATCCTCATGGTTACTATCATCTAACAGGAGATAGACTTCAACAGATGTTACAAAGATCTGTTCAAACCTCTGCTCATTCTTCCAATTTGAGGCTGACATGTTTGAGACCCCTTCCAAAGACATTTTGGCTTTGAAACCCACCTACTAATTATTTACCATTGTGCAGGGAGCTTCTACTTGCCTTGATAGTTTATGGTATGTAGATAGTGGAGGCTCCAGGCGTATAACAAGATGTAGAGCTCTTCTCAAAGACTTTATGGCTCATGGAAGGGGTGATATATCCTTTGGTAATAATTCAAAAGGAAAGGTACTTGGTTCTGGAACAGTTCAGGCTGGGAAGCTCAAATTTGAAAATGTCAATCTTATCGACAATCTGAAATCTAATCTTCTTAGTGTTTCATAAATGAGTGACAGAGGCTATGGGTCATTCTTCACTAAGAAAACTTGTCAGATTGTTGGGCCAGAAGTGGTTAAAAAGATTGATCAAATCATAGCCGAGAGCAAAGCACAACTTGTTGCTCATAGGAGTGGCAATGTATGTGGTTGATATGTTGAAGGATAATCCAATGACTGATGCTTGTCTGTTCTCAGTTGCCTCTAAAAAAGAGACAGAACTATGGCATAGAAGACTTGGACACACAAATCTTACAACTATCACCACACTCTCTAACAAGGCCTTGTAAGAGGCTTACCACAAAAACTTTTCACAAAAGAAGAACAATATGTTTCCTGTTTAAAAGGAAAACAACATAAAAGTTCTTACTAACCAATTGGCGAGTCCAAAATAAGCCAGTGTTTACAATTGTTGCACATTGACTTGTTCAGCCATGTAAAAATCATGAGCTTCAGTAAAAAGAGATATTGTCTTGTAATTGTTGATGATTTTTCAAGGTTTACATGGACTTACTTTTTGCACTCTAAGGATGAGACTGCAGACATCTTGCAAGGTTTTGTGAAACAAGTTGAAAAGCAATTTAACCTGCCAGTAAAAGTCTTCAGGAGTGACAATGGTACAAAGTTTAGAAATAAGGAGTTAGATGAGTTCTGTGTGTCAAAAGGAATTGTAAGGCAGTTCAGCATTCCAAGAACACCAGAACAAAATGGGGTGGTTGAAAGGAAAAGTAGGACTTTAATTGAAGGTGCTAGAACTATGCTTGCAGACTCTGGTTTACCCTTGTCCTTTTGGGCAGAGGCTGTAAACACTACTTGCTATGTTCAAAACAAAGTTTTAATCAACCCCAGACATCAATCGACTTCTTATGAAACCACTGATCTCCTATTTCAAAATCTTTGGATGCCCATGCTTTATTTTAAACTTAAAAGATTCAATTTCAAAATTTGCAGCCAAAGTAGACTGTGGTTATTTTCTGGGATGCTCAACCACTTATAAAGCCTACAGAGTTTAATTCAAGGACGAGGTGAACTTTGAATGTAAAGTTCAATGAACTTTTTTCATTAAAAATCCCAACAAATCATGCTGAACTTTTTGATTTAGACAAATTCACTTTAGAATCTATGTCTGTTAAGACTGACCATGCAGGTACACCACAGTCTCCACAACATGATTATGGATATGGCATTGTGATTCCGCAGTATAAAGCCACATCCACTATCAGAGGAACAAATGTTGTCAACAACTGTGAAAACTCTGCCACTACTGGATCAACCACTGCTGATCCTCAATCCTCTTCCATCTCATCAACCATAACCTTTGTTGATAAAAGTCCAACCACTGTGGATAATAATCATCATGTTCTCACACCACTTTCACCAATACCTCCACCTTCATTCTTCAAATTGCCAACAGATGTTAGCTCAGATGATTCACATCTGCAGCCTTCACTTCAAAATGCATCATTCCATACAAGGGAGATATAATCTACCTTAAAAACCATCCATCTAACCTTATCATTGGCAACATAAATAAAGGGGTGCACACCAGAAGCCAATCCCAAAACATTTGTCTTTTTGATGGTTTGCTATCTCTCACACAACATGTCAAGTAACAAGAGGCACTGAAAGATAACAGTTGGGTAGAAGACATGCAGGAAGAGCTCCTCCAGTTTAAAAACAACAAGTATGGGAACTTGTACCACTGCCAAAGGATGTATATCTAATTGGCACAAAATGGATCTTCAAAAACAAAACTGATGAGAGGGTATTATTGTCAAGAATAAAACTAGGCTTGTGGTTCAAGGCTACAGACAAGAAAGAGGCATGGATTATGATGAAACCTTTGCTCCTGTAGCAAGATTAGAAGCCATCATATTGTTCTTAGCCTTTGCTGCCAACCACAACATCAAGGTGTTTCAGATGGATATAAAAAGTGCATTCTTATATGGTAAGATCAAAGAAGAGGTATATGTTTGTCAACCTCCTGGCTTTGAAGATGCATTTTATCCTGATCATGTCTACAAGCTTAACAAAGCTTTGTATGGCTTGAAACAAGCACCTAGAGCCTGGTATAAAACTCTCTCAACCTTTCTCTTGTCCATTGGTTTTTCAAGGGGTAAAATTGACAAAACCTTATTTTTGAGATGGAAAGGAAACAATTTGATGCTTGTCCAAATTTATGTGGATGACTTCGTTTTTGGATCCAGATGCACTGCTATGTGTGAAGAGTTTAGAAAACTCATGGCAGCAGAGTTTGAAATCAGTGCAACGGGTGAGCTCTAATGTTTTCTTGGTCTCGAAGTAAAACAGTTGCAAAATGGTACATTCATTCATCAAAGTAAGTATGTCAAAGAACTACTTAAAAAAATTGATACGAATGATTGCAAACCATGTAGCACACCTTTGGCAACCACAAAGCTTGTCACTGTTGATGAAAAAGATGACTTGGTTGATCAAACTCTTTATAGAAGCATGATAGTTCTTTATTGTACCTAACTGCATCAAGGACAGATATCATGTTTGCAACATATGTTTGTGCCAGATCCCAATCAGCACCTAGAAAGTCCAATCTCATTGCTGTAAAAAGGATATTCAGATACATAAAAGGTGCTCCCACACTTGGTATCTAGTATCCAGCTAATGGAAATATTGAGCTTTCAGGTTTCTCAGACAATGATTTTGTTAGATGTAAAACCACAAGGAAGTCCATTTTAGGAGGCTGACAATTCCTACGCAATTGCTTAGTGTCTTGGCAGAGTAAAAAGCAGGCTGCAGTATCAACATCCACAGCAGAGGCTGAGTATATTTTTGTTGTAAGCTGCACTGCTCAACTCCTGTGGCTTCAGAATTAGTTATTGGATTTTGGTGTAACTGCTTTAAAGACTCCTCTCATTTTAGATAGTCAAGCAACTGAAAACATCATTAAAAATCCAGTATCTCATTCATTCTACCACCAAGCACATTGATATCAGACATCACTTTGTGAGAGATTGCTATGAAAAAGGTTTGATTTCTCTTCATCATGTTCCAACTAAAGATCAACTGGCAGATATTCTAACAAAAGCATTAGATACATCTACCTTTGAAAGTCTGATCTCTAGGCTTGGTATGCTAAACATGGAATATAAACAAATTTATGGGTTCCCAGTGTAAAAAGCATTAAAATGTGTTCAGAAAATCAACTTCCATCCTTAAAAATAGCTAAAATTGAAATGTTTCAATAAATCTCTAAAGTCTGTTCACAACCACTATTTCTCAAAACCTCTGCATGGCATGAAAATCTATCCATTACTAAATGTGTATCCTCTGTTTCAACTTCCACTGTTGGTGAAACTACTATTTTCCCAATCCACTGATAATCTATCCTCTGATAGTGAAAATCACCACTGATCATTCCTCAGTTCAAAACCACTATTGGTCTCCAGCAGAGGTTTCTAAACAACTGTCATCCATTATCCAACAGAGTTTAGATGTGCGCAGATGATAGCCATTAGATCTTTTGGAAACCGCTGCCACGTCAGCATTCACTTTTCCCTTTATAAACCCTGCTTCATCCAAACAGAGTTTCCACTTGCCGTTTCAATTTCAAAAATCAAACTTCTTCACAAATTTCTCCATTACTGTCTTCTTCTTCCAAACCCTAAATACTCACTTATTTACCATGAATCTTATCATCAAAACTCCCCATAACTACCTTCCAATATTCGAAAAAACCAACAACAATACTCGTTTCACTCCATGAATTGATGTTCTACAAGCATCATCATACAAAGATGTGTTACTTGTGAAAGCACCGATTTACATCGACACCCTCCGCCAGTTTTTGGCAAATGTTGAACTTCAAGTTCAGAATAAAAAAGCCCTTTGCCATCACCTCAAAAATTGGACAGTCACTTGTCCAAATCTCTCCTTCTAATATCTCCACCACTTTCGGTCTCAATGACCTTGATGACCCCATATCTTTCTCAAAGAAAGATTTACATGTAGAATTCATAGAGCGTGGATATGAAGGTCAACTTTCAGATATTACCATCTTCAAACCTAATTTCCCGCTGACATGAAATTCTTTTTCCACACCCTTTTACTTTGCTTGTCAGCAAAAACAACCGCTTTCAACAAAATACATTTGAACATTCAATACGGGGGTTATGCTATTTTAACCAAATCAAATTTTACTTTTCTCAGGTATTGTCTTCTAATCTGGTTGCTAATTTTAATAATCTTAAAAAGGGTAAAGCTTTCTTGATACACCCTAGGTTGTTGAGTTTCTAAGTCTGAATTTCAACAAGGTGTCATCTGTGAAGTTGGCACCCTTAAACACGAAACTTTTACTAGACTCTCAACACAAAAACCTAAGGTGTTGAAAACTAAAGCAATAGTGACTGAGCAAATTTTGACTACTTTTACAACCACTGTTCCTTCATCTGTTGCTAAGCCCACTGCTCCTGGTGAAAACAACACTAAACCAGTGTTGTGCAACCCCACCAGTTAAACCCAAAAAGAAACCAACCAAATCCATCAAGCCCACCAAACACCCCAAAAAGGTAGCTTTGGAAGATGAGATCCCAGATGTCTTACCTGTGACAACACAAAAGTCACTCACAACGACTGCTGCTAGCTTCCTTACAGCAGTTGGTTCAAAGATCTCCACCATCACAAGCTCCTCTTTTTCCTCACAAAAGGAACAAGTTGTAATCACAAGGACACCACAATATGAGGCAGATGATTCAATTGAACTTTTGTTCTCCAGCCACTCTCCCAGGGTTATGTTTCTTTCTACTCCCTTACCTACTTCTCCAATACCACCCACTTTTATATTTTGCTTGAAGCAATAGAGAAAACTCAGACACTTGGCAGTCCCTCTCACTCAACCATTAAAGAGAGTCAACTTCCACACATGGCTGCATCTGAGACAACTCTATCTGCTAGGCCACAAGTAATTGAGGAAGTTACACCCCAACTCTTGGTGGTAGTTCAAGTGAAGCAACTAGTACAACTGCTGCTACAACAATGGCTCAGTTGGACAGTGGTTACATACATAAGACTTCCTTGAAGGAAACAGCTGCTAAAGCTACAATAGTATCTTCTAAGCCAGTTGGAAGTCCCTAGAACCAAGAACAAGGGGGCATTTGGGTCTGATACTATGGAGTTTACTCCAGTAGAAGATCCAAATACAACTACCTCTAGTAGGAATTCAGATGATCCTATTAGATTAGGTGATGAATTAAGGTATAAAGAGTTGACGGGGAGGATGTCTTCCATGGAATTATCAATTGATGACATCAAAACCATGATGAAGCTACTCCTACAAAACTCCCAACATCAATCATCATCCACCCCAAATGCTGATGAGCTATGGAAGGTTCTCCAACCAGTCCTCCTAGCTCGGAGACAATTAGACAATTTTCAACATGAAGCTCAAATGCAACTAATCCGCAACATGGTTGAGGCTAGATATAAAGATACTCAAGCTGATATAAAAGCCATCAAAGACCAATTGTTAAAAACTATTGGCTCTGCCCCAGTTATCATTCTTTTAGAGGATGCTAAAAAGGGGGAGAAAGATTCTTTGAGAAGTTGCAGCCTGATTCCAACACCGCCTCCTACACAGGAAGACGTTCAAATGGAACCAGTGGAGCAACCTTAGCCACCACCTGAGCCACGAGGGGGAAACGTGGAGCACACATGTCGGTGCGTGCGGGACAACGGTTGGGTTCGCTGCCACCATTGCCCAAAACCTACCCTACCATTCCTGAGGACCCACAAATGGGTGGACCCTCCAATAGTTCACCTGTGGTGGAACAGACACCACCACCTGTGGTTCAAACACCACCATCGGGTTTTAATAACCCTATTCCTACATGTCCCGATACATCTGGATATAATCCTTTTAACCCAACTACGTCGGCTAATTTAGATTACCAAGCACTATCACATGACCCTTACATGCAAGCGGTCATGCATAATGCACTTTACCCGTCTCCTTTCCCACTTGCTTATCCACCTACTAGATACCCAAGTTATGGGTACTAGTATCCTGTTGTACCTCAACCACAACCACAACCTCTGCCACCTCTTGAAGCCATTAATGAGGCCTTAGAGCGGATGAAGGAGATGCAACAACAGGCGGAGAAGACAGAGAAGAAGACGAATAAGTTCTTCAATGAACTTTCCAAGTTAGTTAAGGAAAAGAAGGACGAGTGAAGTCTCTTCTATTTATATGTGTTAATTCTTTAGTCCCTACGTGAACATGTTATTTCTTTAGTCCTTACGTGGACATGTTATTTCTTTAAGCCCTTGCATGGACAATTAGTTTTATTTATTTATTTCAAGTATTGCAATTTTCTACTGATATTTAATGAAATATTTGGAATTGTATATATATATATATATATATATATATATAATATATATAATATGTAATCATCATATCCTTTTCAAGCGATCGTCTCAATTTTAACTCGAAATTATGATCTGCTATATAATTCAAAAAGATCTTTTTAGGGGTTTTGATTAAGCCAAATGGCAAAGTCCATATTAATTGGCCAAATTATAAAAGATAGTTAAGGAAGAATAGCCTTCTATCATGAAAGTTAAGGATGATTAATCCTTTTATCCAGACGTGGTGAACTATGTTCAAGCCACTAAGTCGTTAAGGTCAATGCGATCGTGACTATTATTAATCGACCATTAAGATATTTCTGTGTCTAACTTTCAAGTAATGTTAATACTCCTGGCAGTGTGACTTGAGGAACAACACTAGCCGTCTAGGTAATGGATTACGTCCTAACCTTATGTAGCCTATGTGATCAAATTTGATCCCGGCTAATATCATCAATGTGGTGATAATAATTAAACATACATTAGTGATCTAGTGCCTACGGGCCATAATTAAACATCCATTAGTGATGCTAATGCCTACGGGCCATAATTAAACGTCCATGAGTGATGTAGTGCCTACGGGCCATAATTAAACATCCATTAGTGATGTAGTGCCCACGGCCATAATTAAACATCCATTAGTGATGTAATGCCTAAGGGCCATAATTAAACATCCATTAGAGATGATTTGCCTACGGGCCATATTATGTTGTCAATTAAGACAATGACAATTGTAACCTTATGGTTCCCTGTCCAATGTGGTGAGCTACGCTCAAGCCTCATAGTCTATATGATCCATGAGATCATGACTAATATCATCAATGCTATGATTTTCTATCTTGACATCTTAGGAGATGTCAATTGAACTATTATATTATTTTACCTAACGGCCATATGTGACATCCCGGTTTTTCAGATATCTTAAACGCACTACTTCACGGTTATTCGTTCCTACGTTAATTTGGTTCGGAGACTTAAATTGCACGCTTGAAATAATTATGATAATTTCGTGTACTCGTCAAATGAATTACGTACTACGTGTTAAACGTTTATAAGTTGGTGAGTGATTATGTGATGTTTCGATTTCGTGATTTGTTTTAGTTATGAAATATATATAGTAAATATATAGACGAATCGAACCAGAACCGCGACACGAGCCGGCCTCATTCCCTTGCGACTCAAGGAGTTAACCAAACTTGAGGACCAAGTGATAGACCCAAACCAACCCACCCGAACCCCTTTGCGGCCGCGAGCACCCCAAACCGTAAACCCTTCCCTTTCCCTTCATCCCTTGCGCTATATATACACATACATGCATGAGTTTGGTTTCACAAAACAAAAACATACAAACCCTAGTTGTGAAAACAGCCGATGGCAACCTTTCCTTCATCATCCCGGTCGCAAACAGCCTTGCTACATCCCTCTCGGTCGCGACAAGTCTTCCTCACTCTTTGCTCTCGGTTGCGATCACCTTCATCATATCCGAATCGGCTCTTGTCCAAGTCTGGCTCATTGATCTTGTTATTAAAGGTTAGGATTTATCATTGTTTGCAAGATCATATTCGGATTTATATGTTTGAATGTAGTGTTATGTCAGCCGATTTATTTATACTAGTTGTGGTTAAGATGATTAGCGGAATCTAGAAACATTAGGCTGCGTTTTGTTTGATAAAAACTATAGGTTATGATTAGGGTTTGCATGGGTATGATAAATATGATAGTATATGATTGGAAATTCTGTTCTTGATCGCATATGTTCAATGTATCCATGGTTTAAGCGGGTTAGATTGTGATAAAGTGCTGAATCAGGATGCTGAATGGTGGTTACAGCCAACTTTCAACTGGCTGTAACTTGGTTATTATTTATCGAAAAACGGATTTTCTGAAGCCTAAACGTAGAGTTTTGAAAACGATTCTAATGGCACTGGATTCATATTTTTCTGAAGTCGTTTGATCTTTTTAAGCGGCTAATTAAGTTCAGTAACTAAAGCTGTGAAAATCCTGAAAAATTTGTTAGTTGTTTATCAAGTCGGATCTAATAATCTGTAGGGAGTCGAATCATGAAATTTTTACAGCAACTAGATATGGAAATTTCCGGGAAACTCCCACTGGAATTTTGTTAGTTGGACTAACGGTGATTTTTAAATGAATTCTTCCGTGGACTGCAGTCAGAAAGCGACGAATCTGACTGCAGCCTAGCATATTAATATTTACGAATAATTGGTAAAGTGTTAGGACTTGAAAAATTTATATAAAATTCTAAAGTATAGTTGTCACCTTCTGTAAAATAATTGGAATTTTTGGAACGTTGGAACTATTTTATAAAAATCCCGAAAACAGCCAAATTATGAGTATATAAGCTGAAACTTGATAACTTGCGAATGTGTGCACCAAAGTGTTGCATGGATTGGATTGTGTTCATGATAAATTGTTTTGATCACTATGTTCATATGAGGATACTTGCATGCATGTTTGAGTGTTAGGAATTGTGATTGTGTGTACCGCTTTGTGCGTTAATTATTTGTAGGATTTGTATTGGTGTGTTCACACACTAACTTGAAATCAATTGACTTGTTAGGACGCAATTAGCGGTCCCATCATTTGCAACTTCTGACTTACACTAACCGAGCAACTAAAGGTGAGTTCACGGCCCCTAACTTTATCCGGTTTTAAACAACAGGGGGAGAAACATGTATACACTCTACAACTCTATCTCTTTACGTTATACGAAATTAACGTCACATAACTATTCGGTAACTAAGTAAATGTTAATGTACGTTATGGTCACTAAGCAGCTATATCACACAAGTCCTCGACAATCTCTCGGATCGTTAGTATTGAGTTTAGATAGCGGGGAAATTATAAGTAGTACTACTGGGCCCTGACAAGCCCCATCCGAGCTAGTCGCGCTAGCCGACCGGGTATGGTCAACGGGTGAATAATTTGGCCTAACTTCGCCATGGTCAGTGATAGGCCTGGCAACACGGAGGCACAACAGTCAGCTTCGATCGTGAACACTTACGTGACATAACTTTAGGCTAGCTACCTATTATATTAACATTGAACTTAATTACGAATCAACAGTATTATCCCGGGTTAGGGATAATGGAACCAACAACGTTATTATTCCAGGAAAGGAATAATGGAACTATCAGTATTATTCCGGGTTGGGAATAATGGAACTATCAGTATTATTCCGGTTGGGAATAATGGAACTATCAGTATTATTCCGGGTTGGGAATAATGGAACTAAATCGTTATCCCGGGTTAGGGATAAGGGGGAAACAAACTTATAACCGAACAAACGAATTTATGAAAACCTGTGAACTCACTCTTCTTTAATGTTGACACTTGTTTCTTTACATGTTTCTCAGGACGCTAGGAGCTCTAGGTGCCCTCACTTGCATTGATCAAGACACCTTTTATCGAGTCTCATTTACAAACATTGTTTTGGGTTTTTCTTTAGTTTTGGCGTTTGTGTTGGCGCCCGTCTCTCTACTTATTTTTATGCTTCCGCTCAACCTTAAAAATTAATGCTTCCGCTAAACATTGGAAACTAACTAAGACGATATAAAATCTACAATGAATGGTTAAACAAATGATTTTGGAAAACGTATTATCAAATCATATAGAGTCGTTCGACGTACTAGTGTCTCAGATTCTGGTTTGTTCACACGCCTCGCGGTAAAACTCCGCAAGTGGAAATTGAGGGTGTGACAGATTGGTATCAGAGCCTCTAGCTATAGAGAACCAGGTTTGCATTAAAAGTAGACCTAAACTATAGCTGATTACACGACACTAGACGTAGTTTGGCACCGAACTGATTATATCTTATTATGTGATGTACCACAACTGTGTTATGTAGAATATGAATGCATAATAAGAAATGAATACAACTCGTAACTAACTACACAACCTAACAGGCAATGTCATCATCGTCATCATCATCCGACAAACTTTCGCAACCAAGGGCGCCAGGAAAGGCACCCATGGTGGAACCCTTACCATCTTATGGCGTGGAGACACGCTCAGCTGCGAGAAAAAGGCTCGCTCTAGGGGAGGAGTCGTCCTCATGCCCGACCATCGCTGTGCCGATCGAACCGGTTAACTCGGTAGAAGTAGGAAACGACCTACTTAGAGATATGATACGGAAACAACAAGAACAATTAGAAAGAATGCACGAAACCATCCTAGCACAGGGATGGATGATACGACAATTGACAGGTAAAACTGGATCGCTCGAGGAAGAGCAACATTCGAGTAGGATAGCTCGTAACACTTTAGCCAGAGACCTTCGTGCTGAGCAGCTAAGGGCTGACTGGCTAGAAGACAGAGTTCTTGAGTCTAGCTGGAGAATTCAAGAACTAGAACAGAATCAGGCACCTGTACCGGTACCTGCACCAGCACCGGCCCCTCCAGTGCCGGTAGAGGAGGATCCAGAAGAGGATCCAGAGGAGGACCCAGAGGAGGATCCAGAGGAGGATCCGGAGGAAGACCCAGCTGTAGAAGTTGGGAATGCCTCGCAGGATGACGGCAACGATAGTGATTTGGGGGATGGAGACGTAGAAGACTGACACGTCTCGCTTATTTTATTTATTTCCTTCAGTCTATTTATTTTCCCACTTGTGTTTAAACTTGAAACTTTATAGTAAACTGATATGTTTGGTTGGCACTTTGTAAGGCGTTGAAACTTTATTTAATCAAGTATTTCTTTTGACTATTTAATATATTTGAGTTGACATAACTTGAAGAATTATTTAAGTACGGAATAGGATAACTATATTGGATATATAGACTTATCGGTGTGTGTTTATGTTGTCTTACGAAGATCTAAATGGCAACTGGACGTCGCGGAAACCTTACATGACGCCCGAAGAATTAGCTGCAATGATCCAAGAGCACGTGAATGCAGCTCTAGCGGGTGTTCAGAACCAACCGGCAGCTAACCATTATTAAATTTTCATGGGAAAATCTAATAGTTGGGCTAGTAGAATTCCTCGCTGACTACCTGTCCTCTGTCAGCAGGAGGGGGTCTTAACCCCTACAAAATGTTCCTCGACGCGAAGCCAAGCAAATTCTCGGGGGCAGAAGGACCCATAGCACTGGTCCGCTGGATCGAAAAATCTGTGAGGGCCGAAACAAGGCAAGTATGCAGCCTCAACATTGGAAGATGGGGCACTAACTTGGTGGAATGCACAAGTCCAAATGCGTGGACTTATTGCTGCAAATGCAATGGCCTGGGCCGAGTTTAAGGCCCTAATCAAAGAAGAGTACTGTCCGCGAGACAGAGTTAAACAGTTGGAGCAAACATTATGGAACCACAAGATGGTGGGATCTGAAATCGAAGCATACACAGCAAAACATCATGATTTGGTATTTCTATGTCCCGATCTAGCCAAAACTGTTGAGAAACGACTCGAGTTCTACCTTGGGGGTCTGGTCCCTGAGATTCAGGGTATGGTAATGGCTAGCAACCCTGCAACTGAGCATCAAGCAATCAGGTTGGCGCACAAACTCACCGATAAGGCGGTGGAACAAAAGAAGTTGCCAACTCGGGGTACAACTGAAGTTGCCCCTGATAATAAAAGAAAGTTTGAAGACTCGTCTGTTCGACAGTCTTCGTCATCCCAGCCACAACAGGGGAACCAGAAACGGTTCAATAATTACAACAGCCACCGAGGTCACCAAAATCAGCCCGCCAACAACAACCAGAACGCAAGCGGCTATGTAGGTCGAAAGCCGCAATGCAATCGCTGTAATCTTCATCATCACGGCCCTTGTGCCGGGAATCGCTGCCAACGATGTGGCAAAGTGGGACATGCGGCAAAGGATTGTCGCGGGGAAATCATCTCCCGACAAAACCAAAATCAACCACAGGGTCAGCAACAGGGTGTTAACCGGGGATGCTATAGTGTGGTAGCACTGCCCACTTCAAAAGAGACTGCCCACAGCTGCGTAACAACAACAATGGTGGGAACAACCACAACCACAATAACCACAACAATACAAATAATGGAAATGGTGGCACAGGAGGTGCCAAAGGTCGCGCATTTACGTTGGGCCGCGGAGAGGCCAGAAACGACTCGAACGTGGTCACCGGTAAGTTTCCCCTTAATGAACATTTTGCTACTGTGCTTTTTGATACGGGTGCGGATAGGAGTTTTATATCTGAGTCTTTTAGGAAGAACCTAAATCTCACGCCTAAGCCCTTAGAGACCCCTTATATCATAGAACTAGCCGATGGTAAATCTGTAGACGTGACCCATATAGTATCCGGCTGTCAACTCAAACTCGCGGGTCACACCTTTACCATTGATCTGATGACAACTACCCTGGGAAGTTTTGACGTGGTAGTCGGAATGGACTGGCTATCCGACGTCCGAGCTGAAGCTCTCTGTTTCGAAAAATCTATCCGTATTCCGCTCACTAACGACGAAATCTTGACGGTGCAAGGCGAGAAGGCAGGCGCCGTCACAAACATCATCTCTTACATGCAAGCGCAGAAGTATCTTCGGAGGAAGAACTCTTTCGCTTTACTCGCACTGGTTACCGAACAGCCTAAGGACGAGAAACGTATAGAAGACATCCCCGTCGTCCGTGATTTTTCTGATGTATTCCTAGAGGAGTTACCTGGTCTCCCACCCCATCGACAATTGGAGTTTGAAATTGAATTGGCGAACCATGCAACTCCTATCGCCAAGGCCCCATACTGCCTAGCTCCAGCCGAGCTGCAGGAGCTGTCTACCCAACTTCAGGAGCTGTTAGAAAAGGGATTTATCCGACCAAGCGCTTCGCCATGGGGAGCTCCAATCCTTTTTGTCAAGAAGAAAGACGGGACCTTCCGCATGTGCATCGACTTCAGGGAACTCAACAAGGTTACTGTTAAGAACCGATACCCATTACCTCACATCGACGATCTCTTCGACCAACTTCAAGGGTCAAGCTACTACTCCAAGATTGATCTACGGTCCGGTTACCACCAGCTACGCGTCAGGGAGGGGGATATCGCTAAGACGGCATTTCGTACTCGTATGGCCATTATGAGTTCTTGGTCATGCCCTTCGGTCTCACCAACGCACCCGCGGTGTTCATGGACCTCATGAACCGTGTGTGTAAACCATACCTCGACAAGTTTGTCATTGTGTTCATCGATGACATACTCATCTACTCTAAAGGTGAAGAAGAACATGCTGAACATCTACGATTACTGCTGGGATTACTTCAACAGGAGAAACTATATGCCAAGCTTTCAAAGTGTGATTTCTGGATTCGGGAAGTTCAGTTCCTCGGGCATATCATAAATGAAAAGGGTATCCACGTCGACCCTGCCAAGATTGAAGCTATCAAAAACTGGGAAGCACCCAGGACACCGACGGAGATCCGCCAATTTTTGGGTTTGGCTGGTTACTACAGACGTTTCATCGAGGGATTTTCAAAGATCGCGCAACCGCTTACCACCCTCACCAGAAAGGCAACAAGTATGCTTGGGGTGACAAGCAGGAAGCGGCATTTCAATTGCTGAAACAGAAACTTTGCAGTGCACCCATTATGTCCTTGCCGGAAGGGACAGATGACTTTGTAGTATATTGTGATGCTTCCATTCAGGGGTTGGGATGCGTACTCATGCAACGCGATAAGGTCATCGCGTATGCATCCCGACAATTGAAGGTTCACGAGAAAAACTACACAACACATGACCTGGAATTGGGAGCAGTAGTGTTTGCACTTAAGATTTGGAGACACTACCTCTATGGAACGAAGTGCACAATCTTTACAGACCACAAGAGCCTCCAACACATCTTTGATCAGAAGGAGTTGAACATGCGACAGCGTCGCTGGGTCGAACTCTTGAACGATTATGAATGTGCCATTCGGTATCACCCGGGTAAAGCTAACGTGGTAGCTGATGCCCTCAGTAGGAAGGAACACTTGAAACCTCGTCGGGTACGAGCATTACAGCTCACCATTCATTCGGGGTTACCCGAACAGATACGCGACGCGCAGTTAGAAGCAGTTAAGGAAGAAAACATCAAGGCCGAATCGGTGGGAAAAAATGGAACGCGATTGGGAAGTAAAACCCAATGGAGCCCGGTATTTCATGAATCGCATATGGGTACCTCTCTACGGAAACCTCAGAGAGCTAGTCATGGACGAAGCTCACAAATCCCGATACTCTGTCCACCCTGGTTCGGATAAGATGTATCAAGACCTTAAAGCTGCGTATTGGTGGCCCAACATGAAAGCTGATATAGCCACCTACGTGAGTAAGTGTTTGACTTGTGCAAAAGTCAAGGTAGAGTATCAAAAGCCATCGGGACTACTCCAACAACCTGAGATCCCAGTGTGGAAATGGGATCAGATCTCGATGGAATTCATCACTAAACTCCCGCGAACTTTGGGTGGTTGCGATACCATCTGGGCAATCGTGGATCGTTTAACTAAGTCCGCACACTTCCTAGCTATTAAAGAAACAGATAAGATGGAGAAGTTGACTCGCATCTACATTAAGGAAGTAGTTTCTTGGCACGGAGTGCCAACGTCCATCATCTCAGACATAGATGCTCGCTTCACGTCTAACTTTTGGCAGTCACTTCAGAAAGCGTTGGGCACACGCTTAGATATGAGCACAGCTTATCACCCTCAGACTGATGGTCAAAGCGAAAGGACCATACAGACCTTGGAAGACATGCTTAGGGCATGCGTAGTAGACTTCGGAAATAGTTGGGAAATCCACCTGCCTTTAGTGGAATTCTCGTATAACAACAGTTACCATACGAGTATATCGGCAGCACCGTTTGAGGCATTATACGGTCGTAAATGTAGATCACCGGTCTGTTGGGCAAAAGTCGGTGACAGTCAACTCACAGGCCCTGAGTTGATACTTGAGGCTACTGAAAAGGTTGTACAAATCAGAAACCGCATGGCGGCGGCACGAGATCGGAGAAAAGCTACGCTGATCAACGACGCAAACCGCTCGCATTTCAAGTAGGCGACGCGTCCTACTGAAGGTGTCACCCTGGAAGGGTGTAATCTGCTTTGGAAAACGAGGCAAACTAAACCCACGGTACGTAGGTCCGTTTGTGATCTTGAAACGTATTGGACCCGTAGCTTATCAATTAGACCTTCCTGCCGAACTCAGTGGAGTTCACAACGTTTTTCACGTGTCAAATCTGAAGAAGTGTCTATCAGATGAAACTCTAGTCATTCCATTGGATGAGATTCAAGTGGATGAACAACTGCACTTTGTGGAACAACCTATCGAGATCATGGATCGTGAGATCAAGACTCGAAGGCACAGCAAGATTCCGATCGTTAAGGTTCGTTGGGACTCTAAGCGTGGACCGGAGTTCACGTGGGAAAGAGAGGACCAAATGAAAAGCAAATACCCACACCTCTTCGCAGCTGAGCAGCAAACTAACGATACCAGCAACTAAATTTTCGGGACGAAAATTCTTTCAACATGGGGATGATGTGACAACCTGGGAATTTCTCATAATTTCGCTTACCATTGTTAACGAACTAAATCTTTGTGCGTGGCACTCTAAACATGTACGCTGCATTCTAAACCGCGTTTACTCAATTTTCGGGACGAAAATACTTTCAACATGGGGATAATGTGACATCCCGGTTTTTCAGATATCTTAAACGCACTACTTCACGGTTATTCGTTCCTACGTTAATTTGGTCCGGAGACTTAAATTGCACGCTCGAAATAATTACGATAATTTCGTGTACTCATCAAATGAATTACGTACTACGTGTTACACGTTTATAAGTTGGTGAGTGATTATGTGATGTTTCGATTTCGTGATTTGTTTTAGTTATGAAATATATATAGTAAATATATAGACGAATCGAACCGAACCGCGACACGAGCCGGCTTCATTCCCTTGCGACTCAAGGAGTTAACCAAACTTGAGGACCAAGTGTTAGACCCAAACCAACCCACCCGAACCCCTTCGCGGCCGCGAGCACCCCAAACCGTAAACCCTTCCCTTTCCCTTCATCCCTTACGCTATATATACACATACATGCATGAGTTTGGTTTCACAAAACAAAAACATACAAACCCTAGTTGTGAAAACAGCCGACGGCAGCCTTTCCTTCATCATCCCGGTCGCAAACAGCCTTGCTACATCCCTCTCGGTCGCGACAAGTCTTCCTCACTCTTTGCTCTCGGTTGCGATCACCTTCATCATATCCGAATCGGCTCTTGTCCAAGTCTCGGCTCATTGATCTTGTTATTAAAGGTTAGGATTTATCATTGTTTGCAAGATCATATTCGGATTTATATGTTTGAATGTAGTGTTATGTCAGCCGATTTATTTATACTAGTTGTGGTTAAGATGATTAGCGGAATCTAGAAACATTAGGCTGCATTATGTTTGATAAAAACTATAGGTTATGATTAGGGTTTGCATGGGTATGATATATATGATAGTATATGATTGGAAATTATGTTCTTGATCGCATATGTTCAATGTATCGATGGTTTAAGCGGGTTAGATTGTGATAAAGTGCTGAATCAGGATGCTGAATGGTGGTTACAGCCAACTTCAACTGGCTGTAACTTGGTTATTATTTATCTAAAAACGGATTTTCTGAAGTCTAACACGTAGAGTTTTGAAAAACGATTCTAATGGCACTGGATTCATATTTTTCTGAAGTCGTTTGATATTTTTAACCGGCCAATTAAGTTCAGTAACTAAAGCTGTGAAAATCCTGAAAATTTTGTTAGTTGTTTATCAAGTCGGATCTAATAATCTGTAGGGAGTCGAATCATGAAATTTGTACAGCAACTAGATATGGAAATTTCCGGGAAACTCCCACTAGAATTTTGATAGTTGGACGAACGGTGATTTTTAAATGAATTCTTCCGTGGACTGCAGTCAGAAAGCGACGAATCTGACTGCAGCCAAGCATATTAATATTTACGAATAATTGGTAAAGTGTTAGGACTTGAAAAATTTATATAAAATTCTACAGTATAGTTTTCACCCTCTGTAAAATAATTGGAATTTTTGGAACGTTGGAACTATTTTATAAAAATCCTCGAAAACAGCCGAATTATGAGTATATAAGCTGAAACTTGATAACTTGCGAATGTGTGCAACAAAGTGTTGCATGGATTGGATTGTGTTCATGATAAATTGTTTTGATCACTATGTTCATATGAGGATACTTGCATGCATGTTTGAGTGTTAGGAATTGTGATTGTGTGTACTGCTTTGTGAGTTAATTATGTGTAGGATTTGTATTGGTGTGTTCACACACTAACTTGAAATCAATTGACTTGTTAGGACGCAATTAGCGGTCCCATCATTTGCAACTTCTGTCTTACACTAACCGAGCAACTAAAGGTGAGTTCACGGCCCCTAACTTTATCCGGTTTTAAACAACAGGGGGAGAAACATGTATACACTCTACAACTCTATCTCTTTATGTTATACGAAATTAACGTCACATAACTATTCGGTAACTAAGTTAATGTTAATGTACGTTATGGTCACTAAGCAGCTATATCACACAAGTCCTCGACAATCTCTCGGATCGTTAGTATTGGGTTTAGATAGCAGGGAAATTATAAGTAGTACTACTGGGCCCGACAAGCCCCATCCGAGCTAGTCGCGCTAGCCGACCGGGTATGGTCGACGGGTGAATAATTTGGCCTAACTTCGCCATGGTCAGTGATAGGCCTGGCAACACGGAGGCACAACAGTCAGCTTCGATCGCGAACACTTACGTGACATAACTTTAGGCTAGCTACCTATATATATTAACATTGAACTTAATTACGAATCAACAGTATTATCCCGGGTTAGGGATAATGGAACCAACAACGTTATTATTCCAGGAAAGGAATAATGGAACTATCAGTATTATTCCGGGTTGGGATAATGATACTATCAGTATTATTCCGGGTTGGGAATAATGGAACTAAATTGTTATCCCAGGTTAGGGATAACGGGGGAAACAAACTTATAACCGAACAAACGAATTTATGAAAACTTGTGAACTCATTCTTCTTTAATGTTGACACTTGTTTCTTTACATGTTTCTCAGGATGCTAGGAGCTCTAGGTGCACTCACTTGCATTGATCAAGACACCTTTTATCGAGTCTCATTTACAAACATTGTTTTGGGTTTTTCTTTAGTTTTGGCGTTTGTGTTGGCGCCCGTCTCTCTACTTATTTTTATGCTTCCGCTCAACCTTAAAAACTAATGCTTCCTCTAAACATTGGAAACTAACTAAGACGATATAAAATCTATAATGAATGGTTAAACAAATGATTTTGGAAAACGTATTATCAAATCATATAGAGTCGTTCGACGTACTAGTGTCTCAGATTCTGGTTTGTTCACACGCCTCGCGGTAAAACTCCGCAAGTGGAAATTGAGGGTGTGACACCATACTTGTCAATTAAGACAATGAAAGTTGTAACCTTATGGTTCCCTGTCCAAGGTGGTGAGCTATGCTCAAGCCTCATAGTCTATATGATCAATGAATCATGACTAAGATCATCAGTACGATGATTACCTATCTTAACATCTTAAGAGATGTTAATTAATTTATTATATTGATTTGCCTACGGGCCATATTATGGTGCCAAATATGACCATGACAGTTGTGATTTTATGATCCACTGTCTAATAGTATATGGACTACGTCCAAATTTAGAAAGCCTTTTATGGTCCCTTTGAGACCTAGGCCAAATATAACTAAAAATCTCAAAGAACATTCATTTAAAATGTTAAGCCTGGCAGTTGTGATTCTATGCACACTGGTTCAAATAGTCAATGGATTTATATATCCAAACTTTATAGCCTATATCGTTACTAATACCATGGCTAATGTAAATTTAATTTGGTATTTAGTACCGAAACACAAGAGATGGCTAATTCAGATGAGTCACAAAGTAGTCGCCGTGATAATAGTACTGACAAAGATGAAAATATAGCCATCAATAATGATGATTTCCAAGCTCGCATTAATGCAGCTGTTGGAAAGGCCATGGAAAAATTTAGGAATCGAGCGCTACTAGCTCCAAACCTTTATTTATTCTACCATCATCAGCTCGAAAGGAGAGCTCTGTTCACTCATCGAATGCGAAGAGTGAACCAAAGACACTAGAGTTTCATTATAGGTCTCGTTCTTCCAAAGACGGATGTACCTATAAATACTTTGTCTCCTACAAGCCCCAAGACTTTAACGGAGAAAAGGGGCTATAGAAGCCTTGAGATGGCTCGATGAAATGGAAACTATTGTAGATATCAGTGGTTGTGCTGATAAGGATGTGGTGAAGTTTGTGTCCCAATCCTTCAAGGGCATTGCCGTAATATGGTGGAAGGCCATGGTCAAGGCAACAGGAGAGGTACACCTGTATAACTTGGGATGGACCAAGTTCGCGGACCTTATAAGAAAACTTACTTTCCACCTCATGAGATGGAGAAGATAGAGTCGGATTTTCTGACTCTTACAATGAAAAATCTGGATTGTCGGAAGTATGTTACTGACTTAGTTCCTTATCCAGGTTAGTATCTTATCTGATTTCACCTGAACCCAAATGCATCACGCGTTTTATAAATGGGTTAGCACCTGAGATTAAAGGCATGACGAAGGCTGCTCAGCCTCTTACTTATAGGTCTGCTGTTGACCTATCTATCGCTCTCACTTTAGATCTAGTGAGACAAAAGTCAGTCAAAACTGAGACTGGAGGGAAAAGGAAAAGAGAGGATGGTAACTCCCACAGATTTAATAAGATGAATAAGGGGAGATTTAGGTTAGAAGGAACCAAGATAAGTCGGGCGTGACGCCGACATGTAAGACCTGCAACCGCAAGCACTAGGGGACCGTGCAATTCTGATCCATAGGCTAAATCCTGTGGTATCTGTAAGAAAAAGGGGAATAAGACCCTAGAATGCAAGGATCTTAAGGATACCGCTTATTACGGCTGTAATGAAAAAGGGCGTATTAAGACGAACTGCCCTAAGAATCCTAAGAGTAATAATGCGAAGCCTGGAGAGGCTAAGAAAGGAAATGCATATGCCTTTCAGATGAATGCTAGAGAGGCTGTTAATGACAACAATGTCATAACATGTACATTCCTCATTAATGACATATATGCTAGAGTTCTTTTTTATTCGGGTGCGGATAAGTCCTTTGTAGACCATAAGTTTAGCAAACTATTAAACTTACCCATAAGAACCCTAGACATAACCTATGAGGCAGAACTTGCTAACGGAACCTTAGAAACAGCATCTTCCATTCTTGATGGATGTTTTATATCCATTAAGAATCACGCAATTCCTATTTCTCTTATGCCGATGAAATTGGCAGGGTTCTATGTAGTCTTAGGCATGGATTGGTTATCTTATAACCAAGCCCGCATTGCCTGTGATAAGAAACTCATCGAAGTTAAAACCCCATCTGGTGAAATGCTCACCATTCTTGGAGATTCACACTATGGATTGCAAGACAAATTATCATTATTAAAGGCATCCAAGTGTCTGGGGAAAGGTTGTGTCATTTACATGGCACAAGTAACTATTAACGAGCCAAAGCCAAATATTGAAGACCTTTCAGTTATCTTAGTATATCCTGATGTTTCCCCTGAAGAATTACCAGGTCTACCTCTAGATAGACAAGTGGAGTTTAGGATTGACATCCTACCAGGAGCGGCACCTGTTGCAAGAGCTTCGTATCGGATAACACCGACAGAAATGAAGGAATTGAGAATATAAATAGATGAACTTTTAGAGAAAGGCTTCATTTAGCCTAGTTCCTCACCTTGGGGAGCTCCTATCATTTTCATTAAGAAAAAGGACGGTTCAATGCGGATGTGCATTGGTTACCGTAAACTAAATAAGATAACGGTAAAAAATCGTTAGCCTCTTCCCAGGATCGATGACTTGTTCGATCAACTCCAAGGGGCAAGGTACTTCTCCGAGATTGACTTAAGATCAGGATATCATCAACTGAAGGTTAGAAGTGAGGATGTTCCAAAGACTGCCTTCAGAACTCGTTATGGCCATTATGAATTCCTGGTGATGCCATTCGGGCTCACAAATGCACCTACAACATTCATGGATCTTATGAATAGAGTCTGCAAGCCGTATCTAGATAAGTTTGTCATTGTCTTTATAGACGACATACTTATCTACTCTCATAATCAAATAGATCACGAGAAACATCTCCGGTGCATCCTAGAATTGCTAAGACAAGAGAAGTTTTATGCTAAATTCTCTAAGTGCGAGCTTTGGCTTAGAGAAGTCCAGTTTCTTGGACATGTTGCAAGCGAGCGTGGTATCCAAGTGGATCCCGCCAAGATTGAAGCCATAATGAATTGGGAAGTACCCAAAACTCCATTGGAAATTCGTAGTTTCTTAGGATTGGTCGGTTATTATAGGAGGTTCATTAAGAACTTCTAAAGGATAGCCACTCCTATAACTACCTTGACCTGTAAGAATGTCAAGTTTGACTGGGGTGCAAAACAACAAGAATATTTTGAAATTTTAAAATACAAGTTGAGCAACGCTCTTGTGTTATCTCTACCTGAGCGTATAGAGGATTTTGTCGTTTATTGTGATGCCTCGCACACTGGCATGGGCTATGTGCTAATGCAAAAAGGCAAAGTGATTGCTTATGCATCACAACAATTAAAGGTGCACGAAAGGAATTACACCATCCTTGATTTGGAATTAGGTGCTGTTATATTTGGACTTAAGTTGTGGAGACATTATTTATATGGCACAAAGTGTATTATATACACTGACCATAAGAGTCTCCAACATTTGTTCAATCAAAAGGATTTGAATATGTGACAGCGCCGCTGGATGGAAACACTTAATGATTATGATTGCGAAATTTGCTATCATCCCGGCAAGGTAAATGTCGTTGCTGACGCCTTAAGTCGCAAAGAAAGGGTTAAGCCTAAAAGGATTAACGCCAAGAGCATCGAGCTTAGAAATAGATTGAATGAGAAGCTATTAGATGCACAAAAGAAAGCCCTGTTAGAGGCTAACATTCCTAATGAAGGATTAGGCAGAACTGTCGGTTAGTGCATGGAATAGATGGAATCCTTAGATTTAATGGCATAATCTGGGTTCCAATCTTTGGAGGACTTAGAGATCTAATCCTCCAAGAAGCACATAATTCAAGATACTCAGTTCACCTAGGTGGTGACAAAATGTATCAAGATTTAAAGAAGAATTATTGGTGGATGTGTTTGAAGAAATCCATAGCCACTTACGTAGCTAAGTGTCTGACGTGTACGCAAGTTAAAGCCGAACATCAGAAACCGTCAGGACTTCTACAATAGCTTGAAATTCCCACTTGGAAATGGGAAATGGTAACTATGGATTTGATTACCAAGTTACCTAAGACCAAACGTGGTAATGACACGATTTGGATAATTGTGGACAGGGTGACAAAGTCAGTGCATTTCTTGCCAATTAAAGAGACTTATAATTCTGATAAGTTGGACAAGCTATATGTGGACAAGATTGTGTCCTTACATGGTGTGCCGGTATCTATTGTATCTGATAGAGATACTAGATATACATCTCACTTTTTGAAAAGTTTCCAACAATCATTAGGCACAAGATTAAACTTTAGTATGGCTTACCATCCACAGACTGATGGACAAAGTGAGCGTACTATCCAAACTTTGGGAGATATGCTTAGAACATGTGTGATTGATTTAGGTGGAAGTTGGGATGACCACTTACCCTAATAGAATTCTCCTATAAAAATAGTTATCATACAAGCATCAAGGCTGCTCCTTTTGAAGCCTTGTATGGGAGAAAATGTAGAACGCCTGTTTGTTGGACTGAAGTTGGTGAAGCCCGATTTTCTGGACCTGAAATTGTCCTAGAGACCACTGATAAGATAATACAAACCCGTGATCGTCTCAAAGCTGCCCGTGATAGGCAAAAACGTTATGCCGGCAAGAGGCGAAAACCTCTTAAGTTCCAAATGGGGGACAAAGTTATGTTGAAGGTATCACCCTGGAAAGGTGTGATGCGCTTCGGAAGAAGGGTAAGTTGAGCCCGAGATATATTGGACCATTCAAGGTAATCGAATGTGTCGGTTCTTTAGCTTATAAGCTTAAGCTGCCTGAGGAGCTCAGTGGAATCCATGATGTGTTCCACAAATCTAATCTAAAGAAATGTCTAACCGATGAGTTGCTAGCAATGTCACATCAAGATGTGCAAGTTGATAAAAACCTGAGGTTCATTGAGAAACCAATTTCAATCGACGATCGACATGTTAAAAAGCTCCGAAGGAAGTTTATACCTATTGTAAAGGTTAAGTGGGATGCCCTTCAAGGCCCGAATATACATGGGAGGTTGAGTCCACTATACGACAAAAGTATCCCCATCTTTTTTAATAACATCTCGAGGTCGAGATTTCTTTTAAGGGGTGAGGATGTAACACTCGTAAATTAGCGTTCGGTAATATAGACACGTGTACGAACCCTCGGATCATACCTCAATGAGTTAGCCACTCAAACATGCTCAAAAATTTCAAAAATTCACAAACATAACCGTAACCTACAGTTGAGAACCGTAGCCTACGGTTTGGAGCTGCTGAAACAAAATAACACTGACCGTACACTACAGTCTGGCGATCGTAGCCTACGGCGGGCTCCTGAACTCTTTATTTTTCACTAGTTTAACTTTCAACTAATTACCCAGAGGCCCCTAGACTTTATTATTTTCGTGTTACTAGGTCAATTGACGGGTCAAAGATTATGTTTTAAAAAGTCAAACGGGTCAGATTTTATAAAAATTATAATCTGAGTTTACATATGTTATAAATATGTTTTTGACACTTAGAAAGTTGGTAATAATTATTAGAACATGTGGGAACATGTTTGATCCGTCAATTTCAGTCCTAGAGTCGGTTCGCAACCGAAAGTCGCGAAGTTTGCTTCTACTTTGACCTTCGATTATGACCGGACTTAGATTAGTTAGCTTCTGACTTATAGTTGCATTATGATCGTAATACAATGTAGCATAACCCTCTGAGGTTATATTACATGATCATAATCATAATCTGAGTTTATGCACAAGTTTGCTAAATGTCAATTTTTGACTAAAATGCTCTTTTTTTACATAAAACAAGATTTTAATCAACAATGAACTTGTAAATGAATTAGCTACTGATATGTTAATGTAATTAACATATTATGATGTAAATATTCTGATCATAAACTAATTTTAATATAATATCGTAAAATATACTTTTAAAGACCAAAATGTCCTTTCGGTGCATAGTTTGGGTTTTAAACCACAAATCACACTTATGTGTGCTATCTTACTGATCATATATCATAAATTAAGTATTTTTACAGAATGCTTATGATCATAACATCAGAATACATGCAAGTTCCTTTTATACGACACATAAATGGTCAAAACGCCTTATAAGGCATAGTTTCATTTTAAAACCTCACATGCATATAAGTTGATATCCTACTAATATTACAACTTATTTAAAGTATAATGCCATATAGAACTTGTTCATGACTCATCCGGTTACCCGATATCGCTTATATGCGTACGGTTAAGTATATGCAACTAGTTTACGAAAATTAACCAAAAACAGGTTTAACCTTATCATTTAAATCTCAAATTACAGAATGTTAATTGTTTACCCATGACATACAAGTCTTAAGTACTTGTTGGGTTTAAACTACAATCTATCTGGTCATCACTTAATCTAGCGTATTGTACCGTTTTCATCCTTTAAGCTAGTCGGTCTAAGTCTATGACTTAAATTGGATCGTTAGCATTCTAATTGTTAGCTTATGACATTATTCCAGACTAAAGCCTTCCAGTAAATGTTATTTGCACTTATCTAATTGATTAAACGACTCAGTTAATATAAACTTGCATTAAATCAAGTGCTAGCTCAGGTAAATACTCTTGACTTATTTTCCCTATACGGGCTTGAATTATGGTAAATTATTACCGCTTGGTCGGAAATGGGATCAATCGAATGCTGGATTGTGGCTAGTAAATCTGCATATTCCGTTTTGATCAATTTTGTATAATAACTTAAACATTGGGGGTTAACGACCGTGTCCGGGATATCCTCTGCTCATTTAAGTTACTAATGGCCACAACCAAAGCACGGGGTGTAGGCATACACCCGACAAATGCGAATGCTACAATTTTTTACCCACAAATTGAGGATAACTCCTTTGTGGGTTCATAAGTGGTGTATCAGTTATTCATGTCTCGATCTCTCTGCTGGGCCTCATATATATTAAAAACATGTGAATCTGTTAACAAGGTTATAAATATAACTTTCCCATGTTATAAAAGATTTTTCATGCCTGTGCACTTAAATCAATTTTTTTGAAAAATTCTCAAAACGAGTTAGTTAATTCTATTTACCAGCGAAAGTTGACGTATTTTCAAAAGACTAAGTTGCATGTACAATACGAAATAGGCTGGAAGCTGCTTGGTAGTGATGTAAGAGGATCTTGCAAATCCTTAGATCTGCCCTAAAGTCTGTTACACATATTTGTATATTTTATGATCCGCTTGTGGATCTTTCATTACAAGCCTTCTGTATATTATTTTCGTACTTTGAACATTTGTTTGTAATAGTAATTTAAACTCCAAGACTTCCGCTGTGCTATGTTAATTGACTATGATGATATCAACTTACGTCACGGTATTCCCCATCCGGGCCCACCGGTGTTTGGTTGGAAATCGGGGTGTGACGAGTTGGCATGAGATCCAACGTTTGAGAGAATTAAACACTAGCCTTTGTGTTTAATCTCAAACATTACACATTAGCACATTCCTTAGACTTTCGAGCATAGGCTTTGACCTAGGATTACTCATTTCATTATTAAGTTATTACTACTGTTTTGACTTGATTTTAACAGGAAAATGCCGCCAAGATTCAGAGGACAAAGTGGAAGAGGAAAAGGTCCAATAAGGGGAGAACAATCGGGGGCATCCCTTCACAACCTCACAACTCAGATTCCTACCAAGATTCAGGAGATTCATCTCCTTGGCAACCAGCGAGACACTCAGTCTCTCATATATACTCGCCCCCACATTCCCAAGATTCTTACCACTCTCACCACTTCTATCATTCACACCACTCTCACCATTCCCATCATTCCAATTCACACCTTACCATGAAGAGTTTAACCAGATCTTTATTTCAACCCACCTTCAGCTGATTAGAATCAGTTGGATCAACCAAATCCTATGGATGAGGACTCCGACCTGGAGATGCCACCGTCAGGATCGCATGGACACCCCATTGAAATCTCTAGCAGTTCTAACTCATATGCAGGATCACCTTATCAAGGTCCTAATGAATGGGACCAATATTGGAGTCAATTTACTTTTGTTAACACTCCTTTGTACCACTCTCCAACAACGCCTCCTACACAGGAAGACGTTCAAATGGAACCGGTGGAGCAATAGAGAAAAATCAGACACTTGGCAGTCCCTCTCACTCACCCATTAAAGAAGTCAACTTCCACACTTCACTGCGTCCGAGACAACTCTATCTGCTAGAACACAAGTTTAATTAAGGAGGTACACCCTAAGAGTTACATGTAACTCTTGGTGGTAGTTCAAATGAAGCAACTACTACAACAGTGGCTTAGTTGGATAGTGGTTACATACATAAGACTTCCTTGAAGGCAACAACTGCTAAAGCTACAATAGTATCTTCTAAGCCAGTTAGAAGTCCCAGAACCAAGAACAAGGGGGCATTTTGGTCTGATACTATAGAGTTTACTCCAGTAGAAGATCCAAATACAACTACCTCTCGTAGGAATTTAGATGATCCTATTAGATTAGGTGATGAATTAAGGTATAAAGAATTGACAGGGAGGATGTCTTCCATGGAATCATCAATTGTTGACATCAAAACCATGATGAAGCTACTCCTACCAAACTCCCAACATCAATCATCCACCACCCCAAATGCTGATGAGCTATGGAAAGTTCTCCAACCAGTCCTCCTAGCTCGGAGACAATTAGACAATTTTCAGCATGAAGCTCAAATGCAACTAATCCGCAACATGGTTGAGGCTAGATATAAAGATACTCAAGCTGATATAAAATCCATCAAAGACCACTTGTTAAATACTACTGGCTCTGCCCCAGTTATCATTCTTTCAGAGGATGTCAAAAAGGGGGAGAAAGATTCTTTGAGAAGTTGCAGCCTTATTCCCAAGTTAAATCACAGGTGCAACAACAGCCAGCAACAACTACAACCTCTGCTGAAGCATCCAAAGCATCTTTGGGCAAAGAAATTGATGAGACATTAAACCAAGAAGCTGAAAGGATTACTATCGAAAAGCAGAAATGACAAGATACACTTGAAGCCAAAGCTTTAATGCTTATTGAATAAGAAAAGGCTAAGCAGATGGAAAAAGGAAGATATTAGTACTTCAAGGCAACGAAGGTCTGCTAGAAAAGCAAGACAACCAACTCCCATCTCTTCTATAACCGCTGCTGAAACCACTGTTAAACTATCCTATGTCACTTAAACCACGGTAGCTGTTAGGACAGATGTTGTAACAGCAGATGCTGGAACAACAAATGTTGTTCAAACCACTACCTTAATCACCTTGCCAACCACAACTGAACCATTGCCCACACCATCCCCGAATTCCCACACAACCACCTTCTCCCAAAATTAAATTCCAACGCAAAAGAAAAACTTTCGTTGTTGATGATGCTGAAGAAAACCAATCACCACTTCCTACTTCATCACAATTTGTAACCCCTTGTAAAATTCCGTTCGGTAATATACCGACACGTGTACGAACCCTCGGATCATACCTCAATGAGTTAGCCACTCAAATATGTTCAAAAATCTCAAAAATTCACAAACATAACCGTACCCTACGGTTTGGAGCTGCTGAAACAAAATAACACTGACCGTAAGCTATGGTCTGGCGACCGTAGCCTACGGCGGGCTCCTGAACTCTTTATTTTTCACTAGTTTAACTTTCAACTAATTACCAAGACGCCCCTAGACTTTATTATTTTCTGTTACTAGGTCAATTGACGGGTCAAAGTTTATGTTTTAAAAAGTCAAACGGGTCAGATTTTATAAAAATTATAATCTGATTTTATATATGTTATAAATATGTTTTTGACACTTAGAAAGTTGGTAATAATTATTAGAACATGTTCGATCCGTCAATTTCAGTCCTAGAGTCGGTTCGCAACCGAAAGTCGCGAAGTTTGCTTCTACTTTGACCTTCGATTATGACCGGACTTAGATTAGTTAACTTCTGACTTATAGTTGCATTATGATCGTAATACAATATAGCATAACCCTCTGAGGTTATATTACATGATCATAATCATAATCTTAGTTTATGCACAAGTTTTGCTAAATGTCAATTTTTGACTAAAATGCCCTATTTTTACATAAAACAAGATTTTAATCAACAATGAACTTGCGAATGAATTACCTATTGATATTCTAATGTAACAAACATATTATGATGTTAATATTCTTATCATAAACTAATTTTAATAAAATACCGTAAACTATGCTTTTAAAATACCAAAATGCCCTTTCGGTGCATAGTTTGGTCTTAAACCACAAATCACCTTATGTGTGTTATCTTACCGATCATATATCCCAAATTAAGTATTTTTCCAGAATGTTTATGATCATAACATCAGAATACATGCAAGTTCGTTTTATACGACATATAAATGGTCAAAACGCCTTATAAGGCGCAGTTTCATTTTAAAACCTCAACGGGCATATAAGTTGATATCCTACTGATATTACAACTTATTTAAAGTATAATGACATGTAGAACTTGTTCATGACTCATCTGGTTACCCAATATAGCTTATATGCGTACGGTTAAGTATATGTAACTAGTTTACGAAAATTAACCAAAAATGGGTTTAACCTTATCATTTTAATATCAAATTCCAGAATGATAATTGTTTACCCATGACATACAAGTCTTAAGTTCTTGTTGGGTTTAAACTACATTCTATCCGGTCATCGCTTAATCTATGGTATTGTACTGTTTTGATCCTTTAAGCTAGTCGGTCTAAGTCTATAACTTAAATAGCACCGTTAACATTCTAATTGGTTAGCTTATGCCTTTATTTCAGACTAAAGCCTTCTAGTAAATGCTATCTGCACTTATCTAATTTATTAAATGGATGAGTTAATTTAAATTGCATTTATATCAAGTGCTAGCTCAGGTAAATACTCTTGACTTATTTTCCCTATACGGGCTTGGGTTACGCAAATTATTACCGCTTGGTCGGAAATGGGATTAATCAAATGCCGGATTATGGCTAGTAAAATCCGCATATTTCATTTTGATTAGTTTTTTTTATAACTTAACATTGGGGATTAAAGACCGTGCCATGGATATCCTCGGCTCATTTAAGTTACTAATGGGCATGACCAAAGCATGGGGTGTAGACATACACCCGACAGATGCGAATGCTAAAATATTTTTACCCACAAGTTGGGGATAACTCCTTCATTGGTCATAAGTGGTGTGTCAGTTGATCATGTCTTGGTCTCTGTACTGGGCCCCATATGTATTGACAAACATGTGAATCTGTTAAAAAGAATATAAATATAACTTTCCCAAGTTATAAAAGATTTTGCGTGCCCTGTGCACTTAAATCAATTTTTTTGAAAAATTTTCAAAACGAGTTAGTTAATTCTATTTACCAGCGAAAGCTGACGTATTTTCAAAAGACTAAGTTACAGGTATAATACGAAATAGGCTGGAAGCTGCTTGGTAGTGATATAAGAGGATCTTGCAAATCCTTAGATCTGCCCTAAAGTCTGTTACACATTTTTGTATATTTTTGATCCGCCTATGGATCTTTCATTACAAGCCGTCTGTATATTATTTTCGTACTTTGAACATTTGGTTTGTAATAGTAATTTAAACCCCAAGACTTCCGTTGCGCTGTGTTAATTGACAATGATGATATCAACTTACGTCACGATATTCTCCACCCGAGCTTACCAGTGTTCGGTTGGAAATTCGGGGTGTGACACAATCCATATCACAACCATCCTCATCACTTCCACACTCTGAACTCCATTTCCCCATTACTAGTCATGCACCTATCCTCCTGATTCCTTCCTACGGGTGCATTATACGTATTGGAAATTTTGCAGTTAAAGGTGAGTTGAAACTTTCTACAAAATAGAAGATCCAGCAAAAAGAGACTTCCCTTCCTTGTTGGGGTATCGAAAGCCTAGGAACCTTGATGAGTATCTTAAACTAAAGGCTAGACAGGCTGAGCACATCGCAAAAGACAAATCAAAAGACAAAGATGATAGGGCTTTACAAATCTCTTTACAATATTAACTAAGCAAAGTCAGGAGCATTGAAGAATTTGCTAAGGAGCTGAGTAGGTTTGTGTCTGAACAGCCAATCACTAATAATAAAGAACTGAAAGAAGATTATCTTGATCATGTCATGAAGCATAAGCCTTACAATGCAACAAGGGCACAATTTAAAAGCTGGTCGGCTAATGAGCTTAAGGAAGAAATTGAAAAATTCATTCTATGCTCAAGGATCCTTCAAAGAAGCCTACTCCTCCTGTTTAGAAAAAAAGGCCAAAATTGAAAGCCAAGACTATGATCTCAAAACTAAAAGAATTGAAGCGAACTTCTTGATGCTTTATATGGAACAACAAGGCAGATTGCTAGATGGCCAGAATCTAAAGTGGTAGATACCTACAGAAGGTTGGAAGAATTAAGAAAAGAAGATCCTTCTATTCCAAGAAAGTCAATGTATGATCAATCAACCTCTGCTTCTAAACAGACCCTTGCTCCTAAAAGATCAACTTCAACCTCCAGCTTATCCACCATTGCCTTAAATCAAGCAAAGAGACAAAAGCAAGTGGAAGAAGAAGATCAAGGATGCATGAAGAATTGAGAAAGAGGGTATAAAGAACCAAATTTTGTTTCACACAGATGCTGCAAGTGACAAGCTTAGACCCTCAATATCCACACTTGTACACAGACCAACCTCACCCAACTCATCAAAAATAACACTACTCCCAAGAAAACCATCTGACTCAAAAATTCTAAAACGGAAGTCTAACAAAGACAACCATGAATTGACATTGTTCAGGTCAGATGGTAGAGTTCAAAGGATAAAGATGGAGGATGCATACGGTTTGGATGTAGCTTATCTCCAAGACTTGCTGAATCTTGAACTTGAAAGGGATGTAGAAGACTTGATTGCACTAGACTTTGAACTACAATTCAAAGGCCAAATAAAGGAATCATTGATGAGAAATAAAGATTAGAAATAAAGTTTTTGTTTTGGCATTATATGTTCTAGGGGGAGATTGTTGCAATTGAACCCTACAAAAGAAAAGATGATAGAAAGCCAAAATATACTACAACCTCTGATCCTAATAATAATGTAACATCTGCCCAAGTCAAGCTCTGCTGAAGACTAAATGTCCAAGGTCTACCATAGCTAAACTCTTTTGAAGACAAAGCTTCGCTAAAGTCTAAAGCTAAAGGTCTGCCAAGGCAAAGCTCTGCTGAAGACCAACCGAGGATGTATCATCACTGTTTTCTATCAGTCCTTGTAATGTTTAGTGTATAGCAGTGGTTAGCATAGCAGATTTTATTAGTCTGTTATTTTTGTTAAGTGTCAATTTCATACTAACATCATAATAAGTTGCTCGTGGTTAGGTTGTAGTATAAATAGAACAGTGCATGTACCGTTTTATTTGATCACTTTCATCGATTATCAATCTAACCTATCTTCCTTACATTATGTACGAACAAATTAGTGATCTTAGGCTGAGGGAGAGATTGTGAGTCATGTGCAAGTAATCATAATTACGAAGCATGACAATGAAAACAATCTTTCAACTCTTATGAATTAAAGTTCCTTATTTCGCTGCAAGTTCTTCTGATTTAACTTCTTTCATTTACCATTTTTAGAACTTTCATAAACAATTTCAAACTCGGATCCTAACATGTCGTAGTGGCGCGCATTAGAGTAAGGTCACAGTTTGGAAAACCGACAGGAAAAAATGCGCATGCCCTTTTCTTATGATAGGTCGTCTTGACCAAAGTCATCGAGCTTGGCGAATAGATTATCTGCACAAAAATTTAAACGAGAAGCATATGCAGGACCCTACTGAACATCTGGAGGGTTACGCGTATGCTAGGAGACTTACCCCTAATGAGTTTAGACTAGTGCAAGAGTTGATAGATCAAGACATATAACCAGCATACAATCTGGAAAGCCGTAAGCGAACAAAACCTTGTGTGAACGAGGATCGGGCTCCTCCGATGAGAAACTGATATGATCCAACTCAACTAGCAGAGGCGGAATTCATTGCTAGAGAGGTTGACAAAACAAACAAGATATAACTTACTGTTTAACTGCTCTGTTGTATTCAAAGACGTGCAAAGTACAGATGCGAGTAAATAAACTAGCAGGGCTTCGCCGTACTATCTGAACTGCCTTACTAGCTCTGACACAACACTCCTCTATTTATAGGTCGACATGACTCGTACTTGAGTGTGTGTATAACAGAGATGTGCTTCGTACGAGCAGCTGATCCGTGCGAGTGACTGAGAGTCACTCGTACGATCCATACAATCTCGCTCGTACAAATCATACAAAATGAACAAACTAACATTTATCATATATACATTCGACATTAAAAGCTCTATAAATAATACAGACATATCCTAGATCTAGGCAATAGACATAATGCACTAACAAACTCCCCCTTGGATGTTGCCGCAGTCTGGATAGTCTTCAAAAAATTCTTTAACTAATTTGACTCTAACGCCCAAAGAATCTCTTCGGTGGCTTGCGACGCTCCTCAGATGCAATCGGCGTTTGGTTTGTTGGAGGAGGTCGTTTCGTTGTATTGCCAAACCGAAAGCTCCTAAGCGATGCTATACGAGCACGCTCTACAATCCGAGCTTCATTCTTCTCTTTCTTTTTCTTCTCTATCTCCTCAAGCTTCCTCCATGAAGTGTTCCATGTTGATCCAGGGTGAATATCATTGGCAAAGCAGACATTAACGATCTTCTGGAATTGGAGAGCTTGTTCCTTATCCTTCTCGTTAAAGCTTATCTTACTATAGAATAAACATTCAATATCCTTCTTGGTACAGTTGACTAGCCACATAGGGTCTAGCACTCGAATACCACGCCATAACCCATATATTCGTTTGTGGGCTATAACGGCTTTGGTCAGCTCTTCAGCAATATTCCACGAATCTTCAGGGTGCACACAGATGATAGCCTAGCCTGTATTAGAATCGTAATACCACCACTTGAAGATCGTATAAAAATCTTGCTCCATTCGTATCATCGGCATGTTTTTCATCACTTTGGGCCTTTTGATGATGAGCGTTATATCTTTCTCTTTTGTTACCGGATCCATCTTACGATACGTCGAGGAAAGTGAGGTTTCCAATGAGTAAAACCATGCATAGCCTCTAGCTTAATCAATTTCTATAGCCGCTGGTCCTGAAACTTCATCTTTAGATTTATCATCTTTGTTTGAACTAATTCTTTGATATCCCAGAACGGCAAGGACTTGATGTCGCATAGATATTTGAAATATTGAATCCCAAACTCCCTCTTCACGCATATACTTTCAATTCCTCGATCCAACCCCAACTAATAATATCCCTAAAGATATGTCAGCATCACGTTTGAAAAATGCTAGGGGACGTTTAAACTTTCGCTCGGTCGGTACATTTCGAAACCATTTCTTCCTCTCTTCAGCAATTTCAGCACTAGAAATTTGGTGAGGAATTTTTACTTCTTTTGCAGCTTCAGCAACCTTTCTCTTCAACATATCAGAATTCTCAGCTGCAAATAACTCAGTGAAAGTTATGGAATCATCTGTACTTGATCAGCTTGATTTGCATCGTCATCAGAATCATCTTCCACGACAACTCTGTCGTAATCATTTGCATCATCAACATTTTCAAACACATACTCGTTTGGCTCAAATGCGTCTATCTCATTCAACTCATTTTCGAAATCAAATTCAAAGTTTTCTTCACTTACTCCCAACATCTCAGCTATCTCTTCCTTAGTAAAACAATGAACAAATTCGCCCTCTTCCATATCATGCTCAAGATAAAGTACCTTAGGTTTCCACATGACAGGAACGGAAGATATGTCAATCTCTAGGAAGATTCCTGTCTGCTGAGCATCAACAGATTCATCAACTCTATAATTTCTTCCTTCCTCTGTAGCCTGATTAATATAGTCATCAAGGTACACAGAAAAATCAATTTCTTCATTAACGCTCAATTCAGTAACCCGTATACTTGTTCCTCCTACATTATCATCATTATCAACATCACTATCAGAACTACTAGAACCATCATCACAATCTCTTATCATCAATCTCTACATCCTCTTCAAATTCCTCAACAGCTTCCTCTATCTCTTTTTCATGCCTTTTCTTTAACAGCCACTCATGATGCCTTTGTGAAATATCTAACGAATCAATATCAACATTTGTTGGCTTCCCAATAAGAATAAACTTGTTCGGCTCTTGATAAACTACGATATTTGTGCATGTAACTGGCGCAGATTCAGCTTCTGGCTTAGTTTGTACGATGATAGGATCCTCAAAAGCTTTAGCTTTGCCTTTTCCCTGGGCATCAGACTGTTCTTTCGCTAGACGTTCTTTCTTGGCAACACGTTCGCGAGCCTCTGTACGTTCAATTTCGTCAATCTCAGCCGCTATATTCACACCGAGTTTCTTTTCCAAAATCTACTCAAATAAACTCATACATCTATTGCTGCGAAGTCTCTCTTCCTCATACTCAGCCATTCGCAATCTCAATCTTCCATTCTCTGAGACAATACTTGCTAACATAGCTTCAAGCTGCTGTTTATCTTCAGATAAAACATTAACCTACTCAAGAAACTCTTGTTTTTCTACAGATAACACATTGATCTGTTCTTGCAGCTCGGATATCCTCATTGTGTTCATCAAAACTTGTTTTTGCAATTCGTCCACCCGTGGATCATTGAAAGAGAAATCTTCACCCCCCGGTATATCACTAATATCAAAATCGAAATCAAAATGGGGTTGTGAAGTCCGAGAAGAACGCGGTGGTGGTTGCGGTGTTGGTTGTTGTTGTAGCGTTGGTTGCTGTGTTGTGGTTGTTTGTTACTGTTGTGATATTTGATGCGGTGTAGATTGTGGCGGTGATTGAGGAGCTTGTTGTGGTGGTGAAGTTGGTATTTGCTACGTAGGCTCAACCACAACTTCTTCAGCTGTTTGTTCTGATGCAGTCTCTTTAGATCGAACTGTGGGAGACTCAGAACTTCTTGATGCAGGACGTTTAAGCCTTCTTTGTTTCTTCTTAACAGGAGTTGAAATAGAGTATCAGGATCAGAATCTGATGGGACATAAGTAGTGTCATCCTCTCCTTTTGCTTTACGCTTGTGTTCGTCAACTTTTCTTTTAAACTCGGCTTGGCGCTTTTTCTCTAACTTCTTCGCTCGTTTCTTCTCATCAGCCCTTCTTTCAACAGAATTTGTGACCAAACATGAAACATCTTTAGCTTCTTTCTCTTCCCCAAACGCTTGGCGTTCAATATTTACTGCTGTATCTTAATATTTTCTTCTGTGTCTGGTCATCTCGCAAACTAGAACTCTTAGCAGTAGCTTTCTTTTTCGGTTGTGCTGGTGCAGAAGTAGTAGCAGCTTTACGTTTAGCACCTTTTCCTCCAACTTTAATAAACCAAGGACTTCTCTTCGCATCAAAATCAGATAAAGCAGTTAATTCCTCGCTTTCATCACCACTGTCGTCCTTTCTCCACTTGTCAGGTGCCAGAGAGATGTAATCTTTGTCTATAATGCACCAAAAATAGGTTTGGCATTAGGAAAAGCCTTCAGATGCAAGTTCATTTTCTTCAACGTAGATACGTCCATATGTTCCAATCTCAGAATATCCTCCTTCTTTTTCTTCAGATCCGGATGTAAATAATCCAACATCATCTATACAAATCTCGGATACTGCAAGACTTTATCATGCTGGATGTTCTGTACCATCTGTTTAAAAATAACTTTTGAAAAGTTATAAGGTAAATTCAGAATCAAAGTTGTAATCATGCACATCTGGTAGTCGACAAGATCATCGTATCCTCCTTTCCTGTGACTAAGGGCATGAGCAACGACATGAGCGAGATAACCAAACGATTCGCTCAAATTCCCTTTCTTAAATGGTGCAACATTAACGAATCTGGCATATCCCATTCGATAAAAGCAACCTTTAACCATATACTCAGAAAAAGCCCGTAGGATCATCTGCATTGTCTTTGAAATCTAGAACTGTGCGAATCAACTCCTCAGTAATCTTTACTTGAATATCAACATCGTCAATCTTAATGGCAGAAACAATCGCATTGTGTTCGGTAATGTACTCCCTAGCGTTCCAAAAATATTCAACGTGTGATCTGTAAACAGTGTGTCTATCTGTTAGAGACTTCATGATCCGAATACGATTGAGAAAATCTAATATGTCACGGTACACGACAATCTCTGGAATAGTGTCATCAGTCAAGCAACATATGTTGTGGAACGGTGAAAAGGACGATTTCTTGACCTGTACACAGAGATAATAACAAACCGTTAGAAAAATTTTCAAACATTTCAAAAAACATAAGATCATTCGTACGAACCACAAGTTTGTACGAATTAGACACTTAGCAAATTTTCACAAGTTTGAAACAAACATCATTCGTACGGATCACTACTTCGTACGAATGATTCCAAAGTTAGAAAATTTTTAAAGTTTGTCCAAACTTGCTTCGTACGAGCATAACTTCGTACGAATCATTAGCACTTAGGGTAATTTTTACAATTTATCTTTTAAGAGTTACTTCGTACGAAACAGCCAATTCATACGAATGAAAATGATAAAACATTGAAAACCCTTGCTTCATACGAAAGACTTCTTCATACGAATCTTGAATCGTTCCAAAATTACCAAGTTTTAATCCTAACCTAAAACATGTAGATTTTTACAAATTGATAGTCGATTTACGGTTATAAGAGTCGATATTAACGTTTTTGTGGTCAATTTTAAGTTTTACCGGTCCAACTCCCAAATCTAAGTTTTAAGTCCGACTAGTTCGATTTCGGCATTATAACGACTTGGTTACAACAAAATTACCTTGCCCATTGTAAGAGGTGTCCCAATCAACCTCCCCGATATGATAGAAATCAAAATATGTCAAGAAATGAAGAGTTCAGAATGTGTTTCGCACAAAGTTCTCTCTACTCGCACTACATTTCTCTCAGAGACATAAGTTATTTCGTACAAAGTATGAGACCTTAAATACTAATCAGAAGTCCTTTGTACGAAGCACTATTTCGTATGAAGTAATCCAAACTTCATTCGTATGAATCAGTGTAATTCATACGAATCATTCTGAAATCTTTTTAAATTTTTTTTAATTTTCGATAATAATTTTTTTATGATTTTTACATTTTTATCCAATTTTATCTGTTTAAAACATACTCGGTTAACCAAGTCCAAGTTAATGACCCTGGTTATCCGATTTACCTACCAAGTCCAAGTTAATGACCTTGGTTGACCGTTTTTGGCCAAAACATATTTATTTTCTCATGTAAAGTTTCAAATTAATGAACTTTATTGACGTTTTAGGTAAATTCCGATAAAGATTAGCTCCCAACCCATGGTTTTCGGCTTCCACTCAGCAAGATATTGCCATGATTTCAACCATCAGTGTCTTCAATATCGGTAGACTAAAAATAACACTACAAAGTTAAGGAAACTGAAAATCTTTTTGAGTTTTAGAATTTTATGTAAACAACAAACATATTTTTGTGAGTTTTGTGTTGAGAGAACCATATCAAGTATTTAACAAATCATCAGTACCGTTGATCTTGGTATACTCGTTAAGCTTTTAAACAGATTTTCTTAGATTGCCAATATACTTGTCCTTTTAAACTCTTCTCATTTCTCAATTGTTTCGAGATAAGTTAGGTATTTTTAAGAACATGAAATAACTGTGTTTCTCATCTCAGAATATACTCCCGTATTGAGATTCCCAGAATATCATTTTATAGGTGAATATATCCAATTGATATCTTTAAAAGGGTGAGTGCGAGACCTTGAGGCTCAGATTAGTATTTCCACACAGACAAATAGATGAAGGCTCGTCTTTAGGTAGTGTTCCATACAAGAATCTTTTATATTGCAGATGTCACAAAGTTTATGACATAATAATTTTTATGCAGCTTGGGCGAATAATACGTAAAGTATTATACAAGTTCTAGGCCATTGCTCACGCAAAATCAGAAGAACTCGGATAATACCCTAGATATCGATTAAATATAAAGACCTAGTATCGCAGAATCTGGTATTCTCTCCAACGAAATTTCGAAGTACTAAGTCCATATATCCGAGAGATGTTAACCCACAAGTTATTTAGTTTTTCGTTTAGGTTTATATCTTGAAAACAATTACTGAACGAGTGAAGCCTACTGGCACATCCTCAGTAAGACCTGTTTAATCACTTGATTAACATTCCAATTCTTTAGCATATTGTGACTGTCTGTTTGATATAATATGATCACTCTTTTTCACAAAAACTCTTTTTGAATTTTATATTTTTTTGTATTTTCCCAAAACATTCTCCCCTAAAATCAAAAACACATTTTTGGTTTTTTTTAGAATTTTTAAGAAAGAATGTACAGAAATACGTCTAACCGATGAAAAATTCACATCAGGTCGTCATCATCCTCAAACTCAACCTCATGAACATCCCCTGATATCAACTTTTTTAAACCATTCAACTTTGAAAGATTTTTGAATCTTGTTTTACCAAAAGCTTTGGTATAAAGATCTGCCTTTTGGTCATAAGTGTGGATTTTCTCAATTCTAACCAACTTTTTCTCGTAGCAATCATGGATAAAGTGGTGTCAATCTTGATATGTTTAGTGCGTGAGTGTTGGCATGAGTTTTTAGTGATATCGATCGCAGCCTGATTATCTACATATATTGGCGTATCAAGAAATTGAAGTCCGAAGTCTCTCATCTACTGTTGAAATCCAGAGAATCTGGGCACAACAGCTGGATGCTGAAACATATTCAGCCTCCCAAGTAGAGAGAGTGACCGCAGTCTGTTTCTTGCACTGCCACGTTACCAAATGGGTTCAGAAGAACTGCAGCCGGACGTTGTAGATTTGGTATTTAGTTTGCAGCAACCGAAATCAGAATCCGAGTATCCTGCAAGATTGAATTCTTCATGTTTAGGATATCACAAGCCGGTGCTTGGAAAACTCTTCAGATATCTCATAATGCGTTTGATGGCGAGCATGTGCGACTCTCTTGGATTTGACTGATAACGGGCACAGAGGCACGTTGGATACATGATATCAGGTCGAGAAGCAGTAAGATACATCAAGGATCCGATCATGGAGCGATATAAAGTCTCGTCAACTCTTTCTCCAATAAGATCTGGACAAATGCCGTGATTTGGAGCTAATGGGGTTGATGCTGGCTTAACTCCTATCATACTGAATTTCTCCAATATGTCATGAACATACTTCGTCTGATGGATAAAGATACCATCAGACAACTAATCGACCTGAAGTCCTAGAAAGAACTTCATCTCCCCCATCGTGCTCATTTCGAAATTTGCGCTTCATGACTTCTTCAAAGTCTTTACACAGCTTGTCATTTGTCGATCCAAAGATAATATCATCCACATATATATGTACGATGATTAAATGCCCATCTACTTCCTTGGTAAAAAGAGTAGAATCTACAGTTCCTCTAATAAAGTCGTTGTCTAGAAGATGACTTGACAATGTTTCATACCAAGCTCGCGGGGCTTGATGAAGATTGTATAAGGCTTTGTTTAGAAGGTAGACCTCACTGGATCGACAAACTCTGGTGGTTGGCCGACATGTACTTCCTCTTTAACTTTTCCATATAAGGAAAGCAGATTTAACATCTAACTGGTACACCATTGAACCCTTTCCATGAGGCAAAGGCCAAGAATATGGGAATCGCTTCAAGATGGGCAACTGGGGCGTAGACTTCGGTATAGTCTATCCCTTCTTGCTAATGAAAACCTTGAACCACAAGTCGAGCTTTGTTGCGCACTACCACACCCCTATCATCACGTTTGCACTTGAAGACCCATCGAGTGTTTATCCTTTTATGATGATCTGGCTACAACAAGCTTCTAGACTCTAAGTTTCTGGAATTGAAGCAGCTCTTCTTGCATCGCATCTAGCCAACTTTCTTCCTTTAACGTGTCTTTCCAGCTTCCCGGCTCAACCTGAGAAACAAAACAACTATTAGAAAGCCTAGTTTGGACTGGAGCAATACTAGTATAAAAACAACTTAGATCTATAGGTCCGTACGATCCGATTTCAGTCTCGGTTCGGTATAAAATATGAGACGGGTGATTCGAGCCATGAACAAAGATAAACAAACACTAAAAAGATAGATGAACATATGATTTGACAAGAGAAACCTTCATTGATTGAGATAAGAACGAATACAAGATAATGGACCTCCCCGGGTGAGCTCCCCCGGGGTGGCGGCTCACAAAATGCACCCCTAACAAGTGGTGTCTGATATTCTATTTATAGACCTTGAGCCTTGTCCTCCAAGCAAGCCGCCACTTGCTTGGAAAACCTCCTAACTCGCTAAAACGCACGACTATAACAATTATACGCGTTACATCATATGAATAATAACATCGTTCCTTAATTGATAACATCATTCTCCAAAATACCCAACAATATTCCCCCGAGAATGATGCTATCAATTCTTCATATGATCTTCCAAATTATATCTGACATCATCTTCGAATCTTCACAAATCTTTTGAATACTCAAAAATTTTCATTGTCGTTTTCCCCCGCAAATGTAGACCCTCCTATATCTTGTCGATCAAATCTCCTTATCTTATTTTTGAAGATACAATTGTAATAGGCATATGATAGGGTTCGAACTCCAATGGTGAAAATTAAATAATTAGCTTCAATATGAGAATCTTCAATTTTGTCAGATTAATAAGCTCCTTGATATCCAATCCAATAGCTATCACCAACATTCTTGATTATTGTTGAGCCCAAAAGAATTCCATATTCATGGAAACATGTAAATAAGGTGGGCCCCAACAAGAAAACTCATAACATCTTGGAAAATATATGTGTAGCCTAGAATGATGCAGTGAGGCCCAACAACTCACGCAAACATGCTCCAACAAACCCTAGTTATCACTCATGTTCACCAGCCGCCACCCTTCATAAGCCACTGCTGCTGCCCTAAGTCACCGGTGAGCCACCCATGATCGGCCTAAAACCACCATCTAATGCCACCGTCTTGGCCACCATTTCCCTGACTACCACAGTTCCTAGAAACTTGTGACGGATCCGCTCTCCATCCTGAATTCCCGTAACATGAATTTCCATTGGCATCACCATAACCACTTCCCATATAGCAACCACCACCGGACTGCATATCACCACCAGCGGTGGAATTGCTGTTTGGACCACTTCCGATATGACCGCCAACCGCGCCATACCCGACAGGATTACCGTAAGACCCATCACTGCCACCATACCCACGCCATAACCGTATCCTTGATTCCCGTACCCAGCAGCTCCACTTGGTGATTGACCTCTTGGTGCTGTTGCTTGTGGACCACCACCACCGCCAGCAACAAACGCACCCCATGGTGCATTTCCATAACCTCCGGCCCACCATATCCAGAAGAAGCCTGGGAATTCCTCGAACCATGCGCTAGACCGGACGGACCGCTTCCTCAACGACGTACTCAACCGACTCACCGTCACTAAGGCTTCGGAAACCATCTGTTCTGATCGACGATTGATGAACGAGAAGATCTTCGCTGCCATCCTCCAGCTTGATGAAGCCGAAAACCTTTGTATCGTTGAACCACTTGACAGTTCCCTCTCTTCTCTATCCTTCCTCAATCTCTCTTGGTGTGTTTCATGAATAACCAAGTACTACCAAACAACAATGCTGCTCTGCCTTCATTTACGTCTCTGGCGGTTTCCAGTGAAGAACCAACCAAAACGAAACTGAACCGAGCCACCGAGGCTCTGTACCAGTATTATAGGTCCGTACGATCCGATTTCAGTCTCGGTTCGGTATAAAACATGGGACGGGTGATTTTCGAGCCATGAACAAAGATAAACAAAACTAAAAAGATAGATGAACATATGATTTGACAAGAGAAAGCTTCATTGATTGTGATGAGAACAAATACAAGATAATGAACCACCCCGGGTGAGCTCCCCCGGGGTGGCGGCTCACAAAATGCACCCTTAACAAGTGGTATCTAATATTCTATTTTTAGACCTTGAGCCTTGTCCTCCAAGCAAGCTGCCACTTGCTTGGAAACCTCCTAACTCGCTAAAACGCATGACTATAACAATTATACGCATTATATATACGAACAATAACATCGTTCCTTAATTGATAACATTCATTCTCCAAAATGACCCAACAAGATCCTTGTTGATCTGATTGCAAGTTTGCACTCTGGTTTGTAAGCTGCCTATAATGTTCTCCGACGGATGATATGAAAGTGCCCTAGGCATCACTTCGGTTGGAACATCTACTTGCGGTTGCAAATTCGTAATAACTTCATCGACGACCGGTACAGACGAAGAGGCTTCATTCCTGGCATTAGACTGAGCAGCCTGTTTGTTCAAGAAGCTTTCATTCAGTTTAGATCCTTCATCGGAACTGGATCCACCATCGTCAAAAGTAGGTTACTGATCGGAGTCAGCATCAGCATTCGGTTGGGCATATGATTCGGCAGTATTGACATTTGGTGCAGGAACAAGAACTTGTTAGAAGAGCTTTGACCGACATCAGACGTGTTGACAGGAAGTGATGTAGAAATCACCAACGGTCTAGAGACTTGTTCTTGTGTAGATATTTAATGTGTTGAAAGAGCATAACAAGTTCTTCATCTGATGGCATCTGGCAGGTCGAATGAATTTCACAATCCATCATAGTTAAACAGCCACAGATCCCTAGGTTTCTGCGTTGGCTTGTATATCTTTGACAATCAACGTGCTGTGCTAGAATAACCTAGTTCAGACTCGCAAGAAAACACATTTCTGAGGAGTAGCGTAACCGAAGAAAAATCCTTCCAATCATTTGGCTCCAAATTTACCATCCGGGTCCAATACAGTACACGGAGATCCAAAAGGTTCCAAAAAGGCAAGGTTGGGCTTTCGCTGATTTAGTAACTCGAAACACGTTTTGTTGTGAGGCTTAACTGTTAACACAGGATTTAAGGTATAACACGTTGACGCGACTGCGTCACTCCAAAAATTGATTGGCAATTTCGAATTGGCTAACATTGTTCTGGCAGTCTCGATCAGTGTGCGATTCTTACGTTCAGCTACTCCATTTTGTTGAGGAGTATAGGGGGCGCTAAATTCATGAAGAATCCCTTTTTCATTGCAAAATTCTAGCATCTTCTTGTTCTTGAACTCTGTTCCGTTGTCACTGCGGATTCTCTTGATTGGCAAGTGATATAGGTTTTCAAGTTCTCTGAAAAGGATGATAAGATTTTCAAACGTTTCGTCATTACTCTCAAGAAAGAAAACCCATGAGAATCGTGAATAATCATCTGTAACGACAAGGCAGTATAGATCACTAGAGATACTTTTGACGTTGACTGTCTAAATAGATCCATGTGTAGCCTTTCTAGTGGTAGCTTGATAGAATTCAACAGCTTTCTTGGTGTGATTTCTTATGCTGCTTCCCCTTTTTGCAGCTTAGACAATCATCAGATAGTTGAAAATTCTTCAAATTTACACCCTCCACTCGGTCGTTATGCACACGATAATTCATCTTTCGTAGATGAATGTGCCCCATCTTCCGATGCCATAGAATCGACTCTTTCTCGGTAGCTTTAGATACAAAGCATTGAACTTTCTTTGACGTGGTAGAAGTGATACCCATATCAAGAACATATAAATTATTCTCTCACAGAGCACGCATTAGGATCCATTCCTCCGAAATCTTGAAACCAGGTTTTAAGATCAAGCATTCTTTATCGTTAAAGTGCGTCGTGAACTTCTTGTCACAAATCTGCGAGATGCTAAGTAGATTGTTCTCAAGTTCAGTGATGTAGTTCACTTTGTCAAACGATACGACTATGTTCGTGAGAATTCCTTCTCCAACAATCCTACCTCCTGCGTTCCAGCAAAACCCACGTACCCTCCACAGATTGCTTTAACGTCGTTGAGCAACGTAAGCATTCATGTCATGTGGCGAGAAGCTCCACTATCCATTATCCATTTTGACATTATCGAACGCTGGAGCCCCTGCACACATGATGAAGAGACTATTTAAACAAATAAACCCAAGACTGTTTGGTCTTGGGTGGGTTTGGAATGTCGAATTTTGGACCCACTTTGTTTTTATCAATCTTTTTAAGCTCCGTTTTGCGTGAAACAGAAGGTTTAGGTTCAACCTTGGATGGTTTATCTATAGCAACCCACTTTTGCGTTTGAGGTTTAGCCTTTTTAACATTAAATTTTTAATCCACTTGACGATTTTTGTTTGATGTCTCACCAATTTCAAATTTAGATTGACGTTGAATAGTTGGTTTAACATTTCTGTGGGATTCGTTGTTCCTTTTTAGAATTTGTTTTGGCACAATAAAAAACAATCCATTCAGAGACTGAAACAAATCCTCCAAGTAAAAAAGATGACGTATTACATACATGCAGAACCTTCCACCAATGTCGTTAGAATTTATTTTTCTATCACGAGAAGTCCTTTGAAATGTGGCGGGCATTCCCGCATGTGCTTATAGCAACGTGACCTACAAAACTAATATGTACAATCTTTCATGTTTGCAAGTTGTGGGTATGACTTTGACAAACCAAACCTTTTGTATTGCACATGCATTTCTTTCAAACGAGCAGGAGGTAACGTACGTCTGGGTCCTGGAGAAGATCAGGTCCATGCTACACGAGTGTATGGAGCCACGTGTAATTCTTACGGACAGAGACCAAGCACAGATAAACGCGTGTAAAAAAATATTCCTTGCCGCACATAGATATCCTTGCAGGTTCCACATCCTAAATAATATCGTTAAGCACTGCAAGAATTCATTTACTCAACCAGATTGGGAGGACTTTGTTCGTTAGTGGAAAACTATGTGTGATTCTGCTAACGAGGAGTTATACGATTATAAACTGACCAACTTCATAGACACCTTCTTAATCAACAACATAAATGTATGTTTTCTCTTAAATTAATACATTTATTTAAATAGATATATAATTTGAATATGTTTATATTTTTCAGATGTTTTTGATTACTTGTGGGAAAACTGGTTAAAAACATCCCTCTATAAAATTGTATCTGCATGGACCAATCAAACGCTAACATTTTACTAAACTACGACAAATAGAGCCGAAGGCGTACATGCTGCATTAACGAAATAACTCACTACACCGAAATGCAGTCAGGAAACCCTAGTGAAAAAGGTGGATACCTTGGTCCTAAAACAATATACGCAAATAAAAAAATGTTTGGAAGTAAGTCACACCAAGCGAATTAACCATCACCTTGAGATTCCTATGTTTCGAAACCTACTTTGTAAAGTTTCCATCCATTCCCTTCACCTACTAGAAAAAGAGCTAACACGGAGACTATGCACGTTACTGTCATTTGGATCAACATGTCTGCCAACTGTACACGAGTCGCGGGTTGTTATGTGTATGTCGTCTAGAGAAATTGCAAGGTAGAGGTACTTATTGACTTACAAAAATGTTTTATTGTATTAATTTAATATTCCTGTGTAATGCTTTTTCTTCTTTTGCAGAACGCATTATTCAGCTCGATGAGATAGACATTTTCTGGAGAAAACTTGACCTGAATCCATCAACTGTTGATGATGAAGAGGTTGATGTAGAAAAAGAATTTGAAGATGTGAAACAGAAAATGTGTACCCAACCCCCACAAGTGAAGAAAAGCATCATATCGAAGATCAAGGATGTGATGAACCCATTCATGAGCGACAAAAAACCGCTTGTCGTACAAGAAAACACTCGCGGGCGGCCAACGTCCAAGGTCCAACAACAAAGAATAGAACAATCAGCTAGATATAGCTCAAGTAGTAGGTGTGACCCTACTCGACACAGCTCTTATGTACAGTCGCAAGATTCTCTAATATCGTCTACATTTGCAATGTCTCAAAAGTCTCAAAGGTTGTTAATGCGACGTAGTCGTCTAACGGCTTCATGGAAAAAAGATCCTTGCGAGGACCATGGGTTTTCATTAATCATTGATGAGGGAACGCTTCTCGGATTCAAAAAACAAATTCCAAATGTGTTCCACCCCCACATTTCAAGAATAAAAGATGTCAAGCCGGATGGACACTTTCGGTTTCAAGCTATGGTTGTGGGTTTAGGGTTGTAACAAGACTACTTTAGGTTTAATCATTGAAGAGTTGATGGGTGCGAACAAAGATTTGTGGAAGTACATTTTAGACAGTGATTTACCGGGAGACTACGACGCGTAACTAAAGAGAATAAATTTTGCCGGAGTTGGCAGAGCACCTATGGAGCATTGGATGGAGATGCCTCAGGCAGGACTCCTTCTTGGCCATAGTTTTGGTGTGATTATTCACATATTAGACATGAGAGGCTGTTCGACTTTATTCCCCTTCTATCATCTAGAGCGCACACGTGTCCTCCATCAAGTGGTTACACTAGCATATGTTAACAATGGTCATTTCATCCATGTCAAACTTGACGGGGACTATCCAATGCCACCACTGAATTATCTCTTGGTAAGAAACCGAGGCGAAGAAGCAGCACTTTGGACGAAAGACTACACAGAACCCATAGTGTGGTATGAAATGATAACGAAGCCTAATACTGACAAGACGATGCATTATCTTGATTAATTTGTAATTTTAATATATAATTTATTTGTATAATGTATTCCATTTGTTTTAATTTTGTTTAACGGACCCTAGAATACGTCAGGGTACGCTAAGATACGTCAAAATACGTTAAATACGTCCACATATGTTAATGCGTCAAAATGTGTTAAAATACGTCAGAATATGTTAAAATACGTCAAAATACATCAACATACGTTAAAATACGTCAGAATACATTAAAATACGTCAAAATACGATAAAATACGTTAAAATACGTGAAAATACGCTAAAATTCATCATAATACATCACAATACGACAAGTAGATACATAATACGCGATAACACTACACTTACACACAATCTACACCGTAATACGACACTTACATAAACTAACGTCACCATACCGGACGTAACCAACACCCTAATACGAACACAATACGCCTTAATAACAATTACAGTGTACGTCATAATATGTCATTTAACGGCAAAATAAGAAAAAAGTAATGACACGGTACGACGCGTTTACATAGAACACGGCATGTTATAGTACATGTGATTTCAAAACTGAATTACACCTAAACGTAGATTATGACACTCCACGTAACCGAACGTCACCGGAATGACAAGTACAGAGCTTATACTTCATAAAATGACACGTAATGGCAAAATACGGGTTGTGTGCGTATCGAAATGACAAATAGCTAATTAATTTTTTTTGTTTTTGACATATACGCATTGTATAGGTCAAACATGTGTCGTATGTAGATACGCATCGTATAGGCCTATACGATGCATATTGGACATCAGGGTAGTATATCCCCCTGATTTACAGTGGGTTAACATCACAATACGAACAAAGACACACACATACGGACATACGCTCTCTATATGGATCGAAGTCGTATACGCTTGGAATAAGGTCCTACGCTTGGAATACGCTCTCTATACGAATCTATCGGCATATACACGTATGTTAACTGAACCCTCTTTTTTAATGTATTTTGGACCGTATTTTAGTGTTTATTAGACCGTATGTTACTTTGAGTTTGCTCGTATATTAGTGTCGATTTGAATTTTAATGTTTGGCCGTATACTTTGTTTTTTTCGCTGACTTTTGGGCCAATACGATGCGTATCGCCCCTATACGCATCGTATCGGCTCAAAAGTTTCATATTTTTTTGAAGTTTTTTGAATCGATACGATGCGTATGGGGTTATACGATGTGTATCGGTTCAAAAATCCATCCCTTCTTGCCCGTTTATTAATCGATACGTATCGTTTTGGTTCTACGCGATCCGTATAGGCCAAAAAATCAAAAAATTTACAAACTTTATAATTTTTTAAAATTTAAAACTTTATAAACTTTTTGAATGTGTGACAAGTTTTTAAAATTTTTAAATTTTCAACATTTTTAAATTTGTAAAATTTTTAAATTTTAAATTTTGAAAACTTTTAAGTTTGATAATTTGAAAACATAAAAATTTAAAACTTTTTAAATATTTTAAATTTCGAAAACTTTAAAAATTTTAAACTTTATAATTTTGAAAATTTGAAAACCCTAAAAATTTTAAACTTTATCATTTTTAAATTTTGAAAATTTAAAAACTTTATAGACGGATGCGGTTGCTGGTGGTCGAGGCTGGGCTGGTGGTGGTAGAGGAGCCGGGAGGGCCGTGGACGTGGAGGGAGGGGTCGTGGTCGTGGTCGGGGGCCCATGGCCCTCGACGTTGCCAGAGCACCCATATCTTGAATTCGAGCGTGGGTCTGAGGAGGCGCTGCGGTGCGAGAAGTTTCGCCGCATGGAGTTTGGCAGCCATGCCGCCGTCGATTAGACGACGTTAGAGGAGGTGAAGCAGGAGACGAAAGCCAGAGACTTTATTGGCCACGAGACTCCGTGGGACAAGTATACTATTGTTTTTTATTTGTTATGTTTATAAAATACTAACCCTATCCTGTTACAGGATGTTCCTGTTGGCGTATCTGCCTTCCTATCGGGTGCTCGTTATCGAGTTTCTGTCCTCGTCCGTGCTCACTTTGAGACCAGCCTACTGTCCGAAGGAAGATGACGACCCCGAAAACCCGTGGATTGAGATCAGTTTTAGATTGTTCGGATAGTACTTTGATATGTCCCCTAGTGAGTTTGCCACTCACACCGGCTTCTATACGTTGCCGGAGATGAGCACCCCATTATATACCGACGGTTTGTACATTGTACCCCGAACGACACTCACTAGATTCTAGAGAGTGATCGATCGGAGTCGCTTTGGTAAGTGAACTCCAGGGTGTCCCACGTTACATATCTCTTATACCGTTACTTACATAGGCTTATTATCACATCTATTGAACCACGCTCATAGAGTCGCGAGTGGTGCAACCCGGGGGATCTATTCTATATGTACTGCCTCATATGGCGCTACCTCGCAGATTGGTTTGTTGTACAACGGGGCGTACATCACACAGATTGCTGGGTCGGTGGGCCTCGTTCCCAGTGAGGACCCACAGGTCACGGATTTTGGCATGGTCGAGCCAACTCATTTGACGCATTGGACGCTGATCGGCATGCATGTCACACATGATTACGGTGTGTGTATCGGCCTACGCTTTTGCGATTGACGGGGCGCCATTTTTGTCCCTGTTGCCCTGCCTATGAGTTACCAACCGATAAGGATCCTACACAGCCAGCAGATTGAGTTGATAGTGATGGTGATGGTGATGATGACAGTGACGATGGTTGTAATGGGGATGGATAGTGACGATGGCGAGGTTGCTGTTCACGCCGAGGTAAGCACTTATTTACTTATTTTATATAATGCGTTAAAGTTACCTTCATGTTCTAATAGTTGTGTTTATGCGTACGTCGACCGAGAGCTTAGTCCGCCACCGCATGAGGTGCCTCTGTACCCCCAGCACGTCCTGTATGATCAGTTGCCATCAGCTGTGGCACTTGCGTTACAGCAGATAGAGGACCGGCTATAGGCACGCATGGACACCCACCATGCCCAGACTGAGCTACTTTTGATGCGGGCGATATACAGGCAACGATGGGTCGTGGCGTGCCTCCCATACCGATGCCGAACTTGCCGCCACGCCCGGGACAAGATCTGCAGCCGTCTAGCACCACTCAGGGGGTGGGGTCCTCTGGCACCACTCAGGATGCGGATCCAGGGGTTTAGATTCTTGTACTTTTTTTGTATTTTGACTGGTTATGTATTTTGAATGATGTCATATATATATACAAACTTATTATGTAGTTAAATTTGCAGTTTCATTTATTTATATTTGTGATTTTTTATACGTAACGACACGATACGATACAAGGATGATACGATATCATACGACACGCCACTATAAAATACTAAAAAGTTAAAAATGTGATACGATATGCTATGATACGCTATAATATGATACGTAATGAAAAAAATAATAAAGATTTTAAACCTCATTAAAACAAAAAATAACCAACAATAAACATCAATAACCAACCCAAAATATCAAAAACCAAACACAACACACCGAAATTCAAACCTCAATAATTCAGGGCTTCAATACGGATCATATAGGCATATACGATCCGTATAAGCCAACCGCCAGAAATCCCTAGAACCTGTCAGTCTGCCATGTCTTAACTTTATCCACTACGGTTCATATACGCCTATACGATTCGTATTGAATTGTCAAGATGTAAGATAGATTCCCCGGTGTGTGGATAGAATCTCCCGATAGAAAAACAAACAAAAACATAATGATTGTGTTGGTTGATGATCTAAAAATGTGATAATATCACAAATATTGAAAATGATGTTTCATTGAAAAGGAATTTTAAAAAACAAAAGGTGTTCAAAATTGAGGAATCTATATATTTGGTCAGTTCATAAAGTTCCGCAAATTTTGAAATTAAAAAAGAATCATAAAGTCAAACTTTCGTAAACTTTGTTTTTTAAAAGGAAATGATTTGCGCAAAAAGAAAAGTCTAATTTCTTTAAAATCTGTGACAAAAATAAGTGAAAAAAAGCTTTTTGATTTCCCTTCTAAAACAAACTAATGATTATAAGAATGTCACGTGGTAATTAATAGCTTAAGTGATTGACATGTGGCCTAAGATGGTTTTGATTTATTATTATTTATAGATTAACTAAGTTCAGTGCAAGTGGATCAAGGTTGGGTCGAAATTTTGGATTGAGTATTTTGGGTTGTTCAAGTTTGGGCTAGTTGTAATAACTGGGCTGATTGGAGTTATAGTTTTTAAGTGGACTGAGTTGTTTGGGTCGTGAATTAGATATTGAGCTGAAATATTAATCCTAGTGGGCTGCAATATGGGATTTTATTTGGGCCATTACCAAACGTCTAGTGGGCTTGGAAGTTTAAGTGGGATATAGGATAGTATTTTTAAAGTTGTTGATACGGAACCTCACTTGGAGCGATAAAAGTATTTGGGCTGAATTTTTGTGTGAACCGAGTTTGGTAAGTAGGCCGGGTCGTCTTAGTCATTTCGAGCTGAGATTTTATATAACAAGAGATTTTTGGACTTTGGGTACGAGAATTGTTTTTGAAACAGGTTTTAATCTAATAAAATTTTGCGTTTGACTGTTTGGGTTCGAGACACTACGAGATATCAAATCTTAGTTGATTGAAAAGTTGAAAATTCGTCAAAATGAGAAGTCGTCCAGATCGGAGTCACAAGAATTAGGAGATGTTAAGAAATAGATTTGAAAGTTCCATTATTATGAAAAATGAAACGTTGGATGAGGTGATAATAATGTACAAAAAGTAACTTCACGAGACGAGTAATTGTGATGTATATAAGACAGAAGAGAAGAAGGTTTTGAAGTTAGCAGAATCTTTATCTTTAGAGTGGGATGATTTTATACGTGAATTAATAATCGATTGTTGGTTTTCATCTTTACGTACATATGAATTCATAGAAATGATTGAAGCACACCAACCTGAAATTGAAAGAAGAAGGCTTTGAAACAACAAGCTAGTGAAGCTGTAACACCCTGGCCGCCTATAAAAACGACCTGCGGCGGAAACGTCGAGGGGTTACGTTACAAATTGTTTCAAACACATGGCATATAAAGTTGTGTTTTATTTAATTAATAATTTACATTGTCTTAGAGAACTCGAAACAAAATACAACTATCTTAATTTTAAGTAATCTAATGCTAGAGTCCATCCTATATGTAGCATACTTGATCATATATTAGTACCTTAAATATATATGAAAATAAAGTCAACATTCAATGCTGGCAAGTAAGCTAGGTTTTGAGGTCATGGCTTTTGAATATTGAAATTTAACCAACTTCAAGAGTTGATATTTTAAATAAATCTTTGTAGCTATGAATCTTTGACAAAAAACGTTTCTGCTATAAAACCATATGAGAAATTATTCGATTTAAAAGATAATAGTGTATGGTTCGCTTAGAATATCATTTGTGTCTCTGTAATAACCGAATAAATGTCTTGGATGGTATAAACCAACCAAATGACGTATCTTGTATAAATCAACCAGATGACTTGTCTTGTGTAAACCAAATGTATTGTGTAAACAATATATCTTGTTTTGTTTATAAAAAAATTTGCCCTTTTGTATAAAAATAAGTGTGGTTTGTTGGAGAATACATTCAAGCCTTGTTGACTCTCAGACAAACCCTTATAATTAAAGGTTTGTCAAATCTGTTACACAGTTTCTGTCATCCTAGAGGAACCTTCCAAACAAACCTAGGAAACAGAATGAGGTTGGCAATTCTTTAGTACCATAACATACTACCGGTCGGCGTGATCAAAGTTAATGAATGTATCATTGTCATGTTCAATGCGCCATCAAGTTTCGTACAATGTAAGCATGTTGTGTAAATAAACCATATGTAAATAAGTTTTGTAAATGTGGAAAATAATTTAGCACTTATAAATCACCCCAAAACATTTGAAAAGTGTAAAAGAGGGGAACTATGTACTCACTTGGATTGTGGATGGCCTGCTTCATTGTGTTTAGCAAAGCTCAATAGTTTTAAGTGTGTCCTAATAAGCACACAATGCACGCGTACTAGTGTATTAGCCATTTCAACTTTAACGATAATCACTATATCAAAACCTCAACGTGATGATAAAGTATAACCTTATTCAGGCAACACTTAAACATTCTTTATAGATTGATCGGACAGGGTATCGTACCAGTGATTAGGGTTAATACGCTTTTTACGGAGCAGAGTTTTGAGGTTTAGGAGTTTGGGTAATAGAACGGCAAAACGAGAGAGAAGCAGTTGTCGATTTCTGATCAAACAGGTACAAATGAAATTACCCCAGACCAGCCTTTATATAGCCCAAACGGGCATCCACTGCGCGTCGCATGAGAAACTAGTGTCTCTCGGCGTGGCGTAAGGGTAGTCAGCCTAGCCTAGGCTGCCACATATCCAACATAGGTTTGACACGTGGCGCGACGTCGCGACACATGTCCTTGGCCGCCTTGTTCGTCCAATCACGTGTTTTTCTCGATTTTCATGCTGGTTCTTATCGTGTATGCTCAGGTCTTGATCCTAAATGGTTTGTGGATTGTCACATTGGTTTGGCCCCCGGAATTTTATTATCACATTTTTGCCACTTTTTACCCTTTTATCTTGTTATTTAAGCTACATGAAGGGTATTAAGGCATATGTAACTTGGATATTGTTTTGGAAATGTCGTGAATATCGTTTTGACTGATCGTATGATTACCTATTTTGTAAATAAAATATAAAATGTTATTAAACACGTAAATGATTAAAAAGGTACAACGGTTGAAATACTTCAAATGTTATAGAATCCCCTACATTTGGGGAATTCGTCCCGAATTGAATCAGAGGAGACTTGTGGAAAAATGGGGGCATTTCGTTTTCATTTGGTCCTCTCGTTTCCAGGTAAACTCTGGGCCACGTTTGGATTCTCAGCGAACTTTAACAATGAGAATTCGACTTCATTTAAGTTTTTTGACTTCACGGTCCATAATTTCCATAGGTTTCTCGACAAAATGCATAGTGTCATCAATACGAATTTCATCAAAAGGGATGTGGAGGTTTTCATCGGCTAAACACTTTTTCAAGTTGGACACGTGGAAGGTTAGATGAACATTTCCAACTTAAAGAGGTAGTTCGAGTTTGTAGGCTACCTTTCCGATCTTTTCAATGATCTTAAAAGGTCCCACATATCGAGGAGCTAGTTTACCTTTCTTTCCAAATCTGACCACACCCTTCCAAGGGGATACCTTGAGAAGAACATGGTCCACAATTTGGAATTCCAAAGGTTTGCGTTGTTTGTCAGCATAACTCTTTTGACGATTTATAGCTGTCAAAAGGTTATTGCGAATTTTCATGATTGCGTCTGTTGTTTCTTGAATGAGTTCATGTCCGATGATTTAAGCTTCACCAATTTCATTCCAATAGACAGGTGAACAACATTTTCGACCATAAAGAGCCTCGAATGGAGCCATGTTGATGCTAGAGTGATAACTATTATTGTAGGAGAATTCGATCAAAGGCAGATGCGAATCCCAACTACCACCAGAGTCAATCACACAAGCTCTAAGCATATCCTTAAGTGTTTGGATGGTCCTTTTGGTTTGTCCATTCGTTTGAGGATGATTAGCAGTGCTTAGATTTAATTTGGTTCCCATGGCAGATTGCCTGGTTTTCCAAAAACGAGATGACAAACGAGCATCAAGATCTGATATGATGTTCAAAGGAACACCATGACGAGATACAATCTCATCAATATAGATTTTAGCAAGTTTGTCAGCAGAAAAATTCTCGCGAGTCGGCAAAAAGCGTGTTGACTTAGTCAGACGATTGATGATTACCCAAATCGCATCATGGGCTCTAGAAGTGCGTGGTAACTTAGTGATGAGATCCATAGCAATGTTTCCCACTTCCATGCTGGAACTTCTGGTTGTTCGAGCAAACAGGAGGGACGTTAATGTTCTGCCTTGACTTTAAGACAAGTAAGGCATTTGGACACGTACAAAGCTATATCCTTCTTCATACACGGCCACCAATACTGGGTACGAAGATCCATGTACATTTTGTTCGTACATGGATGGATAGAATAACGTGACTTGTGTGCTTCGTCCATCAATAAGGTATGAAGATTATCTTGGTTTGGAATCCATTAACAATTCAAGAAATAGAGTAACCCATCATCTTTAGTTCAAGCTGAAGCTCAAGATTATGTGGTAGTTCATTATTCATCAAACCTTGGTTACGCAAGTGCGTTGGGCTTGGAAAATACATGTTTGGATATCTGATTGGACACAAACACAGTGAAGTTTGAGATGTTCTTTGTGACTAAGTGCGTCTGCTACGACATTCTCCCTACTAGGATGGTAACGAATTTCGCAGTCATAGTCGTTCAGAAGTTCGACCCAATGTCGTTGTCTCATGTTTAGTTCCTTTTGATTGAAAATGTGTTGGAGACTTTTGTGGTCAGTGAAAGCCACACAATTTAGTACCATATAGGTAATGTCTCCAAATTTTGAAGAGCGAAAACAACAACACCTAACTCAAGATCGTGAGTTGTGTAGTTCTTTTCATGGATTTTCAATGGTCTTGATACGTATGTTATGACTTTGCCTCTTTCCATAAGAACACATCAAAGGCCTAGATTTGAGGCATCACAATATACAATGAAATCATTATTGCCATTGGGCAAGGATAGAATAGGAGCATCACAAAGCTTTTGTTTCAAGGTTTGAAAAGCTTCCTCTTGTTTGGGTCCCAACTCAAGAGGTTTATTCTTTTGAGTTAATGACGTGAGTGGAACCGCAATCTTGGAAAAGTTTGCGATAAAATAACGGTAATAACCGGCTAGACCAAGAAAAGAACGAACTTCAGTATGAGTAGTAGGTGTACTCCAATCCTTGATCGCTGTGATTTTGGCGGGATCCACATGTATGCCTTGTTCATTGACAATGTGACCGAAGAATTGAACTACATTTAGCCAAAAGTTGGCATAAAGTTGTTCCTTCTTTAGAAGTTCCATCGTTAGACGGAGGTGATGTTCATGGTCAGTTCGAGAATTTGAATAAATCAAGATGTCATCGATAAAAACAATGATGAACTTATCTAAGTAAAGTTTACAAACCCTATTCATGAAGTCCATGAAAATGGTAGGAGCATTTTTCAACCTAAAAGGCATGACATTGAACTCATAATGGTCATATCGGGTTCAAAAGGCAGTTTGGGAATATCTTCTTCGAGTGCATGAAGTTGATGATACCCAGAACGGAGATCGATCTTTGAAAAACAGGTAGCGCCTTGTAGTTGATCAAAAAGATCATCAATACGAGGTAAGGGATATCGATTTTTAATCGTGAGTTTGTTGAGCTCACAATACTCGATGCACATGCGAAAGGATCCATCCTTCCTTTTCACAAAAAACACAGGAGCGCCCCAAGGTGAAAAACTTGGACGAATGAAACCTTTGTCTATAAGCTCTTGGAGTTGTTTTGACAACTCTTGCATTTCAGACGGTGTAAGACAGTAAGGGGATTTGGCAATCGGGTTGGCACCAAGTATAAGATCGATGTGAAATTCCACTTGGCGTACCGGGGTAAGCCATGTAGATCTTCAGGAAATACCTCGGGAAAATCCCGAACAATGGGGATGTCTAGAATGCTCTTACTCTTGCCTTTCTCCTCTATGATATGCGCCAAGAAGACTACATATTTCTTTCTTAGGTATTTCTGGGCTTGGGTACACATTATGAGTTTGAGTCTACTAGAAGGTTTCTCTCCATGAAGTTCTAAGACTACGCAAGGTGAAAGGGTACGCGAAAAATCTTATCGAAACAGATGATTTCAGCACGTTGTTTGGCTAACTAGTCTATGCCTATTATGACGTTGGAACTCCCAAGTTGCATTAGTGTGAGGTTGATGGGAAAAAGATGGTCATTGAGGTTTAGTTGACAATTCAAGTGACGGAATCGAGTACAAGAGGTTCGCAACTAGCTATTTCTACCGTTAAAGTTTTTCCTAGCTTAGTTCGGGGCATGGAAAGAAAAGGTTCAAATGCTAAGGATACAAAACTTTTATCAACATCCGAATAAAAAAAATAGAAGTCGGATGGTTATTAACAAGGAACGTACCGTTAATCACGTCATTGTCAGCACGAGCCTCATTAGCATTTATGTTAAATGCTCGTCCACAAGCTGGATTAGCATTAACAAGCTTCGGGCAATTGTTTCGGTAGTGAGTAAGATCACCACAATTATATAAGGATTCAGGTGGGTAATGAGGGCGGTTAGGCATTGCTTGAGTTTGAACAGGATTTAGAACATCTTGTTTAAGGATAGAGCAAAACGACAGACGTTCGCCAAATGACCGAACCGTCCACAAAGGGTACAATGGCGACATGATAAATGATGTTGGTGATGACAGTTGCATCGGTTGCAGAAGGGTGCAGTACCAGCATATTGTTTCTTAGCAGGAGGTTGAGCTGGTTGGTTGGGGGTAACTTGGTTGGTTAGGGTAGCAACAACAAAATTCTTTGAAGCCTTATGCTTCCTTGAATTTTGGAGGGTTTTTGGTTTCTTTTGGTTTCTCTGGGGGAGTCTTAGCAGATTGTTTCTTGTCGCCCTTACGGAAAAGTTTCCCTTTCTTGACTTGAAATCGGTTAGAGTTGCGGCTAGTTCAATAGCTTCCCTAACGGTAGTTGGTTGAACGGGATCAGGTAAGCCATGTATTTCTCAATGGCCTTATCCTAAGGGGTGACCATAATGGGACATAGCAGGCTCAACTCCTCGTACCGATCTGTGTAGGCACAATTCTTGCCACTATCTTACTTGAGATCATGGAATTCATTCTCGAGTGCCCTTATCTCATTGCGTGGGAAAAACTCTTTCATAATAATAGCTGTAAGTTCTTCCCAAGTTTGTGCCATAGCTACATCTGCACCTCAATCTCCGTAAAAACCCATTCCACCATGTGAGCGCTCTCTTTTGGAATACGCTTGAAGCACTTTGTGCTCATTGGGACATTGACAATGACGGAAAGTGCCCTCGATGCTTTCAAACCATTGTAGGAGCCCACTAGCTCCCTCAGACCCATAGAACTTGAGGGGTTTAGCCGAGTTGAACTGTTTGAAATTACACGGTGGGGGTACATTATTGTTGTTATTGCTATATTGGCTTGATTAAGTTGGGTCACAAGGTTTAGAAGTATCACCGCCATTTGCTGAGCGATCATAGCCGCCATTTCGGCGTCTTGGGTAGAGTTGCGACGGGGAGGCATTCTAAAAGAGAAGGAAATATGAGAGGAAACGAGTGAGATTGATAAGGGATACTCAAAAGAAATATTAAAATACCGACAAAGCATACGGAGTGTGTTACTTAAAACGAATAAACGAGACAGTGACTAATCAACGTAAATTGGTCTTTATAATGTATCGCAACGATATACTTTAGCCTATAAGTGGACACTCACCCCAAGAGTTCTCAGGTAAGAGTAACTGCTCCGATTAAGTGGATTTGTATAACACTCTAGCCTTAGACAGAAAACTCAAGGTACAGGCATCCACCCCTCCAGATTGCACGTGTTCACATTATTTAGACCTAAACGTTGATGAGATTTTGAAAAACTTTTAAGGCTTAAAATCCTAAAGACAAATCATCTAAGGATAGAGGATGATTTCTTGTAAAATTTTGGAAACTTTGACTTTTAAAATGAATTTGAGATTTTTGTATTGTTTTGTAGTCACCTAAAGATAGGTGATGGTATTGTATTAAGAATCTATATGCAAGTTACCTCACGTTGGGTCTTAGAAAGGTTATAGTCTAGGTCAAAAGAATTACTAATAACCTAATTCCCAATAACCATGGATCTACTACTAAACTGTAACACCCCGATCACGTATAAAAACAACCCGCTATGCATTAGTACCTGAAACATACGTTAAATAAAGTCAACATTGAATGCTAGCGAGTAACATAGGTTTTATGGTCACGACTCATGACTTTTGAATATTGAAATATATTTAACCAACTTCAAGAGTTGATATTTAAAATGAATCTTTGTAGCTATGAATCTTTGACAAAAAGTGTTTCTGTTGTAAAACTGTATGAGAAATTATTCGATTTAAAAGATAATAGTGTATGGTTAGCTTAGAATATCAATTGTGTCTTTGTAATAACCGAATACATGTCTTTTATGGTATAAACCAACCAAATGACTTGTCTTGTATAAATCAACCAAACGACTTGTTTTGTGTAACCCAAATGTATTGTGTAAACAAATTATCTTGTTTTATTTATAAAACAATTTGCCTTTTTGTATAAAACAAGTGTGGTTTGTTGGCGAATACTTTCAAGCCTTTTTGACTGTCGGACAAACCCTTATAATTAAGGTTTGTCAAATGTGTTACACAGTTTCTGTCATTCCCAGTGGAAACTTCCAAACCAACCTAGGAAGCGGAAAAGGGGTTGTCAAATCCTATGGTACCATAACATACACCATCAAGTTTCATACAATGTAAGCATGTTGTGTATATAAACCATATGTAAATAAGTTTTGTAAATGTGAAAAATAATTTAGCACATATAGAATCACCCTAAAACATTCGAAAAGCATAAAAGAGGGGAACTATGTACTCACTTGGATTGTGGATGACCTGCTTAATTATGTTTAGCAAAGCTCAATTGTTTCAAGTGTTTCCTAATAAGCACACGATGCACACGTATTAGTGTATTGACCCATTTCAACTTTAACGATAATTACGAGATCAAAACCTCAATGTGATGACAAAGTATAACCTTATTCTGGCAGCACTTAAACATCTGTTGAATTGTTTATAGAACGATTGTACAGGTTATCGTACCAGTGATTAGGGTTAGCATGCTTTTTATGGAGTAGAGTTTCGAGGTTCAGGGGTTCGGGTAATAGAACGACAAAACGAGAGATAAAAAGTTGTTGATTTCTGATCTAACGGGTGCTAATGAAACTGTCCCATACCCGCCTTTATATAGCCCAAACTGACATCTCCCGCGAGTCACGGGAGAAACAAGTGTCTCTTGTAACATCCGTCAAAAACCGGGTTAACCAAACCCGCTTCGTTTATTAACCGAACATCCAGTTAAAATTTTCGTTGCGTATTTAATGCTCAAATTAATTTTATACAATACATAATTAATAAATATATTAGAATTTAAAATTTATAATTGAAAATTTATAATAAATAATGAAATAAAAATAATTTGCAGACGCCGGGTTTCGAACCCGGGTCACTCTCAAGATCAAACAGCCAACACACCACTCCGCCACTTGTGTTACTTGTTGATATATCAAAACAATTAATACATATAATAAAACTCGAAGTCGAATTCTATCACTCAGCGCGTCCAAATCACTCTCGCCGGAAATCCCGACGATATCGCCAATCATTAACGGTTTCTATTGACTTAACGGATGAATTAACATGAACGTCGGTTATAACTGAAAAACCTTAAAGTCACTCATTCAAATCGTCAAAACCATAACCGTATGATTTTGGAATTCGAAACTGAAAATATAATTCAATCCTAGTTATACTTTATTCATCATTTGAGCTAGCGAGTTTATCAAGCTTACTCTCTCTAACTCGCTTAGAAAACCTCGCCGCACGTCGCCGGAATCCCCTGCAAGTTAACTGGAAGTTATCGCCGGAAAACCTAATTCTTTTCATCCCTTCTGTTTACTCTAAAATAAGACTTTTAGAGCTCATACCGAAATCACCCACACTCACCTTAAACTCCCTGAAGAATCTCTGTCGCAAGAAATACATCGCCAGAATTCTCTGCAAGTCGCCGGAAAACCGAGACTTACATCAAAATGGTAAATACCTCGACTCTTTCGGTTTCAATCCATTGTTAGACTATTACTAACTTCAATCCATCAACCAGAAACAATCCCAGACGACGTAGCCGGAATATTCTGCTTTCGCCGGAAAACCTCTGGAATTTCCAAAATCACGCTGTGAATCGGTATAATCATTCAACCCTCCTGATAATCATTATTTAGTAACTCAATTTCACATCTAACCGATCAAAACTGTTAATTGATCCGAACAGACGGAGTTCACAAAACAGAGCCGACGATCCTTGCCGGAGTTCTGAGAAAGACATCTGTTTCGGTACATTCATTCCCAAAACCCTCTCTGTCCATCACATTTCAATTGCTTATAAATTTCGTTAATCGAATCAAACAAGAACAGTTGAATAATCTTTGTCTGTGTCTTTGAACGAAGAAGATGAAGTTGAACTTATGTATAAGTATAATTAAAACAAGTTATATAACCGGGTTAGACACACAGTCCAGCGGTGGACTGTGTGCAAACAATTATCACACGTCGCGAGTTCGATCCCTGACATAACCTCACTCTCTGAAATAAAAATGCTCTTTTTTTAAACCGAACTGGATCAACTCGCTGTAAGATGTTAAGTATAATAAAAATCAGTATACTAACCAAGTTAGACACACAGTCCAGCGGTGGACTGTGTGCAACACTAAACAACAGGTCCCGGGTTCGAGACCTGTTGTGTGCACCGGTCCGATACAATTAAATCCTTTTTAAAAATAAATGATTTCTGATTAAATTAAATAGTGTATAAATATAATTAAAAACAGAAATATTTCGGGTTAGACACGTAGCTCAGTTGGTAGAGCTGCGTGCACGCGTACGGGAGGTCTCGGGTTCGAGCCTCACCCAGCGCATACATACGCAAGTCCGAACCAGTCAAACGGTCAACTGGTCAAAAAGTCAAAAATTTTTATTTTCTTTTATTTATTTATTTTATTTAAAAATCAATTAAAAATACTTAAAAATAATATTTTTAAAGTTAGAAAACTTCTTTGAACTCACAAAAATAAACCGAACAATCCCATTAAGAACACTAATTAAAAATACTAATCTCAAATAAGAGTTTATTTATTTATCGAACTATTATGTTATTATTTAGGTTAGTTCCCTTGCCGATTAAATCCGAATTCGTGCGCATTCATCATCAATCCAAGAAACGCACCCACTGTGAGTGAATTCTTACAAATTCCCCTTTTTATTCATGTTTTGAGGAATATCATGTGTCGCTTAAACTAATTCCCTTATTCAAACTCGTGCTATACCATATTATGATCTAAACTTAGAATGTAAATATTGTTTGTTGTTATGTATTACATATTGTCAAGTTGTATGCAAATTATTTGTTAGGCCCATCAGTTCCTCATGGGAGACGAGTTGAACAACGCGTGCCTCAAAACAATTTATGGTTGTATGTGTGTGCAATATTTAATATTAAGTGTTTTGTGAATAAATTTACATTTACATTTACTCATATGTGGTTATGCACTTTATTTTATAATCAATTCAATAAACACGTTTAAATGTTTTAATTGGATTCACTTGCCAACTTTTTGTTGATCCAAAAACCATTTTTACACATGATACAGGTGGACAGGATGAAGCAAGGAACACATAGGAAAGGGCCTTAGAAGAAAAATAATGAAGCCTAGAAAGATGTATAAAACATGTTGAACTTGTATGATATGATTGTATGATCTCCTTTAAATTGTAATAATAAATATGAAACATTATAATAATAAATATGAATCTTATAATAAATGTCATGAGCTTTGATGAAAACCCAATCATGCCCCGATCACCTTTTCCGCTGCGGGTCGGGGTATGACAGATTGGTATCGGAGCTTTTGACTATAGGGATATAGGATAGGTTATTAGACCCTTAGAGCCTATACTATAGTTGATTAGATTTTAAATTGTTTATGTGGTTACATGCAAACTCATGATGTTTATTTCTTTCATATTTATTACATATACAAATGCATGCAAACACTTTCAATATTACATTTTGTGATACATAATGAATTATACTTACAGTCAAACATACATACTTACATACATATTCATCATACATATTTCAATGTTCACATATTCAAATCATCTTCATACTTCCGTTATTCAAAATTTTGTCGCATTTGTCATTTTTCAAATCTCATCAAAGTGAGTTCTGCGACGGGCATGTAGTAACTGTAAGGGTACAAGTACCGGTAGTCGGAACATCCTGTCTAGGTTGGCATTCGTATAAATCCAATATAACGGACCAGTTTGCCTACCTGGGGACTAAAGATGAGAGTACGAAGGACCTATTAGGCCAAAGCATGCCACACCAAACGTCGTTCGAACTAATCCCACTTTGAGGTGTCACTGTGTCCACACCTGGATACATTCCGAATATCATATGTTACATACTTATTTCTCGATTTTCTCCGGGTTTTAGTGTACGTAACCAGGCTAACACATGCGAACCATATGAAAAACCCGGTAATCATGGGGGCCCACATGATTACGAAGGTGAAGTATGGCGGCATGCAAGGCCCAATTACGAGCAAAGCCCAAGACATCCTATGATGTAGTAGATTTTTGTTCTATAATTATTTTATGAATGTTTATTCCTAAATACGACACATGACCCCTAAAACGTCCAACTCATACTCTTGATATGTATTCCTTGTAGATGTCTTCTAATTCCGCTCGTAGGAAGATGAGATCAGGAAAAGCCCGCGAGCGCATGGCTGCCCAAATCGCTCAACAAATGGCTGTCGTAATACCCAACATTGTAGTTCAAGTTCAACAAGCCCTTACCGCTAACCCCGTCAATCAAGAAGATCAAAATGTTGTCAACCCTCCCCCAATTACCACTAAATGCACCTTCTAGCATTTCAAATCCTGCGACCCTCCAAAATACGAAGGGACTGAAGGTGTCACCGCTCTCCTCCATTGGTTTGAAGAAATGGAAAACACTTTTCTAAATTGCGATTGCCCCGATGATCGCAAAGTGCGATATGCTACTGGTCGTTTACTTGGAATAGCACTTACAGGGTGGAATATAGAGAAGGCCAAACGAGTTGTTGAAGATGTTATGACTTTGACTTGGGAAGAGTTGAAGGAAATCATGACAAGACGGTTTTGCCCAAGAAGCGAAATCAAGAAATTGGAGGATGAGTTCTATTCTTTGAAACAAAAGGAAGGCGACCACACCACATACAACAAGAGATTCCTCGAGTTAAATCAAATGGTTCCCAACTTGTTCACTCCTCTTTACCGTTTGATCGAGCACTACATTCGAGGTCTTCCTTCAAAAATTCAAGACTCTGTAATAAGTACCACACCTGCAACTTTGTAAGCAGCAATGGAGTTAGCTACAGAGCTCACCGAGAACCGCATACGGAATAAAGACTTCAAGGAGGAGAAGAAGGATAAAGCATCGACTGAAACCTCAAACTCCACCCAAACCGAATCCCCTTCTCAACCCATTTCTAAGAAAAAACGAGATGGGCAAATCTTCGCTGTCACCCAACGCAATCAACTAGCCTCACAAGACGTACCCCTCCAAGCTATCCTAATCACCCAAGTAGCACCCAACTCAACTTACCCAAATAAGAAACCTTACCTTGGACCTCACCCTCAATGTAACACCTGTTTTATCACCATCCCTCTACCTTACCTTGTCGACTATGTGCGAATTGTGGACGCTATGGTCATTTGAGCAAGGTTTGCCGCACCTCTCAAAACCAAACCTTACCCCCTACTCAAAACATGATTCAAACATATCAACAACCCCAATACCCCATGTTTCCTTATGTTAGAGCTTGTTTTAATTGTGGTGACCCTACCCATTTTAGAAACACGTGCCCTCGATTGGTTAACATCATAAACGCCCAAGCTCAAGCAAACCCAGTTAACCAAGCAAATCAAGAAAACCTAACCACTAGGCCACCAGCAAGAGGAAGAGTTTTCAACATCAACGCCAATCCTGTTGAAGATAATGACGGCCCAAACGAACCACCCAACTAGTCTCCTTCACCAAAAATCAAGATTCAACTCCAACCGCTTAGTTTTTATGTTTTTCTTTATGTTATCTCAATTCTCACGTATCTCTGTTATAAATTGGAAATTTATCCAAGAATCTTAATGCGAATTACTATTTCAGTTTTGTTTTATACTCATTGAATTAACATTCATATCATCATACCTCACGATGTATCTCAGACTCATCATTTAAAGAAGTTGGGTTGTGTCTCACTTCTACATAGACTAACCTCTCCATCATAACAAACGAGAGAGGTACTGTCAGTATTCAAACATGTATACCATCAGAATTAAGACTCAGGCTTTGGTTGTTGTGTTTGTTTATGTTCTAGAGTCACATCATAGAACTAATCATAACTTACTAATAAAACCAATGAAAATTTGACAAGAATATGGTGGATACGCCGCTGGTACTTCCTATATATAAGTATTCTTGCCAAAGGATCAGAGGCATTGTCAGGCGGTTATGAGAAGTTCCATGTAGGATTTAATAATGTCATGGTTGAAGTTTGTTTTATACTCACTGATTTAGCATTCATATCATCTCATCATTCAAAGAAGTTGGATTGTGTCCCACTTCTACATAAGACTAACCTCTCCATCATAACAAACGAGAGAGGTACTGTCAGCATTCAAACATGTATACTATCAGAATTAAGACTCAGGCTTTGGTTGTTGTGTTTGTTTATGTTCTAGAGTCACATCATAGAACTAATCATAACTTATTGATAAAACCAATGAAAATTTGACAAGAATATGGTGGATACGCCGCTGGTACTTCCTATATATAAGTATTCTTGCCAAAGGATCAGAGGCATTGTCAGGCGGTTATGAGAGGTTCCATGTAGGTTTTAGTGGTAGAAGTTTTGTTTTAGGGTATAACCTTATCTTTTCAAACGTATCAAAACTCATATGCAAAAAAAAGCATACTTAGGCAATCAACTCTGTTTATCAATATTCTTTATCGTAGGCAACAAAAAGCGATTCCTGTAGCAGGGTATTCAACCCTTACAAGGAACGTTACCGCCTCAAACAACATTTAAACTCTTACTCCCTTCTAAGTATGAAATTGTCAAATTAAAACACCATCCTTTTGAGACAAACATGCCACTACTTAAATTTCGGGACGAAATTTCTAAAAGTAGGGGATACTGTAACATCCGTCAAAAACCGGGTTAACCAAACCCGCTTCGTTTATTAACCGAACATCCAGTTAAAATTTTCGTTGCGTATTTAATGCTCAAATTAATTTTATACGATACATAATTAATAAATATATTAGAATTTAAAATTTATAATTGAAAATTTATAATAATTAATGAAATAAAAATAATTTGCAGACGCCGGGTTTCGAACCCGGGTCACTCTCAAGATCAAACAGCCAACACACCACTCCGCCACTTGTGTTACTTGTTGATATATCGAAACAATTAATACATATGATAAAACTCGAAGTCGAATTCTGTCACTCAGCGCGCCCAAATCACTCTCGCCGAAAATCCCGACGATATCGCCAATCATTGACGGTTTCTATTGACTTAACGGATGAATTAACATAAACGTCGGTTATAACTGAAAAACCTTAAAGTCACTCATTCAAATCGTCAAAACCAGAACCGTATGATTTTGGAATTCGAAACCTAAAATATAATTCAATCCGAGTTATACTTTATTCATCATTTGAGCTAGCGAGTTTATCAAGCTTACTCTCTCTAACTCGCTTAGAAAACCTCGCCGCAAGTCGCCGGAATCCCCTGCAAGTTAACTGGAAGTTATCGCCGGAAAACCGAATTCATTTCATCCCTTCTGTTTACTCTAAAATAAGACTTTTAGAGCTCATACCGAAATCACCCACACTCACCTTAAACTCCATGAAGAATCTCTGTCGCAAGAAATACATCGCCGGAATTTTCTGCAAGTCGCCGGAAAACCGAGACTTACATCAGAACGGTAAGTACCTCGACTCTTTCGGTTTCAATCCATTGTTAGACTATTACTAACTTCAATCCATCAACCAGAAACAATCCCAGACGACGTAGCCGGAATATTCTGCTTTCGCCGGAAAACCTCTGGAATTTCCAAAATCACGTTGTGAATCGGTATAATCATTCAACCCTCCTGATAATCATTATTTAGTAACTCAATTTCACATCTAACCGATCAAAACTGTTAATTGATCCGAACAGACGGAGTTCACAAAACAGAGCCGACGATCCTTGTCGGAGTTCTGAGAAAGACATCTGTTTCGGTACATTCATTCCCAAAACCCTCTCTGTCCATCACATTTCAATTGCTTATAAATTTCGTTAATCGAATCAAACAAGAACAGTTGAATAATCTTTGTCTGTGTCTTTGAACGAAGAAGATGAAGTTGAACTTATGTATAAGTATAATTAAAACAAGTTATATAACCGGGTTAGACACACAGTCCAGCGGTGGACTGTGTGCAAACAATTATCACACGTCGCGAGTTCGATCCCTGACATAACCTCACTCTCTGAAATAAAAATGCTCTTTTTTTAAACCGAACCGGATCAACTCGCTGTAAGATGTTAAGTATAATAAAACTCAGTATATTAACCAAGTTAGACACACAGTCCAGCGGTGGACTGTGTGCAACACTAAACAACAGGTCCCGGGTTCGAGACCTGTTGTGTGCATCGGTCCGATACAATTAAATCTTTTTTTAAAAATAAATGATTTCTGATTAAATTAAATAGTGTATAAATATAATTAAAAACAGAAATATTTCGGGTTAGACACGTAACTCAGTTGGTAGAGCTGCGTGCACGCGTACGGGAGGTCTCGGGTTCGAGCCTCACCCAGCGCATACATACGCAAGTCCGAACCGGTCAAACGGTCAACTGGTCAACGGTCAACTGGTCAAAAAGTCAAAATTTTTTATTTTCTTTTATTTATTTATTTTATTTAAAAATCAATTAAAAATACTTAAAAATAATATTTTAAAGTTAGAAAACTTCTTTGAACTCACAAAAATAAACCGAACAATCCCATTAAGAACACTAATTAAAAATACTAATCTCAAATAAGAGTTTATTTATTTATCGAACTATTATGTTATTATTTAGGTTAGTTCCCTTGCCGATTAAATCCGAATTCGTGCGCATTCATCATCAATCCAAGAAACGCACCCACTGTGAGTGAATTCTTACAAATTCCCCTTTTTATTCATGTTTTGGGGTGTATCATGTGTCGCCTAAACTAAATCTCTTATTCAAACTCGTGCTATACCATATTATGATCTACACTTAGAATATAAATATTGTTTGTTGTTATGTATTACATATTGTCAAGTTGTATGCAAATTATTTGTTAGGCCCATCAGTTCCTCGTGGGAGACGAGTTGAACAACGCGTGCCTTAAAACTCATTCATTAGGCCCATCAGTTCGTAGAACAACGCGTGCCTCAAAACTCATTCATTAGGCCCATCAGTTCCTCGTGGGAGACGAGTTGAACAACGCGTGCCTCAAAACAATCTATGGTTGTATGTGTGTGAAATATTTAATATTAAGTGTTTTGTGAATAAATTTACATTTACATTTACTCATATGTGGTTATGCACTTTATTTTATAATCAATTCAATAAACACGTTTAAATGTTTTAATAGGATTCACTCGCCAACTTTTTGTTGATCCAAAAACCATTTTTACACATGATACAGGTGGACAGGATGAAGCAAGGAACACATAGGAAAGTGCCTTAGAAGAAAAATAATGAAGCCTAGAAAGATGTATAGAACATGTTGAACTTGTATGATATAATTGTATGAACTCCTTTAAATTGTAATAATAAATATGAAACATTATAATAATAAATATGAAACATTATAATAAATGTCATGAGCTTTGATGAAAACCCAATCATGCCCCGATCACCTTTTCCGTTGCGGGTCGGGGTGTGACATCTCTCTCGCGGTGCGCCAGCGCAGTCAGTCTGGCCTAGGCTACCACGTGTCCAGCATAGGTCTGACACGTGGTGTGACGTCGCGAAACATGTCCTTGACCGCCTTTTACGTCCAATCACGTGTTTTTCTCGATTTTCGTGCTGGTTCTTATCGCGTATGCTCATGTCTTGATCCTAAATGGTTTGGTTTTTAATTGTGAGTCTATTAAGGGTATTTTTTATGAATTCTTACATCGTTTGGCCCCCGAACTTGTATTATCGCATTTTTGCCATTTTAACCCTTTCTATCTTGTTATTTAAGCTACATGAATGGTATTAAGGGATATGTCACTTGGATATTGTTCCGAAAATATTGTGAATATCGTCTGACCGATTGTAATTTATTTGTAAATAAAATTTAAAATTTTATTAAACACGTAAACGATCGAAAAGGTACAATGGTTGAATAATGAAAATGTTATAGAAGCAATAAAGATAAAAAATAATGAAGTCAAAGAATCTATCACGTCTACTACTTAGACTTCATGTTCTGAAATGGTTTGTCAAAAATGTGTAATATATCGGATAGATAATCCCATACTCTTGAAATATCTGAAGAGTTTAGCATTGGAAAATAAAATTTTAACAGAAAATTAAAAAGATTTTGAAAACAAAATAAAAATTTTAGAAAAAGAAATTTAGTTTTAATTTTTAAAAAACAAAAACAAATAAATTCTCATCTTGAAAGAATAACTCAGTTTGAAAAAGAAATTGTAATTACTAAAAATGAAACTTAGAATGTGAACCAGAAATTGAAGGGTTTCGTTACCTCATCATTTTTGTTGGATCACATTATTCCTAAACCATTTAGGAAAGATGAAGAAACTGGGGAAGATGTATATGATCGGGAAAATTGTGGAATTAGGTATAAACCATCATAGAATGTTAATCAAGTTGATTCGGTAATGGTTGTACCTAATAACATTAAAATCAAAGCTTACTTAGTTGAAATTCCAATAAATGACAATGTCACAAATTATAACAATGTTATAATTGAAGATTGTGATGATGATACCGATGACATTAATAAAAAGGAAATGTTTTTGAAATTAAAAGAAAAATATCATGAAATAAATCCACCATTTGCTGAAAAAGGTGTTAGACACGAAAGTCTTGTAAGAAAAATGGGGATAAAAAACAAAAACATAATATTAAAATACTAAAAATTTTCAAAACAAAAATAAAAGATCATCAGTTCAGTTATCTAATCATTATAAAATCTCAAAAAATTTTCAGAATAAGTGGTGCAGGTTTGACCACAGTGCTTCAAAGACAATTTATTATCATAATAGAAGAAGATGGAGTGATGAGTACTACAAGTCAAATTAGTGCTCTGATCTAGGTGTATGGTACGATAGAAAAGAATGGTACGATAACATAATGTGCTATAACTGTGGATTAATCGGGCACATTGTTGTGTATTGTATGCGACAAAGAAAAGCCAATAAAGAGAAACGACATGTGAAAATGCTTTAAATGTCAAACGAAAGGCCATGTCATCAGAGATTGTTTGATAAGATCGAAGAGAGGATCGTTGGATAATCTCAAGGGGAGTTAAAGAAAGCTTAGAAAAAGAAAACTGTGAAGAAGATAGTGAAAAAGCCCAAAGAACATAAAGTTAAATTATCAAAAGGGCCAAAAGACAAGTTATGAAAGAAACGAAAGAAGGTAAGAGAATATCTGGAAAAGATTTTGTCTTAGGATTGTTCATTGTCAGGTACATATATAAGGACATGAGAAAGAACAATTGAAAAGGAAGTTGTTCATCAAACAGTTTTGAAACCAAAGCAGTTTTAGAAAGCTAAGGTTTTAGATGACCCAAAGGAAATTTCAAAATTGTTATATGATAAACGAGATTGTGAATGGACTAACGTTTCTTAAGTTGATGAATTCGGTCAACCTAAATCCAATATGGATTGGGTTTCAATTCGAAACTAATTAAAGTTCATTTACGTGTGTAGGATGACCAAGCTTCAAGCAAAAGTATTTTCAGAAAGAGTGGTGGTTCGTGCAATGGAAATGAGATGAAAGGTTTGGTGTTCCACACAAACAAAATGGTAGTCACACATTCACATTCGTAAAAAAGTTTGTTGTTTGTTAAAATGGAAGATTTTGTTTTTCATTTTTGAAAAGATGTTTTAAATTTTAGGGGGAGAATTTGAGAGAAAATAAAAAATAAACATTAATAAATTTTCAAAAAGCCAAATACAATAGAAAACTCAAAATGTCAAAAACATTGGAAAATGAAAATGAGATTATTGCTGTGAAAATAGAAAATGAAAATACATCAGCGGACTATCAGTGCATGGTAAAGAATTGTAATGTTTAAAATGGTTATACAATCTTACTAAATATGTGTCGGTAGGCTTAACTAGACTAGTAGTTTTTTGAAAACGATACAAACTAAATAGAAAAGCCTTGGTCAAGTGGGAAACACGGTTGAAAGCATAGTACTTAGTTTTGTCCTTCATGACTGCGTACCTACTCGGTAATCACTGAATGCTGCAAAGCATAAAAATCGGTTAGTTTGTGAACTTTCACAACTTACTGAAAAGTCACTGTGATTCTGTTTTAATTTTCAAAAGATTTAAAATTGTTTTACTTTTTTATTTTGTTTAAGCATTGGACATCCTCTATGTATACAAAAGTATCGAACTAGATGTTAGTGCCTAAACGTTTCTGCTTTATTTTACTTGGTGTTTCGTTTAGATCCTGGATCACCTCTGCGTATATGAGAATATTGAACCGATGGTTAAGATTAAACAATTTCAACTTGTTTTTATTTCTTATTTTGTTTAAACATTGAACTTTCTCTGCGTATCGAAAGATCGACTCGATTGTTAATGTATAAACAATTTGTGCTAACTTTGCACATATCAAAGTTGATGAAAGTTTAAAGGCATTACTTGAGTCAGTGTATTACATGATGAAGGGATATGCTAAGATTGTGGGATCCATAAGAACTCAGTGCACATTAATGTACCTTAACGTATCGGTAAGCATTACAAAAGTTTTTAGATTGAGTTTAAGTGGATAAACAATATTGACAATCCATATGAATTGTTTAAACTGAGTGCTTCATAAAGAACAGCGGTGCAGCTGATATGTCTCTGTAAACTGATATGATCCTCTAGCATATTTTCTCACAAAAATATAAACTGTAAATATTACATTTGGTATGTTTACATTTCCTCATTCAATATTAAAAATTTAAAAAGATTTTATTTCACAAATCTTCCATGGAAACATAATAATATTGAATGTGAGTCGGACCCGAGACCGTTGAGAAACTGTTTGTGTGTGGATACGTGTGATTGTTCTTTATTGTCATATCTGATAAAGATACGGAGCATCGTTCAAGGGGGAGACTGAAATGTCACTTGTAGATGTTATCCAAGACAGATCAAGACTTATCATCACAGGTTTCTAGTTATGTCCAAGGGGGAGACTGAATGCACTTTTGTGTATGGCCACTGTTAGAAATCTAAATGTATCAGAACATGTAAATAGTCTTGAGTCTATATGTATTCCGTATAGAGGTTTTGCTAGGTTTAGTTTGATCGCGTTAGGATTAGATACCAAATGTAAAGATCGGATATGATCGATTATGATGTCATCACATTACATGATGACATCATAATATTACTTAACTTTGATGTGGTAAAAATGAGGTACTAAGTCATACACATGGAAGCTGACTGGAAGGGAATTGATTCGTACGCATGAAAGCTGCATGCACATGAAGGACTACATACATGCACTCATACATACAAGACCACATGCGCTTTATTTACCTCATACGTTTCTAATTCATGCGCAGATGGAGACATCACTTATCATCATCTATAAATAGACAAGCTTCATACATACGATTCGATTGACTGGAAGGCAGTTCTACACATCTTCAAGATTTGATCATAGAGGAGAGCTCATAGATAGTATCTTTTAGTGTCAAAACTCTTTATGGTTGTCATCTAATTGTAATAAAGCTTGAATCGTTTATATTTACATCTCGCATTCACGATTACGATTTGGTTGAATGGATTCTGCACGTTAAATCGAATTAAACGCAGATCTTGTGTTCGATAATTAACCGTTCTTGTTCCTACACACCCGCCAAACACCAACGAATATCCATTAGCTCCATTTTTTTCTGGATTGGTTTGGTCGTAGTCTCCTTTCATCATGTTATAGTTTCCAATTTTACCGGCCAACAAGCAATCATATGATGTGAGGACTGCAAAGAGTAGCTACATATGCTTGTGTACATTTGGTATTAATGAAGTTTGAAGATTCGACACTTTAACAGACGAGGTACATTGTTGTTGTTGACTTTGAGAAGCATCCGGTTGATTTGTTGAAGAAGATTCTTGAACACCACTCGGAGTTCCATTGGAATAATCATTTGAACTACCATCAGAATACCCAGTATAAAACCACTAGAATTATTATTTGGAATAACCATGTAATTATGACCTCCTGGACCATTTAGAATAACAACATAAGTATAACTCCCTAAACCACCTGTAGAAAGCATTCTAACTTGAATAAAAAGTTGTTTTAATCCTAGGTCCTAGAACAGTACTAGAAGACCCTTCAGCTGCCCTATAAAAACTTGGATCTTGCTGAATAAAATGTGACTGCATCTTCACTTTCTTTTTAAGCTCTAGTTTCTAAGCTTGTACTTTTCCAATGAAGTCATTTATAGACATCGTTCGGTAGTTTGGATTTCCTTTTAACACAAGAAGAAAACTATCCCATTTTGATGGTAAGGCATCACCAAGCTTCATAATCTTTTCAATATATTGTATAAGGATTCCATACTCATCCATCTCTAGAAGTAGGTGACAATAATGAGTAATCAAACCATCCAAAGTTTCATTTTTCAAACTCATCAATATTCCAAACTCCTTCTTGATTAAACTTTTCTTGCTTTCAATCATAACCGTATTTCCATAATACTTGTCATGCAAAGCGAAGCAAAGTGATCTTGATGTTTGAGAACTCTAAAAACAAATGAAGCATGTTGTTGGTGAGAGCTTGTTTTAATTGATTGTACATCTTTTTCTCTCTTTCTAACATGAGTTTATCTGTTTCACCCAATTGTGAAATTGGTACAAAATCCCTTATAGCTTCTAAATAGGTCTAAGAAACTCCTCTTCAATCACAATCCAGAAATCAGTATCCCACCCAAATATATAACCCTCGAATTTGTTTTTCCAACTAGGATAGTCTTCAAGACGAACGAGTCACGGAGCCTTATTATTAGTCCCCATAGTGTTATCCAAATTGAAAGCTTTTGTAATACCTGAATTTTGAGCCATAAACGCTTGCATATTAGCCATCTTTGATAATTCAAACACTTAACCAAATATTTTGAAAAACTGTTCATGGATGTCACAAACACCCACATATGTCACCTTCACGTCTATCAGAAAATCACACAACGTTAAGATATGCAAAAAAAAAATCACAACGGATGTCAAAAGAACACCTAATTCCCAATAGATGCCACTTGCGCTATGTTTGTCTCTCGTATTACAAAGGTTGTAACGTATGACACGTTCACTGATCAATAACCTATGTATGTCTCATGTGTGGAGAATGAAACATGAGTGAAGCAGAAAACCCACATACGTGATATCGTTGTTGTATGAAACTGAGACTTCTAACTTCGTGAATTGGCTATTTTACGTAATTATTTTATTAGGTTATATAGTCGGTTTATTTTAGTTGTTAATGACAATTTGAATTATCCAACATACCAGTTTATTACGTAAGTCCAAAAAACAGAAACTCGGTTCAAAGTTCAAATTCAACCAAAACTCTCCATAGTTTGTCCAATCTTTGATCGAATTCTTGCTATATCACAAGTAGAATGCGTCTTTAGCTATGATACCACTTGAAAACCCCATAAAAGATGTAGTTCTAAGTTGTTAAACTTCACCGAACCCGAACTTCTACATGTGGAATCCATCAAAATTTATGTGATCAACGCAAGAATATGTGTATAAACTTCAAACTTCATTTCTGGAAAACAAATTGGATAGTGTTTCGTTACACGTGATGAATTTGACAAAATAGCTCTAGATGCATGAATGCCTAACCTAGTGCATGACACCCATATTTATAGGGTACGAGACATGTGCCAATACAACTTAGCGTAAGACTCTTACGTATCAAACATCTGCCCACGCATGAGTCATGTATAACGTATGACTCATATGTTAAGGACATGTAACACATGACCCATGTGTGACTTACAAAACAAACACAAAACCCAACACTCAAAACTCTGTAATAAATACATATTCAATAACACAAAATAAAAGACGTATGCAATAGACATATGTATCACAATATATTACTGCCCAAGTTTGCTTCTGCTATTGCACGGGTCTGATGTTCATCTTCTTGAGGCTCAAATGGGTTTTTCAGACAGAGAGAGAGGTGTGAGAGAATAGAATGAAAAGATGATTATGTGGAGGTAGGTACTTAATCTGATGTATCAATTAAATAAAAAATGGAGGTGGTTAAAAGACTTTCATACCCTTCTAGCATAAAAAAAGTAGGGCATACATGGATGAATAACAACCATTTCAATTGTTCTCACAACTGAGTGTGGTTCTCCCAAGAAACGAATCATATATATATATATATATATATATATATATATATATATGCTAAAATGAAAACCCACTTGAGTTGAAGAAACTCCAGAAACTTTATGAAACGAATCGTTTTAAGCCAAACAAATCACTGAACAAATCTAATAAAAATAAATAAGGGTTCTAGTTACGCATGTAACAGCGATGTTAGTGTTACACAGCTGTTACATGTGAAACGTTTTTATCTTTGTAATAATTTTTAAGCGCTTTTTTTATTTTCTTGGCACAAAACACTTAAAATATGTATAATATATGCCCTAATTTTTCTTTATAAATAAATAAAATTCGTTACATATGGTTTTTACAAGTTTTCTCTATCTAGGTTTTTATTCAAACCCTTCCCTATTTATGTATGCTATATTGCTTAAATTTTATTTGAGTAAATTACTCTTTTGACCCAGATGGTTTAGCCAGTTTAACCCTTTCAGCCAAAAGGAATCTTTTGACATATTAGACCCTGATGTTGCATTTTTTTATGGTTTTAGCCCCTAACACTAACGTTGTTACTTTTTTGCAGTTAAGTGTAAGGGTAATTAGGTAATATATACCTTACGGGATGTCTTTGATAATTACAAGGCTCTTTTAATATTAACAGATTATTAGTGCAACCATTCAGGTTTATTTATTATTTCGCTATTTTCACAATTATTATTTAACAAAATACGTTTTAAATATATAAATAAATTGGTATTTCATTAACCGTTTGTTTTTTATAAACATCATTTTCTTAAATCATTTGTTTTTTCACATTTTTTAAACCATCTATCATTATAAAATGGTTCCTTTGAAACCGTTTGTTTATTAAAATCATTCTTTTTAAAGTCGTTTGTCTTTTAAAGTTTTTTTTAAATAGTACATTTTATATCGTTCTTTTTAAAAATATTTTTATAAACTTATTTAAACATATCGTTTTTCTAAGTCATTGATTTTTAAAAGCATCTCTTTTAAACCGTTACTTATAGACCGTTTTTGAAGTCGTTCACTTTTTAAACTTTATATTCAATTTACTTATAGACGTTAAGGAATAAAAGAACGATGTCAAAAATAGAAGGAATTTAAAAACGAATGATTTTAAACGAATGAGTGGTTTAAAAAAACTTCATTTATAAAATAACAAAACCTTAAAAAATAAGTTACAAGTGTAAGGTTTTAAAAACGCACGAAGTTAATAAAGGAAAGGTTAAAAAATAACTAATTTTGAACAAACAAACGGCCCAAAGAAATGGAAGATTTGAAAAGAGATAAACTATTCCAAAAAAAAGTTTAAAAAATTAACACTTTTTTTGCTAACTTTTTATTAGAATAGTTCATCTTTTTTAAACTATTCCACATAGGCCAAACAGTAGTTTACTCTATTTTTTTATATATGTGTAAACACAACAAATTTACGCGTATAAGAAACTTTATTGAAGAATACATATATATTTAACCATGTAAATTTATATTCTAATATTGTATTTAGAAAATAATAAAAAATGTAATTTGCTTTGAATTTAAATAGTTTTTGGTCAGTTACTCATGGTTTTTATGAAATATGTGTTCTTATTCCAACTTTTATATATATATAATATATACTCATGGTTTTTATGAAATATGTGTTCTTATTCGAACTTATATATATATATATATATATATTAATAAGCATATCTAAAGGGTAACTTAAGGTAATTTGTCATTTCCCTTAAAACTCCTTTAATGCATGAAGTACAAAATCTTTAAGTACAATATGTTTGAGCGGCCAAATTTTGTATTCAATTTTTCAATTCCCGCTCATCACAATTCCTCATACACCCCTGCCACGGATTTACATCTAGGGTTTTCTAGATTCATTCTTCGGATCTCACATTTTCAAAATCCTCTGGCCCCTTTCTCTCTTTGGCGATTTAAGAACATAAATCGATAGATCCAAACGATTTGAGATCTTAACTGACCCTCTCTCATTTTCATCTCATCTCAGGTTCAGATCTCTCATTTCATCTCATTCTCTCTAGATCCAAATGATTTGAGATCTTCACTGACCCTCTCTCATTTTCATCTCATTTTCATCTCATTTTAGGTTCAGATCTCTCATTTTCATCTCATTCTCTCTGTTCTTCATCCATTCAAGATCCAGATGTTGGTGAGTCTACCAACACTTCCTCTCTCATACGGTAATTATATTGTTTATGTTTATTTTTCAATTTGTAGACAGAATTTTAAATGTTCTTAATATAATACTTTATAGCTCATCTGAAGATCATGTCACTCGCCTAGAAGTTGAATGGTGCAATTAAAGTAAGCTAAATAAAACCATTTATTAATTCAAGTTAGAACTATGAACTTTATGGTAAAACAAAACCTGAATCTTGACCCATTCATAAATCTTGACCCCTCTTTGTTTACAGGTAGATGAAACGTTATAGCCAGTGCAGCCACAACGCCACAGCCAGCACAGCCGCAACAAGTTTAAACGGTAAGCGATAGTTGCACTTCCACTAAAATGATTTTGTAAACTATATCTAAAGAAATACCGATAATATTAATCATTATTGTTTGTCAGATTAGATCAGCAACCAAGTCTAGCACGCTTGATTATGACGAAGAGAAATTGAAAGAAGATTTAAATTAAGTGATATGTTTTCTTTGCTTTTTAGGGGGAAGATAGGTGGTTCTCTCCTAGGACTTACAAAACACAGGTTATTGGCGGCAGTCCGCCTTATTTAACATATAAAAACTTTTTATTTTAAATATGGCGGACTACTGCACATAACCTGTGTTTTGTAAGCCCTATGGAGAGAAGCACCCATCTTCCCCTTACAAGGCAAAGAAAATTTATATATGTAATTTGTCAAACTACACTGAATTCAGTAAAATTATGTGTTGGATATAAAATATATGTTGGAATTGAACCCTACAAAAGAACAGAAATAGAAAGCCAAAATATACTACAACCTCTAATCCAAACAATAATGTAACATCTGCCCAAGTCAAGGTCTGCCATAGCTAAACTCTGTTGAAGACAAAGTTATGCTGAAGTCTAAAGCTGAAGGTCTGCCAAGGCAAAGCTCTGCTAAAGACTAAATTTAAGGTCTGCCTAAGCAAAGCTCTACTAAAGATTAAAGGTAAAAGGTCTACCAAGACAAACCTCTGCTGAAGATCAAAGCTAAAGGTCTATCAAGGCAAACTCTGATGAAGACCAACAGAGGATGTATCATCAGTGTTTTCTATCAGTCCTTGTAATGTTTAGTGTATAGCAGTGGTTAGCTTAGTATATGCTATTAGTTTGTTATTTTTGTTAAGTGTCACTTTCATGCTGACATCATAATAAGATGCTCAGTGGTTAGGATTGTAGTATAAATAGAACAGTGTTGTACTGTTCTATTTGATCACTTTCATCAATTATCAATCTAAGCTATCTTCCTTACATTTTGTACGAACAAATCAGTGATCTTAGGCTTAGGGAGAGATTGTGAGTCATATGCAAGTAATCATAATTACGGAAGTATGACAATGAATACAATCTCTCAACTGTTATGAATTAAAGCAAACTTGACATAAATGCCCACTGATGCAAACCACTGACTCACTAACCACCGATGCAAACCAATGATACAAGTTCATCTGATTTATCTTCTTTCATTTACCATTTTTAGAACTTTCATAAACAATTTCAAACTCATATCCTAACAATATACAAATAATAATCCATAGTTAGAATCTAACTTCATTTGAACCATTCTCAATATAGTAACTTTTCATACACCTGTCATTTGAACCATTGTCAATATAGTCAACTTTTCTTACACCTGTCTTTAACAACCTTCATTACTTAAGACAATAAGTATCAGTCCTTGTAATCCTACCCACTGACATAAATGCAAACTTGACATAAATGCCCCCTGAACTTATAGGAAAATAAGTATCAGTCCTTGTAATCCTATCCACTGATCAGAAACCACTGATGCAAACCACTGATGACAAACCACGGCTAACACACTAACAGTAGTTGAAGAAGCACCGGTTGAACCTAGGGATATCCGGGGATATATATATATATTACAACCAAGATGTTTCTGCATACGGGGGTTAGCTTTTCGCTCGTCTCTCAAGGTGATCTCACTCAGGCTAATAAGCAAAACGAACAACACGTTAGCCTCATCACGGGGAAAAGGGTGGTTTTCTCCGTGACCACACTCCAGCATGAGAATAAGTATGGGACTTTGCAAGTAGTAAGCGAGAACGCTTGTAAATGTGATAGAAAGAGGTTGTAGGTGATAACTCGTGTTTTTACATGGTGGCCTGATACTTATTTTATAGCCGAAGGTAATGGGCTCCGAAGATGGGCTGATGGGCCTTGGGCCCGGCCCAAGCGACCAGAGACATCCCTTTTGTCCCTCTGGGTCAGACATTAAATATCCCCTGCAGGGGAATTAATGTTTTCTGTCAGGAGGTGTAGTATGTCGGGTGCTGAATGGTGCCACGTGTACAGACAGTAAGGATGGATATCTCTGGCATCAGACCTACTACCAGCCGAAAGTGGAGTGGGTGGAACAGTCACTAGCGTAGATATGGTTGGTGCACAGTCTGGTGTCTGTGTCACTGTTCATTTGACACTGTCAGACGCAACCTGCCGAGAAACCATTCGTCACAGATCTGCCACGATGTACCCTTGAGTATGGTCAACACCTCTTAGTGCTTACCCCCTCTGCAAGGTTGTCAGCGTTTTCTCGCCAGTGCAGTGTAACAGGGATAAATCCTTTTATCTACAAGACTATGAGGTACTCTCATGTTTGTCTTGTCCTTGCCAGGTTTTAGGATTTATAACTAGAGGGTTGTATGCTCCGCACAGGGTCTAGCAGACCGCGCGTGTAAACCTAACTTGTAATTTTGCCACGTACACAAGGCTCATTGTGTGACTTATTGATGTAGGTCTAATTTACCGTTGCGCTGAGTGCTCAAGGTTCATTGTATGACTGTTAGTGTTGGTCTAATTTACCGTTGCGCTGAGTGCGCAAGGTTCATTGTATGACCTATTAGTGTTGGTCTAATTTATGGTTGCACTGAGTGCGCACGGTTCATTGTATGACCAAGTTGTGCTAAGGAAGGCGCACCATTGCATATTGCGGGCAAGGTTATCCTTGTGGTTATGATGTTGAGGGTATGGTTCTATGCACAGGGGCATGGTTTTTGGGACCATACCCCTCCAAGTCCCCCCAGTCTAGTGCTGCTCCTATGCGCATGTTAGTAAGTAGGAGGAGTGCTGGACTAAAAAATTGTTGTGTGCGCCGTTATTGTAATGGCAAAAATTTGACAAGGGTTGGAGGAAAAAGTTTGTGTGAAGGAAATGTTTAGTAATCCAGATTTTGAAATTCGAAACTCTGTCAATCTGACGTTGAAGAGTGGTTGGTGAAAAAAATTGTGGATTAGAAAGGACATCTGACACCTGTTACGTGCACTCAACCGTTTCGCCTACCATTCATTAATGAATTGGCAGAGAGAGTGGCCGCCACGCGCCATGTTAACCGTTGTTGGCAACTTGCTTGCCACGCGTTTTTTTCTGGTTGGCTATTATTGGCACGCGTATGTCACGTTCTCCAACCGCCATTTAATGTGAGCACTATAAATAGGTGCAACCATTTAGGGTTTTCTATCCTTCAACGCTCTCACTTCAAATTCTATGAGATTTCTTGATTTGTTTTTGTCTTCAAAAATTTTTTCAAACTTTCTTTCTTTCTGGTTATGGCGTCTAGAGGTCCTGAGTCTGCTTCTGCCGCTAAGGCTTCGACTTCGTTGCCCGCATGCAAGATGAACCGGCCTATTTTTAACCGCCTGGGTTCTAGTATGAAGTTCCCTCCGAGCGGGGGTGCCCGGTTTCTGGAGGAAGGTGAGACAGCCGCCGATGCTCCAGCCGGCTATATCACTCTTTTCCAAGAGTTTTTTGCTGACGGCAACTTCCGGTTACCTGCTACGAATTTTTTTCTTGAAATTTTGCAATTTTACGGCTTCCACCTGCCCTAGTTGAGTCCGATGGGAATGGTGAAGATTAAGAATTTTGAGTTTTTGTGCTGGTCGACGGGGTCTGTTCCAACCGCCGACCGCTTCCGTATTTTTTACCAACTCCAATGTTCGTTGGGGTTTTATTCTTTTCAGCACCGTGCGCAAGCACGAAAAATTTTGCTATCTCCCCCAAGTCCTTCCATGATTGGAAGGAAAAATTCTTATTTGTGAAGTCTGGGGTCATCCCCTTGTCGATGCAGTTCCGGGGGCCGGATGAGATTCCGCCGGAGACCCTCCCTATACCAGTGTCAGATCCCTGGTATACGGATTTGAAGGAGATTCTGTCGATCCATTTTTCAGAGAGAATACTAGTGGGGCCGGTATGAGCCTGGTTTGGAAACCAACCAGCCGACATCGACCAATGTACATGGAAGGGGATCGGAGTAAGTGCCCTCATTTTGTTTGTGTGTTTCTGATTTTGACTTGTTTGAAGACTGATATACCTCTTTTTTCTTTTTCTGAAGGGGCTCCGTTGTTTTTGGCCGCCTGCGAAAGGAAGGAAGGGTGGATTGAGAAGCTTGCCCTTGGCTTGGATGAGCCCACCTGGTATACGCAGGTGTTGGGCAATTTTGGGCTTCCCAGGACTGCAGATTTGAATGCGCCCGCGCCACCCGCTGGTAAGTTCTTGTTGTTGAATGTTGGTAGTTCTGCATGTTTCTTACTGGTGGTTGCACCCTGTTGTAGGCGCTTTGAAAGACCTGGGTATTGGTCCAGAGCCTAAGAAGAAAAAAACGCACGGGGTCGTTGGAGCGGTTAAGAAGGAGTTGATTCAACCTGGGATAGGCCCTCCTAAAGGTAAGCGCATGTCTCTGACCGTTGGAAAGCTTATGTAGTGGTCTCTGACTCATGGGAGGGTCTTGATCCGTAGGTGTGAAGAAGCCTATGCTAATGTCGGTGATTATCCCGACCACCAAACCTACTAGTTCGGTGGGATTACCCCAACCGCCATGCCTGCTAGTCCAATGGATGTTGAGTCCAGTCCGGAGGTGCCTCTTAGGCGGAAGAGGCGTCCAAAAGAGGACCTCTCTGCGCAGCGCCCTAAGAAGGTTGCGCGGAGAGTGATAAGGAAGAAGGGGAGTCTAGGAGCGGTTACTGCCAAGGTAACTTGTAACTATTGTGTGTTCTTCCATCTTTCATTCTACGTATAACTTACTCTTTGTTATTGCGCGGTGGGCAACGAGCGTTTTTTTGTGGAATCTAGCACATGCGCCGCGCCATTTATTCTCCCATGTCCCCTCCTGTTTGTCAAGACAGAGATTCTGCTCCTGGGGCAGAAGAACTGGTAATGGTGAGGGAAGGGCCTCACATGGTGGTGGAAGGTTCTGTTAGGGTGCTAACGTGGGTTCTTTGGCGGTGGAAGAACTCGCGTAGATGGAAGGGGAACCGCGGGTGGTGGTGGAACGGCCCGTGGTTGTTGTTGAGGAATCACGGTGGAGTTTGAGGAACCCGCAGTGGTGGTGGAAGAACGCGTGCTAACTGGTGGCGCGGTTTTAGTTGGTGAGGCAGAGCCGGTGGGAACGCCCTCCATCGAGGGTGCCCAGACCGATGCTCCACAAGGGGCACATTTTGAGGAGCTGGCACCCGGTGGTGAAGCGGGAGGTTCTGGTAGAAACCCTTCCGCCGAAGAGTCTCCAATCCGCCCATATGAAACTCTAGGGATTATTATTACAGGTCATACTCCTCCACTCAAGGCGAAGAAATCCACACCCTGTGTGGAACTTAGAGAAAGGAGAAGACTTCTCTCACTGGCCGGCGTGCCGTGAGTTTTTCAAGGGAGCTTTCCCTCCAACGGAGGTGCGTGTTCTTGCTGAACAAGAACAAGAAATCATGTACCACACGTACCTCCAGGCAGCTGCAAGGTTCGCCTCTGTGACTTACAAGATAGTTCGTGAACGGCGGGGCTTGCTGAAACAAAAGAAAGATCTTGAGGCTGTGCGTGAAGCTGCGATGCAGTACGCCGACCACCAGCGAGCTGAAGAATGGGCCACGCTTGGGGGGAAGAGACGGGCTGAAGCTTCGGATGCCAAACTTGCGGATGGGCGCAGGTTGTGGAAGAGGTTTGTGAAAGGGATAACAGGGAGAACAAATACCTAAGGGATGAACTGGCCCGGTTGCGCGCTGATGTGGCGTGAGAGAAGAAGAAGGAGAAGGAGAAGGAGGCGGCAGCTGCCACGGCTGCAGAGGCTAGTGTGCAACACGCACATAATGAGCAGAAGGAGGTAACCCCTTGTCTTTGTGCTCACTCGCTTTTTATATTAATAAATTATGATGCTAACCTTGTTTTGAACAAACAGGTTGAAGCTTGCGCTGCTCTGCAGAGCGCCAAGAAAGACCTTCAAGCAGCCTTGGTGGAAAAGGATGAGCTTCAGTGCAGGCTACGATTGGCGGAAGCAAAGGTAGAGGCGGGCGACAAAAATTTAGAGGATTCCGAAGACGCTCGCGCCATCTCCGAGTCGTTGGTGGAGTCGTTGACCAACAACACGCTGTGGATGCAACAACATGGAGTTGTCAATGTAAGTACTCCACTTGTTTCTTGATCATTATATGGTTGTTCTGATTTTGTTTTTGAATTTGCAGGTTGCAAACTCCATTCTGAACTCTGCGAAGTTAGAAGGTGAAGTGGCCAAGCTAGTGATTGTTGCGCGCCATGATGGGCATGTGCAAGGTTATGCTGAGTGTGCGCAACACGTCACTCATGCATTGGACGTTCCATGGGATTCCAGCCACGCTTCCACTCATAGAGTCAATACCGGAGCTGCTTTCGAAAGGATACAGCAAGGGTATGACCATCTTGATATCCCAGCGTTGGAATTGGTGAGCGAGGCGCTCACCCACGACGACTTCGTGGATCGCTTGAAGGATACATTTCTGGAAGAAGCCGAGGCCGCTGCTGACGAAGACTGGCGTAGGATCCTTAATGAAATATCTTTGTAGGATCTTTGGTTGTGCCGCGCATTGCTGGTTTACATAGTTTTATCTTTAATGAAATGTTTCTTCCTTGTTACAATATTTGCGTGAAAAAGACCAACTTTGCGTAGGTATAGCAAATGAAACTGGTAATGAACTTGTGTATGAACATCAGCTCCCATGCTCGTGTAATAGGTAGTGAATTAGGGTTCAAGAGTCATTGTATACCAAGGTGTTTTTGCATAGACCAAAAGTGGTTTCGCGCATTTGTAACGAAACATTAAGATAAAATCAACCATTTAACTCTTGCCTTTATTGCACAATGAGGCATGAGAGCCATATACAGAGTAGACAAAAGATAATGAACTTGCAAATTTACATGTAGCATCGCCTTAGCTGTTGCGCATTCCATGTCCTAGGTATGTTTGTGCCATCTAAACGCTTAAGGGTGTAAGCGCCTTTCCCTAGGACTTCATGAATAATGTATAGACCTTCCCATTTGGATGCGAGTTTTCCAGGATGTTCAGCATTAGACGCTTCATTGTCGCATAGAACAAAGTCACCAGGTAAGAAGGCACGTATACGGACTCGCACGTTGTAGTATTTCAAGCTTGGACTTGTACTTTTCTTCGTTGATGGTGGCTTTTTAACGCCTTTCTTCTTGTAAGTCCAAGTCAAGTCTGCGTTCGTCTTCACTGTTTTGGTTTTGCGTAGCTAACATGCGTGGTGATGGGAGGCCTATTTATGTAGGATTACTGCCTCCGTTCCATACACAAGGCTGAAAGGAGTTTCGCCTGTGCTGGTTTTTGGCATGGTTCGGTGAGCCAAAAGAATGCTTGGCAACTCATCTACCCAGCCTCATCGCGCAGTACCCAATCTCGTTTTGATCCCTTCGACGCTACTTTTGTTAATGCTTTCCACTTGGCTGTTCCCTTGGGGATGCGCAACCGAAGTGAAAATGTGCGCGATATGCATTTCCTTCACCCATTGCTGTAGCTCTTCAGCTGCAAAGTTGGGCCCATTGTCACTGACTATGCACAGGGGTAATTCGAAACGGCATATAAAGTGCTCCCAAATGAATTTTCAAACTACAATTGTTGTGGTGGATGCAAGGGGTTTAGCCTCGACCCATTTGGTGAAGTAATCGACTGCGATGATTATAACTTCACCGTGTCTGGGGCATTGGGGAAAGGTCCCACTATATCGATTGCCCATTGTTGGAAGGCCCAAGCTGTTGTGACAGGGATCAAAGGATTCTTGGGACGCAATGTCTTTGGAGCATGGCACTGGCATGATGCACACTTCCGCCGTGTTTCAACCGCATCTAGGTGCATGCCAAGCCAATAGTAACCGGCGTTCACGATCTTTGCTACGACCATGCGCGGACCGGCATGAATTCCGCATAACCCTTCATGTAGTTTGCGATCAAGTACTGCGCATCTTGCGGGTCAACGCAGCGGAGGAGCGGTCCCAGGTATGACTTCCAGTAAGGATACCATCTGCCATTTCGTAGTTTAGTGCCTTGTTCTGGACCTTCCTTGCTTCCGCTTTGTTTTCGGGGAGAATCCTGTGTTGCAAGAACATGATTATGGGGGACATCCAAGATGGATTCCCCACTTCGATAATGTTGACTTGGCGCAAAGGAACAGAAGGGTTTTTGAGTACCTCAATGTGCACCTCACGCGCGAGGTGTTTGAAGCTTGTAGCGGCTAATTTGCTGAGCATGTCGGCATACTTATTTTCGCTTCGGTTGACATGGGTTATGTTGAAGTGTTGGAATTTGGTTATTAAGGCTTGCGCCTGTTCTAGGTACAATGCCATCGTCTCGCCTTTCACGTTGTATAGGTCGTTGACCTGACCTGCGACTAAAAAAGAGTCGATGTTTGCTTCCAAATTTCGTGCGCCCATTTTGATTGCCAACCGAAGACCTGCCAGGAACGCTTCGTACTCAGCTTCATTATTGGTACTTTTGAAATCTAATCTGAACGCGTAAGTGAACTCTTGATTGTCGGGGCTTATTAAGCGAACGCCTGCCCCTGCGCCATCATCGTTGGATGCGCGATCTGTGTGAACTATCCAAGCGCGGTCATCTGTTACCGGCGTTGGGTTCTGTACAGCTTCACACTCTTGCACTTTATTCTGCGGTACATCCGCACTGAAATCGGCTAGTATCTGGCCTTTTATTGCTGGATGTGGTTTATACACAATGGTGTCTCCACCAAGCTCAATCGCCCATTTCGCTAGTCGGCCAGAGATGTCCGGTTTCGACAAATTTGGCCCAAGTGGTAGTTCGAAAGAACTGTTATTACATGGCCAGAAAAGTACCAATGCAACCATCGGGAGGCATGGACCACAGCTAAAGCAAGCTTTTCAATCATGGGATATTGTGTCTCTTGATTGGTAAGCATCTTGCTGACGTAGTAAATCGGACTTTGAATTCCTACGTGTTCTACTATCAAGACTGCTCTTAGAGCGATATCAGATGCGGAAAAGTAAAGTATGATGGCTCGTTCTTCTGCAGTGCTGTTAGCGTTGGCAGCTGAATTAAGCACTCCTTCATTTGAGTGAAGGTTTTCTCCGCATCCGGAGTCCACTGAAACTTGTTTTGCTTACACAGTTCCGCAAAGTGCTGATAAATGGGAAGGACTTCATCGCGTGGTTGGCCAGGAACCTGTTCAGCGCAGCCAACCGTCCCGCCAACTATTGCATTTCTTTGATAGTTGAGGGTGATGGCATACGCTGAATTGCTTCCACTTTATCGGGATTCACTTTGAAGCCATTGCGTGTGACGGTGAATGCTAGAAATTTGCCTTCTTCCATTCCAAAAGATCACTTGCTGGGGTTCAGCTTCAAGTTTGCCTTGCGCAAGGATGTAAACATCTTTTGGACGTTTGCCAACATCTTCTCCTCATCCAAGCTCATGATGACAAGTTCATCGATGTAAACTTCCACGGTTTCGCCAATGTCGTCCCCGAAGACATGGTCCATTAAACGTTGGTAGGTGGCTCCGATGTTGCGCAATCTTAAAGGCATTTTGTGTAACAAAAAATCCCTTTGTCGATTCAGAAAGCAGTCTTGTCTTCTTCCTCTTTCTTCATTTGGATCTGGTGGTAGCCTTTGTAGCAATCGAGGAAGCATTTCCACCTAAATGAAGCGAGGGAGTTCCACCTTTTTGTCAATTTCAGGTAAAGCGTATCGGTCCTTGGGACATGCCTTGTTAAGATCCTTGAAATCGACACACAAACGTCAACTGCTGTTGGACAGTTGGACCATGACTGGGTTGGCGACCCATGTCTCATATCGTACCTCTCGGATGATTCCTGCTTTGAGAAGCTCTTACACTTGCTCATTCAGGGCGTGGGTCATTTCAGGACCGAAGCTGCACTTTTTCTGAACGATGGGCTGTACTGAAGGGAACGTGCGCAACGCGTGCTCAGCTATGTCCCTTGGCACTCCAGTCATATCCGCTAGTAACCATGCAAAGATATCCAAATTGCAAAGCAACAGTTGCTTCAACCGCCTCTGATTGCGGGGGTCATTCCGGGTCCTAACAGGACTGTCTATTCCGGGTACTTGTTGTTCAGTACCCATATTTCTGGTTCACCATTGGATGATGGCTGTGGTTTTTTCATCGATGGTTCTTCTTCAACGGACATGATTTCCTTCCTGGCATACATAATGGCCACCCGGTTTCTGTGGGGAAACCGCAGGCAGCGTGAGGGGTAGAAGTGATCATGCTGAACTCCTGTTGGGTGCGCCGACCTAGTAATACGTCATGGCGCGAGGTTGCGGGCATGACCATGAAGTTTACCGAGACTGTGCGGGAGTGTCTTCTGTCGGAAAGAGTCACCGAAAAAGAAATTTGACTTAGAGGAAAAACGGCCTCATAGCAGAAACCAGTGAGTGGAAAATCCACTGACTCTAGACGCGCCTTATCCTATAGGTCTAGCTGCTGGAAGCACTGTTCGTAGATTATGTCCATAGAACTACCGGGATCTATGAACATATAGTCGGTGCGATAATGGCCGAAAATGCCAGTTATCACGACCGGTCGATCCTCTTATGGGCCCTCGGGAACTACGGGGAAAATGACTTGTTGTTCGCGCCAGTGAGGCGCACAACTCTTCTGGTGGCTGCGCTTGCACGACGGGCGACCCTGGATCATATTAACAGACTTCAGCTTTTTATTACTCAGGCCTGTAACATTCGTCGAAAAACGGGTTTTCAAAACCCGCTTCGTGTATTAATCAAATATCCAGTTATAATTTTTCGTTACATATTTATTGCTCAAATTAATTTTTAACGATACATAATTAATAAATATATTAGAATTTAAAAACCATAATTTAAAATTACTAATAAATAAAGAATAAAAAAATAAATGTGGACGCCGGGTTTCGAACCCGGGTCACCCACAAGTCAAAACACACAACACACCGCTCCGCCACACACTGTCTTTGTGATAAAAATTAAAACAAATAACACTTATACTGAATCTGAAAGTCAAATCCAGTGATTTGCGCGCCCAGACTAGTCGTCACCGGAAAGATAGACAATCCGCGATTCTTGCCATTTTCCTTTTGACTAAACCGACCTCGATATCGGTTATAACCGATGTCTAACCCACAATTTTAGTCGTAACCGCCGGAAAAACTTTTACCGCGAATCAAGATCAAAATTCGGACCCAATACATCCTGTTCTTCCCTATAAATACCCACCCAAACCTCTGGTAAACTTTTCGCTCATAATCGCACAATCTCTCGAAGCTTTAGCATGTCGCCGGAGATTTCCAATTTCGCCGGAACTTCGTCGGAATCGATCATCAGAAAACCGTATTCATTCCTCGACCGGTATATCTGTCTAAACTTCTCTGCTATCTCTTATCATACTTTATTGTTCAAACCAAGGTTCTAAACTGTTATACAATATACTCAGCCGAGAGTCACAAATCGGAGCCGACGAATTTTGCCAGGAAAAGCCGAAGAAGACACTCTGTGATTGGTACATCTTATTCCTTAATTCCTTTTTTTTACTTCAATTCAATCAATCATAAGCGTAGTTGGTCAATTAAACAAACAGTCGGTTTCACTGTTCGGTAATTCGACAAGTGAAGAAGATGAAGTTAAAACATGTGTATAAGTATAATTAAAAACGATATTAAACCGGGTTAGACACACAGTCCAGCGGTGGACTGTGTGCACAAACAATACACACGTCCCGAGTTCGAATCGCACACGTACCGACTTTCAGAATTGAAACCAACGTTTTTAGAACTGAATCAGAACAAGTCACGGGTTGTTTATAAGAATAATATAATCCATAAGTTAAACAGATTTGACACACAGCCCAACTGGTTGGGCTGTGCGCACTCGAACCGAAGGACCCGAGTTCGACTCCGGGTCCCTACAACCGGTTCGGCCATATAAACCATTTTTAATAAAACCAAATAAGTTTAAAATTAATTAGTATATAAATATAATTAAAACATAGAATATTTCGGGTTAGACACGTAGCTCAGTTGATAGAGCTGCGTGCACGCATACGAGAGGTCTCGAGTTCGAACCTCACTCAGCGCATACAAACACACAGTCCGACCGGTCAACGGTCAACGGTCAACAGGGTCAAAAAGTCAAAATTTTTATTTCTTTTTATTAATTTATTTAATCAGAAAATCATTTAAAAATACTTAAAAATAAGATTTTTAAAGTTAGAAAACCTCCTTAAACTCACAAAAATAAATCTAAAAATCCCATTAAGAGTATGAATTAAAAGTATTAATCTTAAATAAAATCCATTTATGTACCGAATCATTTCGCTATTATTTTAGGTTAGTTTTTCCTCGTCGATCAAATCTTAAAATTCGTGCGCATCCACCGTCATCAAAGAACGTACCCAAAGTGAGTGAATCTCTATCATTCCCCGTTTTAATCATGTTTTGGGGTGTATCATGTGTCGTTTAATTCCTTATTATATTTAAACACTTGTGCATCCATCATATCTGTGATCAAATGTGTATCAATTGTTGTGTGAATTATATGTAGTTTGGATTTATCATTTTCAGTGCACGCATATCATTAGGCCCATCAGTTCCCCGTGGGAGACGGGTTGAGCATCAGGTGCCTCATACGATCGGCTCCGTTTGATTGAGCCTTGATCTCACATTCATCATCATTCATATCATATACTCATTCAAAGTGGTTTGTGTTTGTTATTTATATATGTTTGCTCACATGTGAATTATTGCACAAATTTTCATTATTAAATAAAACAAGAAATTAATAACAATGTTTTATCAAGGTTCACTCGCCAACTTTTGTTGACCCAAAATATTTACACATGATACAGGTTATCCAGTTGAGGCAAGAAACATATAGGAAGGCCTAGAAGAATAAATCAGTTTAAGCTTTGGATTGTTTACATAGTTTCATTTCCTTGTAATTGTATGAACTTTGATTTGGATATTTAAGTTGTAATTTGAATTTAATAAATATGAAACATTTTAGTAAACATCATGAGCTTTGGTGATAACCCAATTATGCCCCGACTCTTATTCCGCTGCGGGTCGAGGTGTGACAGATTGGTATCAGAGCCATGACTATAGGGATATAGGATAGGTTATTAGACCCTTAGAGCCTATACTATAGTTGATTAAAATTTTAAATTGTTTGTGCGTTACATACAAAATTCATGATGTTTATATGCTTTATGTTTATTGTTACACTCAATGTTATGCAAGCATGCTCACAAATACATGTTATTATACAATGCTCATCATAAATCATATCCTCATAACATATCATATCCATGAGTGCACACACCTCATAATTCCCATGATTTTTGCAATGATTTTTGTATTTTCAAATCACATCAAAGTGAGTTCTCATGACGGGCATGTAGTAACTGGAAGGGTACGAGTACCGGTAGTCGGAACTCCTGTCTAGGCTTGGCATTCGTATAAATCCAAAATAAAGGACCAGTTTGCCTACCTGGGGACTAACGATGAGAGTACGAAGGACCTATTAGGCCAAAGCATGCTATACCAAACGTCGTGTGAGCTAACCCCACTTTGAGTTGTCATTGTGTCTATACCTGGACACCCTCCTACCATACATCTCGCAATCATATTTCACGGTTTTCATTCAGGTGATGCGAGTGTTAATCCGCCAACACCAATGTGAATCCTACTAGCCTAATAGTCATGGGGGCCCACATGACTCAGGTGATGGTATGGGGGACATTGGAGGCCCAAACATGAGCAAACCCAAGACATCCCATGGATGTAGCTGCATTATTGTTATTTATGTATTTTTATTCTTTTAAAACGACACATGACACCTAGAAACTTCTTAAACTCACAATCTTCCTATGTATGTTCCTGTAGATGTCAGCTAGGCAACTACGTGGAGGTAGAAAGTCAGGAAGATCCAATGAACGCTTGGCCACTCAAATTGCTAAACAAATGGCCGCGGTACTTCCTGACATCGTAATTCAAGTTCAACAAGCTCTCACCGCGAATCCCATCAACCCTCCCAATCATGAAGACCAGAAGGTCGTCAACTCTCCTTCCAAAAAGTGCTCCTACAAACACTTCAAATCTTGCGATCCCCAAAGTATGAAGGGACCGAAGGTGTTACTGCCCTCCTTCACTGGTTTGAAGAAATGGAGAACACCTTCCTCAATTGCGATTGTCCCGAGGATCGTAAGGTACTTATGCAACAGGGAGACTGTTTGGGGTAGCCCTTACCTGGTGGAACACAGAAAAGGGTAAGCGAGGAGTCGAAGATGCCATGGCCTTAACATGGGAAGAGTTAAGGGAACTCATGACAAGGGCTTCTGTCCAAGAAGCGAAATAAAAAAGTTGGAAGATGAATTCCACTCGTTGAAACAAAAGGAAGGAGGTCACACTTCCTACAACAAGAGATTTCTCGAACTGAACCAAATGATCCCTAATCTGTTCACCCCCGTGTACCGCTTAGTTGAACACTACATTCGAGGTCTTCCCTCGAAAATTCAAGACTCGGTTCTAAGTCACTTCGCCTGCAACACTTGAAGCCGCAATGGAACTAGCTACCGAACTTACTGAGAATCGCATCCGAAACGGCAAATTCAAGGATGAGAAAAAGAAAGCCCCCGTTGAGGCCCAAACTCCAAACCATTCTGTCTCCTCTTCGAAGTTTGCTGGTAAGAGGAAACGAAACAGCAGAAATTTTGCTGTCACCCAAACCAACCCTCCTATCACTGCCGCACCAATTACCCAAATTGCTCCCTCAGCTGCACCATTTAAAAAGCCATACACCGGCCCATACCCAAAATGCAACCGTTGTCAATACCATCACCTTCCCGATAATCCCTGCCAACATTGCACAAGCTGTGGCCGTGCAGGTCACACCATCCAAACTTGTCGCACACTTCAGCGAATGAACCGCAATCAACCCCCAACCCAAACCCACCATCAGATAGTGGGTCAAGCCCAACAACCCTTACTTCTACCATCTGCACAACACCTAGCCCAATCCTACTACCAACCCAACTACCCTATGATGCAACCCATGCGAGCTTGTTACAACTGTGGAGACCCAAACCACTTCAGGAACACATGTCCACGCTTGGTGAACATCATCCATGCTCAAGCCCAAGCGAACCCAGTAAACCAAGCCAACCAAGCTCCTCCACCTGCCAGAGGAAGAGCTTTCAACATCAATGCCAACCAAGCTAGGGCTGACAACAACGTGGTTAACGGTACGTTTCTCATTAATGGTAGTTATGCATCCATGTTATTCGATACTGGCGCGGATAAGAGTTTTGTGTCCTTAGAATTTGAACCTATCCTCAACCAAAGTCATGATAATCTCATGGAATCTCTAATGGTGGAAGTTGCTGATGGAAAGCCCGTTCCATTAAATTCTATTATACGAAATTGTACCCTCACTCTAAACGATCACGATTTTCCAGTTGACCTCATTCCTATGAAGTTGGGAAGTTTCGATATTATAATCGGTATGGACTGGCTCAGCCAACATCACGCTGAATTAGTATGACGCGAAAAGTTCATTCGCATTCCTCTTGCAGACGGTCAGACCCTACGTATCTTTGGAGAAACCCCTTCGAAAGGACTCAAATTAATGTCCTGCCTTCAAGCCCGAAAATATCTCCGCAAGAACTAGTCGCATTCCTAACTCACGTCGTCAAAAAGGGAAACAAGGAAAAGAAACTCGAAGATATACCAGTTGTGAAAGAATTCCCACAAGTCTTTCCCGACGACATCTCAGGACTCCCTCCTGTGAGAGAAGTCGAATTCCTCATCGATCTTGTACCTGGCGCTACACCAGTCGCAAAATCTCCTTATAGGCTAGCCCCATCCGAAATGCAAGAGCTGGCTAGTCAACTGCAAGAACTGACTGACAAAGGATTCATACGTCCTAGCTCCTCGCCTTGGGGTGCACCTGTTCTTTTTGTGAAGAAGAAAGATGGAACGTTTCACATGTGTATCGACTACAGAGAACTCAACAAGTTAACGGTTAAGAATCGCTACCCACTACCTCGCATCGATGACCTCCTAGACCAACTTCAAGGCGCCACCTGCTTTTCAAAAATCGACCTTCGTTCTGGTTATCATCAACTCAGAGTACATGAAGAAGACGTCCCAAAGACCGTCTTCCGGACTCGTTATGGTCATTACGAATTCATGGTCATGCCATTGGTTTAACCAACGCCCCCGCTGTCTTCATGGATCTAATGAATAGGGTATGCAAACCCTACCTCGACCGTTTTGTCATAGTCTTCATCGACGACATCCTTATCTACTCCAAGTCTAAATCCGATCATGAACGACCCCTTCGACTCATCCTTACACTCTTAAGGACTGAAAAGCACTACGCTAAGTTCTCAAAATGCGAATTCTGGTTAAGAGAAGTACAATTCCTTGGACATGTCGTTAATGACAAGGGAATACATGTCGATCCTTCAAAAATCAAGGCAGTACAGGAATGGCAAGCGCCACGTACCCCTACCGAAGTAAGGTCATTTCTTGGTTTGGCTGGTTACTATCGCCGCTTCATTGCCAATTTCTCCCGTATTGCTGTACCACTCACGGCTTTGACTCATAAAGGAAAACCCATCATATGGGGGCCTAAACAAGAAGAAGCCTTTCAAACTCTAAAGCAAAAACTTTGTGACGCACCTATCCTCACACTCCCTGAGGGTTGCGATGACTTTGTAGTATATTGCGACGCATCAGGGCAAGGGCTAGGTTGTGTATTAATGCAAAGAGGAAAAGTGATAGCCTATGCTTCTAGGCAACTCAAGGTTCATGAGAAGAACTACACCACCCACGACCTGGAACTTGGAGCCGTTGTGTTCGCTCTCAAGATATGGAGACATTACCTCTACGGTACCAAGTGTTAAATATACACTGACCACAAAAATCTCCAACATGTCTTCAACCAAAAGGAGTTGAATATGAGGCAACGAAGATGGGTCGAACTTCTTAACGACTACGACTGTGAAATTCGGTATCATCCTGGCAAGGCAAACGTAGTGGCCGATGCGCTCAGTCGAAAAGGTTATGCGAACTCCATTCGTCTTCTCTGTTCGCAAATCATAATCGACATCAAAGATCGAATCCGAGCAGCTCAACATGTTTCTGTAACAGAAAACGACGTACGCGATGAGCTGTCATGTGGAGTTGAACTCAAAATCGAAACCAAATCCGATGGTATTCTATACTATTTAAATCGCATATGGATTCCCGATCGCGATAACCTTCGTGATTTCCTTCTGAATGAGGCGCACAAAACACGGTACTCTGTACACCCAGGAGCCGACAAGATGTATCAAGACCTACGATACACCTACTGGTGGCCTGGCATGAAATAGGACATCGCTGTTTTTGTTTCCAAGTGCCTTACCTGTTCCAAAGTAAAAGCTGAACATCAAAGACCTTCAGGACTCCTAATCCAACCTGAAATACCTGTATGGAAGTGGGAAAACATAACCATGGACTTCATTACCGGGTTACCTCGCACCTCCAGTGGGTATGACACCATATGGGTAATCATTGATCGTCTTACAAAATCAGCTCACTTCATACCGATTCGCGAGGACTTAAAAAACGAGAAGTTAGCTCGTATCTACATCAGCGAGATCGTAAGCCGTTCATGGTGTACCTTTAAGCATCATTTCAGACCGTGATGGTCGTTTCACTTCACGAACATGGCGACCCATACAAACCGCCTTGGGTACACGATTAGACCTCAGTACCGCTTTTCATCCTCAAACTGATGGACAATCTGAACGCACCATCCAAACTCTTGAAGACATGCTTCGAGCATGTGTCATAGACTTCAAAGGGAATTGGGACGCTCATCTACCATTAGTTGAATTTTCGTACAACAATAGCTATCATTCAAATATCAGCATGGCTCCTTTCGAAGCTTTATATGGTCGTAAGTGCCGATCTCCAGTATGTTGGCACGAAATTGGGGAATCACAAATCACCGGTCCAGAGTTATTTCAAGAAACAACCGACAAGGTCATTCAAATTCGAAACAATCTTCTAGCGGCTCAAAGTCGTCAAAAGGGTTATGCAGACAAACGACAAAGCCCTTGGAATTTGACATTGGTGATCAAGTACTTTTAAAAGTATCACCGTGGAAGGGAGTGGTTCGTTTTGGCCAAAAGGGCAAGCTAGCACCACGCTACGTAGGACCTTTCAAGATACTCGAAAGAGTAGGTCCTGTAGCATACAAGCTTGACCTACCAGAAGAGCTCAACAGAATTCATCCCACATTCCACGTATCAAACTTGAAGAAGTGCCTAGCCGGTGAAAACCTCCATATTCCTCTAGAAGACATTCAGATCGATGAAACCATGCACTTCATTGAAAGACTAGTAGAAATCATGGACTTCGGAGAGAAGCGTTTAAAACGAAGTCGTATTCCAATTGTCAGGGTACGTTGGGAGTCAAAACGAGGACCAGAGTTTACTTGGGAACATGAAGACTCAATGCGCGAGAAATACCCATCTTTTTCATGTTACCACTACTACTTAAATTTCGGGACGAAATTTCTAAAAGTAGGGGATACTGTAACATTCGTCGAAAAACGGGTTTTCAAAACCCGCTTCATGTATTAATCAAATATCCAGTTATAATTTTTCGTTGCATATTTATTGCTCAAATTAATTTTTAACGATACATAATTAATAAATATATTAGAATTTAAAAACCATAATTTAAAATTACTAATAAATAAAGAATAAAAAAATAAATGTGGACGCCGGGTTTCGAACCCGGGTCACCCACAAGTCAAAACACACAACACACCGCTCCGCCACACACTGTCTTTGTGATAAAAATTAAAACAAATAACACTTATACTGAAACTGAAAGTCAAATCCAGTGATTTACGCGCCCAGACTAGTCGTCACCGGAAAGATAGACAATCCGCGATTCTTGCCATTTTCCTTTTGACTAAACCGACCTCGACATCGGTTATAACCGATGTCTAACCCACAATTTTAGTCGTAACCGCCGGAAAAACTTTGACCGCGAATCAAGATCAAAATTCGGACCCAATACATCCTGTTCTTCCCTATAAATACCCACCCAAACCTCTGGTAAACTTTTCGCTCATAATCGCACAATCTCTCGAAGCTTTAGCACGTCGCCGGAGATTTCCAATTTCGCCGGAACTTCGCCGGAATCGATCATCAGAAAACCGTATTCATTCCTCGACCGGTATATCTGTCTAAACTTCTCTGCTATCTCTTATTCATACTTAATGTTCAAACCAAGGTTCTAAACTGTTATACAATATACTCAGCCGAGAGTCACAAATCGGAGCCGACGAATTTTGCCGGAAAAGCCGAAGAAGACACTCTGTGATTGGTACATCTTATTCCTTAATTCCTTTTTTTTACTTCAATTCAATCAATCATAAGCGTAGTTGGTCAATTAAACAAACAGTCGGTTTCACTGTTCGGTAATTCGACAAGTGAAGAAGATGAAGTTAAAACATGTGTATAAGTATAATTAAAAACGGATATTAAACCGGGTTAGACACACAGTCCAGCGGTGGACTGTGTGCACAAACAATACACACGTCCCGAGTTCGAATCGCACACGTACCGACTTTCAGAATTAAAACCAACGTTTTTAGAACTGAATCAGAACAAGTCACGGGTTGTTTATAAGAATAATATAATCCATAGTTAAACAGATTTGACACACAGCCCAACTGGTTGGGCTGTGCGCACTCGAACCGAAGGACCCGAGTTCGACTCCGGGTCCCTACAACCGGTTCGGCCATATAAACCATTTTTAATAAAACCAAATAAGTTTAAAATTAATTAGTATATAAAAATAAATTAAAACAGAGAATATTTCGGGTTAGACACGTAGCTCAGTTGGTAGAGCTGCGTGCACGCATACGAGAGGTCTCGAGTTCGAACCTCACTAGCGCATACAAACACACAGTCCGACCGGTCAATGGTCAACGGTCAACAGGGTCAAAAAGTCAAAATTTTTATTTCTTTTAATTAATTTATTTAATCAGAAAATCATTTAAAAATACTTAAAAATAAGATTTTTAAAGTTAGAAAACCTCCTTAAACTCACAAAAATAAATCTAAAAATCCCATTAAGAGTATGAATTAAAAGTATTAATCTCAAATAAAATCCATTTATGTACCGTATCATTTCGTTATTATTTTAGGTTAGTTTTTCCTCGTCGATCAAATCTTAAAATTCGTGCGCATCCACCGTCATCAAAGAACGCACCCAAAGTGAGTGAATCTCTATCAATTCCCCGTTTTAATCATGTTTTGGGGTGTATCATGTGTCGTTTAATTCCTTATTATATTTAAACACTTGTGCATCCATCATATCTGTGATCAAATGTGTATCAATTGTTGTGTGAATTATATGTAGTTTAGTTTTATCATTTTCAGTGCACGCATATCATTAGGCCCATCAGTTCCCCATGGGAGACGGGTTGAGCATCAGGTGCCTCATACGATCGGCTCCGTTTGATTGAGCCTTGATCTCACATTCATCATCATTCATATCATATACTCATTCAAAGTGGTTTGTGTTTGTTATTTATATATGTTTGCTCACATGTGATTATTGCACAAATTTTCATTATTAAATAAAACAAGAAATTAATAACAATGTTTTATCAAGGTTCACTCGCCAACTTTTGTTGACCCAAAATATTCCCCGTTTTACACATGATACAGGTGATCCAGTTGAGGCAAGAAACATATAGGAAGGCCTAGAAGAATAAATCAGTTTAAGCTTTGGATTGTTTACATAGTTTCATTTCCTTGTAATTGTATGAACTTTGATTTGGATATTTAAGTTGTAATTTGAATTTAATAAATATGAAACATTTTAGTAACATCATGAGCTTTGGTGATAACCCAATTATGCCCCGACTCTTATTCCGCTGCGGGTCGGGGTGTGACAGGGCCCTCGCCGCCTCGAGTGATTTGGCGCACCTCCTTGCCCACATTTTGCAATAAGTGGGTGAGCTTCCCACTTTTAAGTGCTTTTTCAATCTCCATGCGCAAGGAGATGTAATTATCAGTTGTGTGCCTGGTGTTTTATGATAATCACAGAAAAGGTTGGGGTCTTGACCTTTCTTATTGCACATCGGCGCCGGCTGCTTGAACTGATGGTCTTCCGTGCTGAGGACCTCTGCTGGTGTCTTCGTTAGTGGGGCCAACTAACGATCGCGATTATCTTGTTTTATTGCTCGCTGAGTAGCGAGCTTAGTGATGGTTGCGCGTGCGTCGACTGGTGTGTGTGGTGGGTTCTGGCTGTGATCCCTCCACCCTTTATTCTTCTTCCCAAAACTTCTGCTCATGTCTTGGGGGCGGTGATGAGGTAGGGGAGGTTGCTGCTGCCATAAGTTTCTCCCAGCTCTTGGGAAGGCATGTAGTTCCTGACAAGACTTTGATCATCTCGTCATAACGTATGGCGTATTTGAACTGTGCACGAATCAGATCTTCATGCACGTCCCCTATCTCTAACATCTTTTTATTATAGCGGGTGATGAAGTCTTCAAGACTTTCATCATCGCGCCGCCAGATGTTCATTATGTCGGAAGAGACTCTGACGTAACGTCGTTGTTGGCTGAAGAGTGTCAGGAACTTGTCTTTCAAATCGTTCCAAGACGCGAGCTTGCATGTGGGCAAATTGTCGAACCATAGGCGTGTGACGCCTGTGAGGGTTTAGACAAACAGGTGACACCATATAGGCAGTGTCCAGCTTCCAATCAGTCCTGCGCCTATAAAGAGACGCAGGTGGTCATCCGGGTCTGTCAACCCGTTGTACTTCCCGACGTTGGAGGGAAGTTTTGCGCGCTCCAAGGGTGCGAGCGCTATCTCCTTGATAAATTTGGAGTGTTCGGCCGCTTCAGCTGGCAGGTAGATCAAGTTATAATTATGTTCCGCTTCTGGGTTGTAGCCACCCCGTGGAGCGGATCTGTACGCAGCATGACTCTTTGGCAGCTGGTAAAAAACGCTGGCGCTATCACCTTTGCCATAGGTTTTGTCTTCCTCACGCTAGGTGTACCGCTCCCCTTGGGGGCGCGGGCCCAACGGCAAGTGGACAGATGCTCGCCTAAGAGAGTGCGACTCAGGTCTAGGCGGTGGTTGAGTGTACTCCGTCTCGTGGGTGCGGAGATCAGAAGGTACGCTTGCCGTACCTGTCGAGTCGTAGCTCAGTATTCTTGGTGCAAGTGAAATATGCGCCTGAGCAGCGGGCTGCACTGGGTAGTAGGAGTGCTTGCTAGTGCGTAGAGCTGTGCGTAGACGGCATTTAAGGTTGTCTGAGACTTAATGTACCAAGACGCCGAGGTCTCACCAGGAGGTAAGATCGACGTGAGTGGTACAAAAGGAGTTTCCAGTTGAGCTCCGGGGGTACAAAAGGAGTTTCAGAAGAATCTTCTTCCGCTAGTCCATCGATTCGAGAGGCATGAACCGGGTTCTTGCCTTCTGCTCGAGGACCTCGTGGAGTGTTGGATGGGAATTCAGCCATTAGGACCTAAGGTTAACGAAAAGACGAAATGTAACACCTCGTAAAATCTTGTCCAATAGTATAGTGACACGTGTTATATTTGATTATTAGTCTATTAAAGACCAATAAGGACTAAAGGTGTCAACATGCTCAGAAACTTGGCCTCTGAGTGACTGAGATGTCAACATGCTTAAACATTGGCCTCTGAGTGATTGATATGTCAACATGCCCTGCCTCTGAGTGACTGATATGTCAACATGCTTAAACATTGGCCTCTGTATGACTGATATGTCAACATGCCTAGCCTCTGAGTGACTGATAAGTAAACATGCATAAAATGAGCCTCTAAATGATCCTTTAGAAAGTCGTAATTCTCATGCGTGCCCGTTGTTGGACGAGAGGGTTCAATTCTGTAAAAATATGAAAGTTGGATAATGGAGGGATTAAAAGTGTCAACATGTTAATTTATACCTCTAAGTGACCTTTTAACGAACCGAGAGCTGGACAATGTTCGGGTATAATCCCGGGTACGCCAAATATTAGCTATGGAGGGCTAAATATGCTAAAAAGGTGTTTTAGAAGTTTCTAAGTGGTTTAATAAGTTGAGGGGCTAAATGTGGCAAATTTTGAAATCTGACATGGGGCGCTAGCGGGGCGCGAGAGGCTAAGGCCTGGCCTCTCGCGGGGCGCGATAGGCCTGTGTCAGCAGAAAATTAACTTGGCCACCACACAAAGGTGCCAAAAACCATTTTCTCAAAACTATGGTCTTCCAAACAACTATGCCACGTTTTGGGACACTTGTAAGCTTCCTCTTACACCCTTTAACACCCGGCATCACCTCCTTTAAGCTATCCAACTATAAATAGGTGCCAAGGTTCACCATTTGAACTTGCACTTTTCTCATTCACAACTCTATAGCCCTCCTCTGGAAGTTCTTATCTGAAAGGAGCATTTAACTAAGTTCTATTACATTCTAGGAACCTCTTGTAAGTGTCCCTTGATATTGCATTTTCGTTTATAGGCTTTTATAGCCAAAAGTCAAGCGTTTTACGAAAAACGCCTTGACTTTCGGTTAAGACCATTATGGTCCAGCCATTGTTCGTAATGAACATGGCTAAGTGATCGTAATAAGGTAGGTGTTAGTCCCTATAAAGGGCACCTCCTGAAGATCACGTTTGCTAGACCAATTGACGGGTCAAAGTTTAAAAATTCAAACAGTCCATTTTTCGGAAAAATCATAAATAGATCTTATATATGTTATGAAACCTGTTTTAACTTTTAAACAAGTTGGTAATAATTATTAGAACATATAAGAACAAATTCGGCTCGTCAATTTCAGTTCTAGGGTCAGTTCGCAACCGAAAGTCGTGAAGTTTGACTTCTGCTTTGACTTTCGATTCTGACCCGATTTAGATCTGATCTAACGTTGCATTATGATCGTAATATAATGTAGCATAACCCTCTGAGGTTATATTACATTATCATAATCAGAATCTGAGTTTATGCACAAGTTCCGTAATAATGCCATTTTGACTAAAATGCCCTTTTTACATAAAAAGAGGTTTTAAAGATAATGAACTTGAAAATGAGTTTCCTACTAATGTAATATTAGAAGTAGAATTATCTGAGATGTTAAAACAGATTATAAACTGAGTTTATGAACAAGTCCTTGTAATATTCGGTAAATGACGATAAAGCCCATGGCTTATAAAGTTGTTTTAATCATATCTTTTCAAGGTAAATATTTTACCTAATGATATGTTATATTAAATAACATATCTAACTTTAACATCGATTTTCATTAAACATCGCATAAATCGTCATTTTACGACATAAGCGTTGTTTCGGCGCATAATATGGTTTTAAACCATAACTATCAACCAAGACTTGTTACCTACTGATTTTAAAACTTATTTTAAATATTTTTATATCAGGTACGAGATATAAACCAGAATCCCAAATAATTTATAAACTATGTGTAAAATGACCAAAATGCCCCTTTGGTATAGTTTGGTCATAAAAGATAAATTACACATGTAATTGATATCCTACTGATATTATATCATAAATAAGTTATTATTCCAGAACACTTATAGTTATAACAACAAATTATATTCAAGTTCCTTTTATAAGGTATAAAATTACCAAAATGCCCTTATGAGGCATAGTTTCATTTTAAAACCTTAACGGGCATATAAGTTGATATCCTATTGATATTACAACTTATTTAAAGTATAATGGCACATAGAACTTGTCCATGACTTATCCGGTTACCCTATGTCGCTGATATTCGTACGGTTAAGGTAACTAGTTTACGAAAAATTAACCGAAACGGGTCTAACCTTGTCAGTTAAGTCTCAAAATCCAGAATGTTTATAGTTTATCCATATTACACAAGTCAAGGTACTTGTTGGGATTAAACTACATTCTATCCAATCATCGTTTAATCTAGCGTTATACGTTTTGATCAAGTACGCTAGTCGGTCTAAGTCTATGACTTAAATAAGACCGTTAGTATTTAATTGGTTAGCTTATGCCATAATCTAGACTAGAGACTTGCTGGTAAATGCTATCTGCACTTAGTACTTTAGTGTCCGACTGAGTTATTAAATTAAAAGAAGACTAGCTCAGGTAAATGCTCTCGACTTATTTCCCCTATACGGGCTTGGGTTACGGTAAGTTATTACCGCTTGGTCGGAAATGGGATCAATTGAATGCCGGATTGTGGCTAGTAAATCGCATATTCTGTTTTAATCAGTTTTGTTTGGTAACTTAAACATCGGGGGTTAACTACCGTGTCCTGGATATACTCGGCTCATTACAATAGATAATGGCCATGACCTTAGCGCGGGTGTAGGCATATACCCGATAGACGCTCAATATGCATTACCCACAAGGTTGGGAAGAAATGGCTCCTTCGTGAGTCCAAAGTGGTGTGTACGTTGATCATGTCTCGGTCTCCGTACTGGGCCCTGTATGTATGGACAAACATGTAAATTTGTTAACAAGGTTGGACGGTCAACTTTTCAAAGTTATAAAAGATTTTGTGCTGATATGCACTTAAAAACATATTTTAAATGTTTCCAAAATGAGTCAGTTGGGTGTATTTACCAGCGAAAGCTAACGTATTTTCAAAAGACTAAACTTGCAGGTACAATACGAAAATAGGCTGGAAGTGCTCGGTAGTGATAGAGGATCTTGCCAATCCTAGATCTGCCCAAAGTCTGTTTTATATTATTTCTTTGTACAATTTATGATCCGCCTGTGGATCTTCTATTACGAGCCTATATATTATTTTGTATTTCGAACATTTGGTTTGTAATAGTAATTTTACTCCAAGACATCCGTTGTGTCGTGTTTAATTGACAATGATATTATCAACTGACGTCACAATACCACCCGGGCCCACGGTTGTATGGATTTTGATTGGAAATCCAGGGTGTGACATGAAAGTTAAAAAGCTGATCAGAAAGAGGAAGGAAATAGCGGATGGCGCCAATGAAGAAGCACCGGTTGAACCTAGGGATATCCGGGGATATATATGTTACAACCAAGATGTTTCTACATACAGGGGTTAGCTCGTCGCTCGTCTCTCGGGGTGATCTCACTGAGGCTAATCTGCAAAACGAACAGCGCCGTTAGCCTCGTCACGAGAAAAAAGGGTGGTTTTCTCCGTGACCACACTCCGGTGTGAGAATAAGTATGGGACTTTGCAAGTATTAAGAGAGAATGCTTGTAAATGTGATAGCAAGAGGTTGTAGGTGATAACTCGTGTTTTTACCTGGTGGCCTAATACTTATTTTATAGCCAAAGGTTAATAGGCTCCAGAGATGGGCTGATGGGCCTTGGGCCTAGCCCAAGCGACCAGAGACATCCCTTTTGTCCCTCTGGGTCAGACATTAAATATCCCCTGCAGGGGAATTAATGTTTTCTATTAGGAGGTGTGGTATGTCAGGCGCTGAATGGTGCCACGTGTACAGATAGTGAGGACGAATATCTCTGGTGTCAGACCTACTACCATCCGAAAGTGGAGTGGGTGGAACAGTCACTGGCGTAGAGATGGTTGGTGCACAGTCTGGTGTTTGTGTCACTATTCATTTGACAATGTCTAACGCAACCTGCCGAGCAACCATTTGTCACAGCTCTGCCACTTTGTACCCTTGAGTATGGTCAAGACCTCTTAGTGCTTACCCCCTTTGCGAGGCTGTCAGTGTTTTCCCACCAGCAGTGTAGCAGGGATAAATCCTTTTGTCTACAAGACTATGAGGTGCTCTCATGTTTGTCTTCTCCTTGCCAAGTTTTAGGATTTATAACTAGGGGGTTGTATGCTCCGCTACATGGTCTAGTACCCTGCGTGTAAATATAACTTGCCCTTGTGCCAAGTACACAAGGCTCGCTGTGTAACTTATTAATGTTGGTCTAATTTACCGTTGCGCTGAGTGCGCAAGGTTCATTGTATGACCTGTTAGTGTTGGTCTAATTTACCGCTGCGTTGAGTGCGCAAGGTTCGTTGTGTGACCTACTGGTGTTGGTCTAATTTATCGTTGGCTTGAGTGCGCACGGTTCATTGTGTGACCTACTCGTGTTGGTCTAATTTACCGTTGCGCCGAGTGCGCAAGGTTCATTGTATGACCTATTAGTGTTGGTCTAATTTACCGTTGCGCTGAGTGCGCAAGGTTCATTGTATAACCAAGTTGTGCTAACGAAGGCGCACCATTGCACATTGCGCGCAAGGTTATCCTTGAGGTTATGATGTTGAGGGTATGGTTCTATGCATAGGCGCATGGTTTTTGAGACCATACCCCTCCAGTAGTTGTATAGCAAAACCACTGATTCAACCACTAACTCACCAACCACTGATTTTATACTCAGTGGTGGTTGTCCAGCAGTGGTTGTCTACCACTAATAGTGTTTGCCTAATATCTGATGTTATTACTCCATGAAAATCTATCCGTGCTGAAAGTATATCCTCTGTTCCTACTTCCACTTTGGTGAAACCACTGTTTTCCCAATCCACTATTGGTGAAACCACTGTTTTCCCAATCCTCTGATCATTCCTCTATTCCGAACCACAGCTGGTCTCTAGTAGAGGTTACCAAACAACTGTCATCCATTACTCAATAGAGTTTACATGTGCACAGATGATAGCCATCGCATCTTTTGGAAACCGCTGCCACGTCAACATTCACTTGTCCCTTTATAAACCCTGTTTCATCCAAACAGAGTTTCCACTTGTTGTTTCAATTTCAAAAACAAAAATCTCCCATAAATTTCTCCATTACTCTTTTTCTTTTCAAAACCCTAATCACTTACTTCTTCACCATGAATCTCATTATCTTAACTCCCTAGAATTACCTTCCAATTTTTGAAAAAACCAACAGTAATACCGCATTTCACTCCATGATCGATGTTCTACAAACATCATCAGACAAAGATGTGTTACTTGCCAAAGCCCCCATCTACATCGAAACCCTCCGCCAGTTTTGGGCAAACGTTGAACTGCAAATTCAGAACAAAAAGCCCTTTGCCATCACATCAAAGATTAGATAACCACTGGTCCAAATCACTCCTTCTACTATCTCCACCACTTTCGGTCTTACTGACCTTGATGACCCAACATCATTCGCAAAGAAAGATTTACATGCAGAATTCATAGAGCGTGGATATGAAGGTCAGCTTTCAAGTATTACCATTTTCAAACCGGAATTTCCCGCTGACATGAAATTCTTTTTTCACACCCTTTTACTATGCTTGTCAGCAAAAACAACCGGTTTCAACGAAATACCTTTGAATATTCAATACCTGGGTTATGCTATTTTAACCAAATCAAAATTTAACTTTTCCAATGTATTGTTTTCTAATATGGTTGCTAATTTTAACAATCTTTAAAAGGGTAAAGCTTTCTTGATACACCCTAGATTGTTGAGTTTCTATTTACAAAAACAAGTTTCTAAGTCTGATTTTAAACAAGGTGTCACCTGTGAAGTTGGCAGCCTCAAACATGAATCTTTTACTAGACTCTCAACTCAAAAACCTAAGGTGTTGAAAACTAAAGCAACAGAGACTGAGCAGATTTTGACAACTTCTACAACCACTGCTCCTTCCTCTGTTGCTGACCCCACTGCTCCTGGTGACCACAGCACTACAACCAGTGTTGTGCAACCCCCACTAGTTAACCCAAAAAGAAACCAACCAAATCCACCAAGCCCACCAAACACCCCAAAAAGGTAGCTGTGGAAGATGAGATCCTAGATGTCTTACCCGTGACATCACAAAAGTCACTCAGCAATTGGTTCAAAAATCTCCACCATCACAAGTTCCTTTTGTTTCCTCACAAAAGGAACAAGTTGTAAACACAGGGACACCACATTATGAGGCAGATGTTTCACTTGAGCATTTGTTCTCCAGCCCCTCTCCCAAGCTATGTCTCTTTCTACTCCCTTACCCACTACTCCAATTCCACCCACATTTATACCTTTACTTATGAAGACACTTGGCAGTCCCTCTCACCCACCCATTAAAGAGAGTCAACTTCCACACTTGACTGCGTCTGAGACAACTCTATCTGCTAGCCACAAGCAATTGAGGAGGTTACACCCAAGAGTTACATGTAACTCTTGGTGGTAGGTCAAGTGAAGCAATTACTACAACTGCTGCTACAATAGTGGCTCAGTTGGACAGTGGTTACATAATTAAGACTTCCTTGATGGCAACAACTGTTGAGGCTACAGTTATATTCTCTGAGCCAGTTGGAAGTCCCCAGAACCAAGAACAAGGGGCATTTAGGTCTGACACTATGGAGTTTACTCCAATAGAAGATCCAAATACAACTACCTCTTGTAGGAATTCAGATGATCCTATTAGATTAGGTGATGAATTAAGGTATGAAGAATTGACAGGGAGGATGTCTTCCATGGAATCATCTATAGATGACCTCAAAACCATGATGAAGCAGGTCCTACAAAACTCCCAACCTCAACCATCTCCCACACAAAATGCTGATGAGCTATGGAAGGTTGTTCAACCAATCATCCTTGCTCAGGGACAACTGGCCGATATTCAGCATGAAACCCATATGAAACTGATCCGAAATATGGTCGAGGCTTGTTATAAAGATACACAAGCTGACATCAAAGCTATCAAAGACCATCTGCTCAAAACTACTTGCTCGGCCCCGGTGATCATTCTTCAAGATGACAATGAAGATGATGCCAAAAGGGGGAGAAAGATTCAATGCGAAAGTTGCAGCCTGACTCAAAAGTCAAACCCCAGGTGCAACAACAGCCAGCAACAACAACAACTATTGAAGCATCCGAAGCAACTTTGGGTAAATAAATTGATGAATCATTAAACAAAGAAGCTGAAAGGATTGCAAATGAAAACCAGCAAAGACAAGATACACTCGAAGAAAAAGCTTTGAGACTCATAAAAGAAGAAAAGGCTAAGCAAATGGAAAAGGAAGATGTTGGAATTTATAGGCAAAGAAGGTCTGCTAGAAAAGCAAGACAGCAAACTCCCATCTCTCCTACTACGACTGCTACAGCTACTACAAATGTATCCTCTGTCAATCTACCCACAGCAGATGTTAGAGCAGATGTTGTGACGGCAAATGCTGGAACAACAGCTGCTCCAACAGATGTTTCTCAAACCACCTTGATCACCTTTCCAACCACAATAGAAACACTGCCCACACCATCTCAAATTCCCACATATCCACCTTCTCCCAAAATTAAATTCCAACGCAAAAGAAAAACTTTTGTTGTTGATGATGATGAAGACAACCAATCACCACTTCCCACCTCATCACAATCCATATCACAACCATCCTCATCACCTCCACACTCTGAAACTCCATTTCCCCTAGTTCCATATCCTCCTCATTCCTTCCTATGGGTGCATTATACCCATTGGAAATTTTTGCAGTTAAAGGTGAGACTAAAGCTTTCTACAAAATAGAAGATCCAACAAAAAGAGAATTTCCTTCCTTGCTGGGTTATAGAAAGCCTAGGAAATTGGATGAATATCTTAAGCTCAAGGCTAAACAGGTTAATAAATTGCAAAAGAAAATTCAAAAGATAAAGATGATAGAGCTTTACAAGTCTACTTGCAATATCAACTGACCATAGTCAGAAGCATTGAAGAATTTGCTAAGGAGCTGAGTAAGTCTATGTCTGAACAGCCAACCACTGATGATCCAGAACTGGAAGAAGATTATCTTAATCATGTCATTAAGCATAAGCCTTACAAAGTAACAAGGTCACAATTTAAAGGCTGATCGGCTAGTGAGCTTAAAGAAGAAATTGAAAGAATTCATTCTATGCTCAAAGATCCTTCAAAGATGCCTACTCCTCCTATTTGGAAAAAGGCCAAAATTGAAAGCCAAGACCATGCTCTCAAAACTAAAAGAATGAAAGTCGAGCTTGTTGATGCTTTATATGGAAAAACAAGGCAGATTGCTAGATGGTCAAAATCTAAAGTGGTAGATACCACAGAAGGTTGGAAGAATTAAGAAAAAATGGTCCTTCTATTCCAAGAAAGCCAATCTATGATCAAACAACCTCTACTCTTAAATAGACCCTTGCTCCAAAAAGATTAACTTCAACCACCAGCTTATCCACCATTGCCTTGAATCAAGCAAAGAGGCAAAAGCAGGTAGAAGAAGAAGATCAAAGGATGCATGAAGAATTGATAAAAGAGGGAATAAAGAACCAAGTTTTGTTTCACACAGATGCTGCAAGTGACAAACTTAGAGCCTCACTCTCAACACTTGTACGCAGATCTACTTCACCACACTCATCACAAATAACCCAACCCCCAAGAAAACCATCGGGCTCAAAAATTCTACAATGGAGGTCTAACAAAGACAACCATGAATTGACATTGTTCAAATCAGATGGTGAGTTCAAAGGATAAAAATGGAGGATGCATATGGTCTGGATGCAGCTGATCTCCAAGACTTGCTGAATCTTGAGCTTGAAAAGGATGTAGAAGACATGATTGCCCTAGACTTTGAACTTCAGTTCAAAGGCCAAAAAAGGGAATCATTGATGAGAAAAAAGATTAGTTATAAAGTTTAGTTTTGCCATCATCTATTCTTGTAATGTTTAGTGTATAGCAAGTAATCATAATTACTAAAGCATATACTTTCTTGTAAAGTTTAGTGTATAACAAGTAATCATAATAAAGTTTTGTAATGTTTAGTTTTGGCATCCTCTATTCATGTACTGTTCTATTTTATCACTTTCATCGATTATCAATCTAACCTATCTTCCTTACATTCTGTACGAACAAATCAGTGATCTTAGGCTGAGGGGGAGATTGTGGGTCATATGCAAGTAATCATAATTACGAAAGCATGACAATGAAAACAATCTCTCAACTATTATGAATTAAAGCAAACTTAACATAAATGCCCACTGATGAAAACCACTAACTCACTAACCACTGATGTTATAGTCACTAACCACTGATGCAAACCATCGACTCACTGATCAAAAACCACTGATTCTCAACCACTGACTCACTAACCACTGATGCAAACCACTGACTCACTTATCAAAAACCATTGATGCAAAACCACTGATTCAACCACTGACTCACTAACCACTGATGTTATAGTCAACTTTTCATACACCTGTCATCTATAGAGCCCTTTTCAATACCAAACCTTTTAGTTACAATCTATCTTAAACTGACATATTCTCAGTTACTCTTCTTAGTACCAGGCTTACTTTAACAGCTGTGACATACTAACCTTTTTAAATACCAACTCACTAAGTCAGTGAATCTTTTCATTTTATACTGTTGTCCTTTAGATTTTTTACTACTTAACCTATCAGTCTTGCTTTTACAGTTGCTTTACAGCTGTAAAGCAAACAGTGACTGGGTGGGTGGTAAAGCATGCTTAGAGCTCTATAAATCTGTAAGACTCTACCATCACTCCATATTACAGTCTAGAGTGCATTGTTGTAAGCTTTTCTACTTCTGGGTCTTGCATTGTTGTAAGCTTTCTCGCTTTTATTGGTTTGTTTTGTAACTTTTAACAGCTATAACATAGCTAAAAACAATGTTTATTTATTGGTTTTGTTTTGTAATTAATATCTTTATATAGGTGTAACTAGAAATATACTTATATACAGATTTAAATATGTAAAGTTAATTTATAAATCTTTAATTTTTTATATATAACCAAGATATTTTTAATTGCTTTAAAATTGATTTCTCAGTTCACAATCCACTCCGAACACATATCAACTAAGAACTATGGGTGGTGGTTATCCATTTCCAGTTGAACCACAAGGACCTTCAAACCATGGACGATCATCCCATCGCAATATAAACTTTCCAGTTTCAAACCGTCCTTCAAACCCTACAGTGGCAAACCCTTTTAATCTGGTCGTCTATCGTCCTCGAACTTCAAACCCTCCGTCAGTGACAAACCCTCAACATGATGAACCATTTTTTTGACGGATGAAAAGTTGAATTAGGCGTATGACGATACATTTGCTCAACTACAATTTGGTGGACTACGAATTGGGGAGGGGCATCACGTCCAGTGGCAAACACTCCTGTACCGCCATAACATCCTCCACCTTCAAACCGCCCTCATGTCGAAAACCCCAGTCAAAACAAGAAACAACGAGTTAGCCTGAAGGGTACGAAACTGACCCTAGGGTGGAATACAAACCACCGTTGGATGAAGAAATAGTTTGGGAACCTTAGATAAACTTTGATGATGGCTGCCTCCACCGCAATGATGATGACAATCATATATTATATAGTTTATCTAATGTTTTATTATGGGTTACTTAATTTTATTTCCATGAACTCTTTTTCTCAAATTAGTTTGAATATTAATCATGTAGTTGTTTTAGTTTTAATTATGTATTAGTTTAAATTTAAATTTGTTGTTGTTTAATTTTAATCATGTTTTATAGCAAAGCCACTGATGACAAATCACTGCTAACACACCAACAGTAGTTGTATTGCTAAACCACTGATTCAAACACGACTCACTAACCACTAATATTATACTCAGCAGTGGTTGTCCAGCAGTGATTGTCTACCACCAACAGTGCTTGCCTAACATCTGATGTTATTATTCCATTAGAGGTTAGCAACATCATTAGTGTTTGTCTAACATCTGATGTTACTACTCTATCAGAGGTTATCAAACTCATCGGAGGTTTGGCAAGGATTTCATCAGATGTTGGCTCATCGACAGTTTGACTTTATTTCATTGTCTATTATAACTATCTTTTATTTAATTTGCAAGGTATTTGACACTTTATCAATTTACAATGAATAATGGACAACCAAACCATCTTAATCATGCTTCTAGCTCGAGTGCATCTACTAGAGGCGAAAAACGAAAAGAGTATAACAAAAGATACTATGCTGCACATAAAGAAAATAAAAAAAGAATTCTATGCTACGCCGACAAGCACATTCCCCTCTGTAATTGAAGAAGTCATGCCTAGAACATCACGAGGTTTCTATTTATTTAATAATGATTTCTTTGTCGAACTTGACATCTTTAACAACCTTAACTACTTAAGATAGTGATTTTTTTAGGTGTTCAAATTCAACCACGTACACTTTTACCTCAACTTTGTGAAGTAGTTGATCAACCTTCCTTCCAAGATGAGAATATAGAAAATGATCCATATAACTTTGTTTACGATCGTGTACCTAGAGAGCATCGTGTTTTAAAAGAACAGGGTGCATGTCCTGATTGTGGAGCAAAACGTTTTCAATTTGAATTTGATACCTTTTGTTGTATGAGTGGGAAAACTGTGTTAGCAAATTTAGAAATTCCAGAGGAATTGCACCAACTTTTCACATGGCAAGATGAAATTGGAAATATCTTTAGGCAAAACATTCGTACTTATAACACCAATTTTTCTTTTGCCTCAATGGGAGTGACGTTCGATGATACATTGAATAATATGCGAGACGGTGTATATACTTTACGTGCACATAGAGGAATATATCACAAAATCGACCAATTAGTTTCGAGGGATGGAACCCCTAGGTACCTGCAGTTGTATTTTTATGATCCTGATGCTGAGTTAGATCTCAGACTTCAATGGCCAAATCTTGATTGACGTACTATTCAGATTTTGACACGCGTTCTTTCTACAAACCCATATGTCAATACATATCGAAGACTTGCGAAACTAGGACCTCTGACAACTATAGAGTCACTTTGAACACTTTGGTTGAACTTGACCAAAGGGTGTACAACCGACCAACGACATCAGAGATATATAAAATGTTATAAAAACACCATGAAATATAAACAATTGATCACAAACTACCACTGATCAGAAACCACTTATGACAAACCACTGCTAACACACCAAGAGTAGTTGTATAGCAAAACACTGATTCAACAATAGACTCAATAACCACTGATGTTATACTCAGCAGTTGTTGTCTACCACCAACAGTGTTTGCCTAACATCTGATGTTATTACTCAATCAGAGGTTACCAACATCATCAGTGTTTGTCTAACATCTGATGTTATTACTCTATCAGAGGTTATCAACTCATCAGAGGTTTGGCTTTATTCCATCAGATTTTGGCACATTAGTAGTTTGACCTTATTTGACCAACTGAATTGTTACTTTCTAACACACCAACAATAGTTGTATTGCAAAACCACTGATGTTATACTCAGCAGTGGTTGTCTACCACCAATAGTGTTTGCCTAACATCTGATGTTTTTACTCCATCAAAGGTTAGCAACATCATCAGTGTTTGTCTAACATTTGATGTTATTACTCTATCAGAGGTTATCAAACTCATCAGAGGTTTGGCTTTATTCCATCAGATTTTGGCTCATCAGTAGTTTGACTTTATTTGACCTTATTTGACCAACTGAATTGTTACTTTCTTCAACATAAAATATTATATTAATTACAATTATTTAATAGTATTTCTTATTTTACTTACTTATAGTTGACGATTATATAGGTTGCTGGTATTTGGGTTGAAGGTAATGGCAATATCACTTCGTATAAACGAAGTATTGTTATTTACGGTAGATCTGAATATAGCCAAACTATTTAGTCGTACTTCAGTTGTTATGATCCATTGTCATATCCTCTATTTTTTCCTAATGGTGAGTCGGGTTGGCATGCTAACATACCACGCTATGGAGTATCGATCGATGAGGTTCGCAACAATGACAACATTGAAGGAGAAACGGAAGGTACCAACAATTTATTATTCTTTTAAGTGACGATCATAAAAATACCCTAATGCGTTTTATTTTCTTAACTGTTTGTTTTTAAAATATCTTCATCGTTCAGAGGCTAACACACGAAGTGGTAGAACAACCATGGCTATGCGAAAGTAATACTGTTACAAGTTCCAGATTTGATCTACCGAAGCCGTGCTTCTGTTTGGTGGTAGAATGCTACAACAGTTTGTGGTAGATGTTTACATGAAGATTAAGACGTCACGTTTAGAATTTTGTGAGAGAAACCAGGCTAAGATACAGGCCGACTTGTACCAAGGTATTATGCATTGCGTCAATGGTGGTGAGGTCCATTCAAACAGAGTCGGAAAAAGAATTGTGTTGCCTGCATCTTTCATCGGAGGACCTCGCGACATGCGATGTCGGTTTCTAGATGCGATGACTTTAGTTCAAGATGACGGAAAGCCTGATATATTCCTTACAATGACGTGTAATCCTATGTGGCCTAAATTAGAAGATCTTAAGGAATAACTCTTCAAGAAACATATTCACGGGGAAGTTAAGGCATACGTTTATGTCATCGAATTTCAAAAGTGTGGTTTGCCGCAAGCACATTTTCTCCTTATCATGTACCCACAACACAAAATCAATAACGCAGACTATTATGATAAGGTTGTGTGTGCTGAGATTCCTAACAAACTAAGACATCCCAAATTGCATGAGATTGTTGTGAAGCACATAATCACGGCCCATGCGGCGGTTACGATTAAGCAGTCCTTGTATGCAAGGTGATCCTAAAATTGTCATTTTGACTATCCTAGACAATTTAATGAAGAGACAACACAAGGAGAAGATGCATATGCGTTGTATCGAAGGAGAGACATTGGAATAGAAGTGGACGTATGAGGAAAAAACACTTGATAATAGATGGGTGGTCCCATATAACCCAAGGTTTTGATGATGTTTAACTGCCACATCAATGTTGAAGTTTGCTTAAGTATAAAATCTTTGAAATATCTTTTCAAATATGTTTATAAAGGACATGACAAACAGGTTATTCAAGTTGATCAAAGTGAGCAAGGGGTTGTTATTAATGAGATAAAGAGATTTCAGGATGCGCACTACATATTGCCCAAAGGCTATGTGGCGCATTTTTTCCTTCTCTCTTTCTCAAATCTTTCATTTTGTTCTAGCCTTACAACTTCATCTACCAAATAATAAGATGGTTAGATTTAGAGATGATAAGAAAATGTCTAATATTGTTGATAGGGAAAGGGATAAGAGAACCATGCTAACAACATTTTTTTGAGAAAAATAGAATCGATGAAACAACAAGGGTATATTTGTATAAATATTTTCCAAAACACTTCACGTGGAATGGAAGCACACGCCGTTGGAATCGTCATTTGTCAAAGTATCGAATGAGTTCAGAATATGGTTCTTACAAAAATTAGTGTCTTTCTACAACCATGGGTATAAATATCAATGAATTCGACCTTCCTAAGATAACAGATGATGTTAACTTACAGGATGTAGGTTATTGTGAGTTACAAGAGGAGTATGACATTGTTTTGGAACCTGAACACTTGAGTGCCAAAGATAAACTTAATCTAGACCAAAAAACGTGTTTGATGATATCATGATGCATGTTGATAATGATCTTCCACATGTCTTCTTTATTGATGGTCCAGGTGGAATTGGAAAAACATTTTTATACAATGCCTTGTTTGCTGAAATTCGGTCACGTGGTCTTATTGCTCTCGCAACAGCTTCATCGGGTGTTGCGGCTGATAATATGCTAGGAGGTAGAACGGCTCACTCGAGATTCAAGATTCCTATTAATCTTGAAAATAATTCAATGTGCAGTATCAAAAAACAGAGTGGGGCCGCTAAACTAATCTGGTATGCCAAAATAATCATATGGGATGAAGCGTTGATGGCTAAGCGACAGGAGATAGAGGCAATTGATCGTACATTGCAGGACATTATAGGTGTTAGTCTCCCATTTGGTGGGAATATAATGGTTATGGGAGGTGACTTCAGACAGGTGTTGCCGGTTATTATACTTGGCACTCGAACACAGATCGTAGACTCCAGCCTACCATGTCACCTCTTTGGTCTTTGACGAAACAGATGCGGTTGACCATAAATATGAGAGCGTTGAAAGATCCATGGTTTTCTGAATTACATTTAAGAGTCGGCGATGGAACTGAAGAATCAATCGAAGGAAACTATTCCGCATAGCCGATGACATGACAATTCAGTGAAACAATAGAGAAAACTTTATAAAAGAATTGATCAATATTTCCATCAATTGAAGATAGTGTATATTCTTCAGATTATATAATCTCTAGAGCGATATTGTCCACTAAAAATAAGAGTGTTGACGAGATTAATAATCAAATGATCGACATTTTTCAAGGGGAGGAAAAAGTGTATTACAGTTTTGACAAAGCTGAAGACGATCAGCACAGCTTCTATCCAATCGAGTTCTTAAACTCGCTAAATGTTAGTGGTTTGCCACCTCATAAGCTTCGTTTAAAAATTGGATGCCCAATAATATTGTTACGGAATATCGATCCATCAAATGGCCTGTGTAATGGCACGCAGTTGGTATATAAAGACTTCATGCGAAATGTTATTGATGTAGAAATTGCAGTCGGTCAGCATGCCGGTAAACGAGCATTTTTGCCAAGAATCCCTCTAACCCTTTCTGAAGATGACATGTTCCTATTCAAGCTGAAAAGAAAACAGTTTCCAATTCACTAAGCTTTTCCATGACGATTAATAAAGCTCAAGGTCAAACAATTTCGCATGTTGGTCTTTATTTACCGGATTCTGTATTTTCTCATGGACAACTTTATGTGGCGTTATTAAGAGGGATTTCAAGACAAAATACAAAGGTGTTGGTACATCTCGCAAAAGATTTTAAACAACTTGGAGTTTACACATCAAATGTTGTCTACCAGGAAGTGTTGCGTGATTGATGAACTGCATTCGTATCAAAACGAATGTAAGTTAGTAGATTTTTTGCCTTAATTTCTTCCAGAAATTTCTTTTTTAATTACTTTTTTTAAACACCTGCAAGCGTCTAACATTGTTTTTTTATGTGTCGAATTCTGGTACAGTAGAGGAGAAGATACAAGAAATTCATGAACGAACAGATGTATTGGTAAAACAGGAAGAGATACAAGAGACTCCCCATATTTTGTTTTTGGTGTTTTGTCCAGCTACTTGCTTGTATCGTACTCTTCTTGTTATTAATTACATCTACTTCCTTGTTATGTACTCTTCTTGTATATCGATCACGCCAAAGCTACAACTAACAAATGAGGAAAAGTATATCAGAAAAGAATTGATAAACTAACAGAAAAACATGTGACAACATATCACGAATAAGAAAACTAACGTAAGTATTATACAATATGTCACGAGACGACTAATAAACTAATGGTAAACGAGTATCCTATTGTAAATCGCTACTCCCGCCGCATCGCGCGGGTAAATGACTAGTATGTATGTATGTATGTATGTATGTATAACAGGGAGCATTAAAAAAGTGGGTAACTGGTGAATAAAAACTTCTTAAAAGAAGTGAAAAATATTTTTTTTATAATTTTGTTTTTATTGAAATAGCTTCTACACATCTTATATGTATATGCTTTGAAAAAAAATTGAAAAAAAATAATTTATAGTATTTTGAATTGAATTTTTAATATATATTTAAAATGCTAAATGCACTGTTCTTTGATTCCTCATTAAATATATATATATATTATATTATATATATATATATATTCCTCATTAAATATATATAGCGACCGAGAGGAGAGAGAAAATCATGATAAAATGTACTTAAATTGAAAACTAAAAAACTTAAAAATAAAAAAAAAACCTTAAAAAGCATGCAAATTGTTTTAGAACATTTTTTGCCTGTAAAATTTGCATTTTAAAATTAAAAATATATACACATATGTAATACTAATTTTTTTGAATTCTATTTGAAAAATATAGATTTACAGTTACAAAAGGGTTGATGTGTTTATTAAGCTTTTTTAGAATCTTTTAGTTTGCTTATTTAAATGAATTTTCTCATAAAACATCCCCCCACACACACATATATATATATATATATATATAGTGGAGAGTTCAAATGAGAAGAAAAATTTTGTAAGAACAAAAAGAATAACTTTTAAACCAATAGAATTTCTCCATTTACTTTATTTAATGTGTGTATTCAATATTATGAAAAATAGCATATAAGTAAATCTATAATTTTATTAATTAGCTAATTAATTAAACTTGTAACTCATTTTCTAATATACTTTTTCAAGATAAAATAATTTATGGTGAAGGACAATTTTCGACATGTGTAGGATAAATTTTAGTATGTGTAGGATAAATTTTGTAATGTGGGGTAAATTTACATGTGTGTAGAGTAAATTCCGATAAGTATAAGATATATGTAGGATAAATTTTGAAATGTGTTGGATAAAATGTTTTTGTTTTATTAATAAGAGATAACATAATTAATAAGAGGAGCTATTAATTAATTAAGGTTTTACAATATTGCCATTTTTTTCTTTTTCTTCTCACATCAAATTTTCTTTTCAAATGAACATTCCTATATATATATATATATACCACTTTCCTATATATATATATACACACACCGAGCGACCACACATGATTTCCTATGTATTTTTTCCTTTAATTGATGTGTATAAGTTAAATTTTGAATATTAATTTGTTCTTTATTTAATATTTCTTTTTTTAAATATTTATATGATATTCTTATTAAAATAAGATTAAATAAAAATTAGATGCTTAAAAATGCTAAGAAAACATTTTAACCTTTTATTATTAAAATTAAATGGTGAAAAAAAGTGTAGAAACAAGGTGTAAGATACTTTTAGAATTTCCACCTTTTTAAACGTTATAATAATTCTTTTATATGACATTATTAAAATATAGAATTGAATCGTAAAATCGAGTATTTTTTATCTTAAAGTTGAATATCATATTGGTGTATAATAAATTACAACTAAAAAAACCTAAAAATTGTATTGTATGATATTTTGTGCTGAATTTTTTTGTATTAGACTTTTGGGCTATATTTTTTTTTTTTGCAACATCTTTTGTATTGAAATTTTTTTGTTAGATTTTTTATTAGATTTTTATGCTACATTTTAAGTACTATATTTTTTGCATTGTATATTGAGACAATAAAAGGGTAATAGTTTGTGTTTTTAACCTAAAATGTCCTTTAATCTTAATTAAAAAGAATGTCATATGTTATCCCTACAACTCTTTTTGGCCTTTCAGGCAAAACCCACTATGTAAGAGTTCTCCCTCATCTGATACATCTATTTATCGAGTCTCATAAATTCATTAGTCAGGTTTCCCAGCGACGTATAATGCATACCTTTTACACTATGCTATATTCTGTCTATCCCTTGCAGCACTAGAGTTGATTAAAGAATGGACTTGAATGCTTCTAGATCATTGTTGAATGAATTCGCATCAATCAGTTGAAACATTGAATTCACATTAACTAATTGAAACAAAATATATATTTTTATGCATTTTAAATATTGTTCAAAATTGGAACTAAACTAATAGAGAATCCATGTGTTTTAGTTTTTTTTGAAACAATTAATAAAAACTAATAAAACATATAAATAAAATTGTTATAACAATATCCTTAGTTACCATATTAAACCCAAGAATCTATTACTTTGACTACAAGTTTTACTACCACTTATGTTGTTGATCTCAGTTTCTCTGACTATAAAATGTAAATATGATTATGAGTATGACACATATATATGAACTCTCTCTAATCTCTTATCTTGCTTACAACAAAATGCTTCTTGCATCGTCAACTAATCTCAAGTAACATTTCTACAATAAGAAAAATAATATCTTGTTAGTTTTAGAACCTTAACACCATCTGAAAAATAAATCACCGATAACACATTCATTGGTTGTGGCATCCTCGATGATCACTGATAGAATGGATATTTGAAATACAATATAAGATTAAATATATTATATTTATAATATTTAATCATGTAGCCATTATAATCATTTATATTATATTAGATCAAATTAGTTGGTAATTGTTGATGGACCTTATTACCCTTATTAACTAATTAGGGTTTCCTTCTGGGTGTATATATAAGGAGATGATTAGAGAGATTTAGGATTAGAAACTTTTACTCATAACATCATCATCATTATCGCCCCATCTCTCTCTCCATAACCAAAACCGAATTCATCCCTAGTTTGGTTATCACCATCACAATCTTACACCCTAAGGAGGAACCAGATCATACTGACAAAGATGTTGAACTCCATGGTTGCGTCTCTGGCTAGATTCTCTGTTGGCATGTCTGCCATCACAGGTATTTCATTCATGTTTTCCATTATGTTTAAACAGAACTGATCAACATGTGGTATCAGAGCATATGTTGATAAATCAGTTATGTTTTGAATCCATTCTTCTGGGATTAAAAATCTGGAAAACAGACATTATGAAAAACTGATAAACTTAAGAACAAGAATTCGGATAAAACCTTTAAAATTCACGAATTTTATGTTCTAAAAGGATGTTTAATCACATTCGAAATTATTATTGTTTCGAAATCCGTATTACAGAACTTAAAATCTCTGATTTTGAATTCAAGATGATATTTTAATTTTTTACGGTTCATCACATGTTCTTATAAAATTCGAAGAAATTCCTATATTTTGGAATGAAATTTGGATTATTGGGTGTTTTTCCTGTTTTGATCTATTTTATCTAATTAAAACTATTCGAGATCTATTATTATTATAAAAGGATATAAATTTCGAAATAATTAGATAAACTAAATTAACATTAAAAAGGAAACAAATTATCCCATAATCCCTTAATTTTCGAATTTCAAAATTATCACAATTAACTGCCATGATTAGAGAATTCGAAACCTTGGAGAACAAGTTTCGGATGGATCAGAGATCCATTCGAGATGGCTATCTCGAACTAACTCGAGTCTCACTAGAGATCCATTCGAGATGAACATCTCGAACTAATTCAAGTCTGTCTCATCAGAGATCCATTCTAGATACCTCATCTCGAACTAATTCGAGTCTCATCCGAGATCACCATCTCGGACTAATCCGAAACTCATCCAAGATGCCTATCTCGGACTAATTCGAAACTCATCCGAGATGCCTATCTCGGACTAATTCGAGTTTCATTCGAAATCCAAGATTTTATCCGAAATCTCATTACTGCATTAGGCTATTATTGTGAACTAAATTTCAGCTCGGGGCTCCACACCGAACCCTGTGCGGGGACACGCTATTAAATATATATGATAGGTTTTGTAAATACTTAATTAATCATAATCAAATAACTTTTTACAAAACCAAATAGCTTAACTTGAATGAGCTTCTGATGTATCACTTCTGCCTAAAGCAAAGTAGAGTATGATGAATAGGATAAGTCGAACACGATGTCTCTAATGATAATCAAGAACTCATTTAACATAACTGCTATCACTAAAGTTATTCCAGACTATGTTTTTCTTAAGACTAATCAAAATTTTTATTGAATAATCAAAGGAACTCCTAAGGTGCATGTCTTCATTTTAAATTCTAAACTATAAAGGTTAAATGGTATCCGTGAATAAATCATAATGTACAATAACATGACCCATAAAATAAAGGGCTTACGCATGAAAATAAGTACATTTTTCCAGTACATTACTACTAACTTTTCCACTAGTATAATTTGATGCCTTATAAATCAACTGTAACACTCAAAACTACCAAAGGAAAATGAGTGTGTTGATCAGCAACATACGTACAGGGAAAAATACCTAAAACTGGAAAATAAGATGTAATTCACCTCACTACCACTAAAACCTAAAAGAGGATACTTCTAAGGTTCATAGACAATATACAAGTAGTAATTCCAATTCTAAGGTTCTTCAAGGGAGAAACTCACTGCCTAATTATACCATTAGGCATAAGCAAATAGATTATCCATAATTCAAAAGAATAGTTGGATAAAATAGGTAGTCGACTTTTAGTGATCTTTAAGTCTAATAATTTTAATATTCCAATTAAACCTGATAAGTTGACTCTAGTTCTAAATGTTTCCTTACTAGAATTTAACAAATAACTAACATGAGAGTTAGTGACAAAATTAAATGTTAAGGCTATAAGAACCATGAAAAGTTATCTTCTAATTACGCTTTATGATACATTGCATATTCTAGAAATTAATCAGAATTTAGTATCAGTACTAAATCTATATTATGACAGTTGTGAGGTTTGCATGGTCAACATAAAGTCACACTTACCTTAAACTCTCATATTATTTGTTCTAAATATCTGAATAGAAACATTATATAAGATGAAGCTAGATGATACCTTACACTTTCATAACTTTTGTTATCATGCAAATGAGAATTTGACATAAGGAAATGAGATCTATAAATTTCAATCCATTATAACCGTAATTCATGAGAAATCATGTCATGGTTAGTGAGGATGATTTTTTCATCTAATCTCATTCTAAGAGATTTTAAATCATGATGTTAAAAGCCCTAAAATATTATTTGGCTAAAGAAATAAGTATGAGTCCACTATAAGTTATATTTGATTGATATTTGTGGAACTTATTCAAAATGGAATATTCAGACATAATTCATTTATCAATTAAAGACTATCCACTTGTTTCTAAAATTGTCTCATATGGCCCATAGTCTTAAAGAAATCTATTCATATATATACTTAATATGATTTCTATTAAATATGTCCCTAAGCTTCTTATGATATCTGGACATTAAGGAAATCAAATAAAGTCTAACATATATATGATAGGTTCCCACGTCACATACCTCATTGAAATTTCTCTTGTAGCAATTTTTAGAGATATCAAAGATCAATGGGAGCATTAACTGTCTAATTATAACTTGCAAAAGTTGCAAGAGGTAGGGGGAGTGAAAATTTTACATTACTTCAATTTACACCTCTTGTACAAGACATTGCTCCATTTCTGCATTGTTTCATCAAAGCTTGTCTCCTTAAAATCTAATGTTACTCTTTCAAAAGTTTCATTGTTACTTAATTGTGGGCACACTTAGATTTCTTACCTAAACTAATATAATCCTCCACAAGAGAAAGTACAACGACTAACGTCATTAATTTGTTTCTCTATTAGAATATGTTGGTGGTTAAATATTGACCCTAAGCATGTTGAGTTCCTAAAGACTTCTAAGGTCAGTGGGAGCAGTAAAGTCTCTATCATGACTTGCAAGGAATACAAGAGGCGGGGGGAAGAGATCCATTAAATTTTGCTCTGAATTAACTCCGTTTACACCTCTTATACATCATACTGCACCAACTCTTACACATTTAGAATCCTGAAAATGATAGCAACCTAACCAAGAGCTAATGCATAAAATTGAAACTTCTAATAAACCCAATAATCAACTCAGGAGGACATCTAGGTTTAAAACCTACAAACTTGATGATTACATAACCTCCCTAGCTAATGTTGAAGTGGATTTTGGAATAGTTTACTGATCCTGTCTCTTTTAATTAAACCATTAGCGGCAATCAATTTTCTAAATGTAATAAAACTGTTTTCTAGTAAAACTAATTTTATGTGTTCGAATAACATTTGGGGTTTGATTGAATTACCTAAGAGTGTTCATAATCAAATCAAATCCTAATATAAACGTTAAGACACCAAGATGCATAATTGATTGTCAAAGGTTATACTCAGGAAGAGATAAATTATCAAAGAATCTTCTTACCTATATTACAAAAGAATTCTTTGAGGATCATCACCGTTCTGGTAGCCTATAACAATTTAGAGCTACATTAAATGAACATTAAAACAACTTTCCTAACAACTGGCTGACATATTTACATGTTCATAAAACAACCTGAAAGTTCTAAACTTAAGGTTAAAGAACAGTTTATCTATAAGCCGATAAAATTCATGTATGGGTTAATGCAAACATCATAATGCGATGAAATCTTAACACATTTTTTTTCATCAAGAACCAAGTGGATTAATTTACCTACCTCAAAATGAGTGGAAGCAACTAAAATAAATTTGTCTGTATAAAGATGACATTCTTTTGACAAGTATATGTTACATAATCAAAACATTGTTAAAAACAAACTTTGATATAATAGATCTCAGAGATATTTCTTATGTAATAGATCATAATATACCGAGATAGAGCCAATGAGACATTATTTTGGTTCCATAAGTTTAACTATAAATGGGTCCTTACATATGCAACAAACAATATTGCTCTCCTTTAGAGGATAATAGGGTAAATGAGATTATTTCCTTACGCTTCATTAATTAGAAGCCTTATGTAGTTTAAGTCTATACTCGTTTAGATATTACTCACATTGCAACACACTAGATATATCTAGATTAATGTGAAGCATCTTATGGAGTATTAAATATTCTATAAAGGAAACGAGAGACTATAATTTAAAAAGAAGTGAGAACTCAAACCGGTTGATTACTCTAACTTTGTAATATTCAAAGATGACAAAATGTAATTTCGGGGCATATCCTTATGTCAGCAGATACAACCTATCTCATGGAGGAGTTATAATGAACTGATAACAACAACCTAAGATATAATGACATAATATGTTGTTGATCACAAAGCAATAGTCACTAAATGTTGTTGAAAATTTATCAGTGGACTTATAAGTTTATTAACTCCATATAAATTATATATTGAAGACTTATTGTGATAAAGTCAGCTACCATGTCTCCTTGGACAGCAACAGTTCGAGAGGTGTTGCATTAAATTTCGATACAAAATTAATTATTCGTTTATGAACGAATTGAGGAAACTAAATCTTTGTATCGAATGCATTCATGATATGCTTAAGGATCCTATAACTGAAAGTCTATCACCCATAACTATTATATAAGCACTTATAATAATGACGGGTTTATTGATAACTATGTACAACTGCATACTGTACTATGAATGATTAATTATTACATTTCCTCATGAGTTTGATTTTGCATGTCTCTAACATATGTTCTGCCGGTATAATGATATATAGACAAATATAAATAAAAATCAAACGTTAAAGGGCTTACTTGCGTATTTTGATCATAACTGTTAGGTTTTAAATTGAGGCTGTAGTATGACTAATGGGGATCCTGAGTCGAATGATGATTCAACAGTTGTATTTCTCTGCTTCGTTTCTTGGTTTAAAGCTAAAATGAGTATTAACTCTGATCAGACTAATCTAATACTCATGATAAATGATTTCTCGGCTAAGTGGGAGAATGTAAGATTAAATATATTATATTTATAATATTTAATCATGTAGCCATGATAACCATATATATTATATTAGATCAAAATAATATTAATCATATTATATATTAGTTGGTCATTGTTGATGGACCATATTACCATTATTAACTAATTAGGGTTTCCTTCTAGGTGTATATATAATAAGATGATTACAGAGATTTAGGGTTAGACACTTTTACTCATAACATCATCATCATTATCGCCCCACCTCTCTCTCATAACCAAAACCGAATTCATCCCTAGTTCGGTTATCACCGTCATAATCTTACACCCTAAGGAGGAACCAGATCATACTGACAAAGATGTCGAACTCCATGGCTGCGTCTCTGACTGGATTCTCTGTTGGCCTGTCTGCCATCACAGGTATTTTATTCATGTTTTCCATTATGTTTAAACAGAACTGATTAACATACAATATTTTTAAAAGTCATAAATAATCACCAATAGATTACCGTGGGAGCGGGCAACTTAACGAACAAGATCAAAAACTTACGCTTTTTGAATATTTATGAATGATCAACATACCTATCGCCATACCTCAGTAGAGTATATTTCAATCATTGATCCACCATTGACATGTGAATGATGATTTTTTCGTAATTTTCACGGGTGTGGATTATGTTGGTGATCCATTAGTGATACGACTTCAATACTTTGTTGGTAATACCAATCATTGATCCGCCAGTAAAAAAATTTCATGTTTGATTTCACTACAAACCTTTTGCAACAAATTACAGACCTTCTATTTTTGACTATTAGTCGACAAATTACACACAAACAAACCTTTTATATGGTTTTACTTTTGTTCATAATGCGTATTTAACTAAATTAAGTCATTACACGTAATATATTTATATAACTTTGCTACCAAAATTAGGACAAAAGGGTTGACATTAGATGAAGAAGAAAAAGAATATGAAGCATTAAAATAATTACTGAACGTCACTATCAGAATGTTTGCATGTTGTAGACTTGTAGAATAGAGAATCCTTTTATTATTTTATATTATCAGGTAATATCCATCAACCTGCTGATTAAATTTGAAAAGTAAATTGTTTTGTCTGACAATCATAATTATGAAAACTTGCGTGTCGAAGTGGGAGTGGTGGACTTTTACCGAAATTCTTCACAACTTTGAAGGTCTCCAAGATGAATGTCACTGAACACTATAAATTCAATGGATACATGCATCTCGACCATATTTCATTTTCTATTTCTCATATAACTATTTTAATCTAGACGTTCAAATATAACATATATCTTCGCTTAAGTATTGCATTTCAATATTGACAAAGAGAGGTCATTGTAACCAAATCAACTTAAACTTTCCTTGGGCGTAGCTTTATGGGGCCACAGGTACTCCATCTCTGATTTTTCATTTCGTAGTGTAATTTTATCAAGAAAAAAAATTATGGTGTAAAGTATTGAATTTTAAAATCTTGCCACCCTAATTAGGATTTTAAGAGTCCCACTCCCTTCTTTAGTTTTTCGTTCAAACTCTGCCACTGGTTGTCGCTATCATCGATACGAAACTACGCACATATACAGCTTTATAAATGTGACAACAATATTGCTACAATGATAGAAAATACGGACCATACGGTGCTCTCCTACAATTAAGTTTAGTTTCGATACCTTTTAAACTTATTTGATGGTGCTTATCTACCGTTGGAAAAATTTGAAACCTGAAACATTTAGGACGGATAATGGGACGGGAATTCAAGTATGAGACCGTGTATGAGATTTGTTTTAAATATTTTCATCGATATTGGATTAAGTGATACATGACTCGATTATCTGAAGTGTATACTTATTTACCCAAACTATATAATATATATATATATATATATATCCAAATTTTTAGTTCTAAATTAGTTAACCATAGTTTTGTAAAAAAAGGAAAAGATAAAAAAATAGTTCTATGTGTTTAATTAACACTTTATAGTTTTGATATCACCAATAAAAACTGTGTACTTTGAACTTTACACACTTATGTGACAAAATCAATTTTTTTTTTACTTTTTCCTAATACAACGTTTAGTATCTTAAGTTTTGTAATTTTTTAAGTTAATGTAATGAAAGGGATTTTGGTTCATATGGTATAAATTTGAAAGATATATTTATAAAAATGATAATATTATTTTATTAAATATATGACAAAAAAAAGTTAAATTATCTAATTGTACCAATGTGTCTAGTGCAAAGTATATAAATGATAATAACAACTTCCTATTTTTAACTTGACATTATAACGGTCCCCTCACGCATGTCCACTTGTCCAGGGTAGCTAGCTAAGTTTGTCTACGTAGGTGCGGCTCCACTAAACGACAAAACAGCTCACCTAATTCTTTTTTTTTTTAAGGCTAACTGCAATATTTGACTTAAAAATTGGCAACTGCAATATCAATTTGGAAACTAAAATCATATGACATTCCATTCGTTCAAACAATAACACCTTAACTAATCTTTCCTACTAATAAAAATACTAAAACATTTCCACACGTGATATTAAACATAATTGAAATAGCTGTTATTTTAAGTGATCCGTTTTAGTTCTAGTTAGATAAGTCACTTCACTTGTAAGTTGCCCATGTTTAAATCAATACAAGCTCAACTTAAATTTGACCAAAATAAGTCATGAGTCAAATTCTAAGGTTGGCTGAGGCGTTTGCAGGTAGTGTGATTGGGTAGTGCTATATCGGGTAGTGCTACTTCGGGTAGACTTTGCGTGTGATGTTTACCGAGTGGAGTAACGACTATAGTGCCAATGGGGTGTTTAAAAAAAAACCAAAATTCTCAATTAAGAAATATCATTCAATACCATTTTTTTACCACATAAACCCTCCATAATTCAAATAATACTTCACAACACGATCTTTATTTAAACAATTTTTAACAACCATTTCACCAACTCTATTTTCAATCGATTTTTACACCCATTTGATTTTCATAGGGGATGGTTCTCTGATTCCGATTAAACGTGTAAGACCTTCGTACCATCAACGATCATCTCATCGTCATGCAAAACCTCCACCTTCAAACCTTCGACAATCACCTTGTCAACGTTCAAACCATGAACCTTCAAAGCTTCCACCTTCAAACCCACAACCTTCAAACCACACTTATACCCATTTGACTATGGAAGAGTTGAACTAAATATATGATTATACCTTTAATCATCAACCATTTGCTAGAATAAGAATTAGGGAGGGGCATCATCCTCTAGTGGCAAACATTCCTACATTGCCAAATCCCATTCAGACATAAGAAGTCCCAAGTTGGGTTGAAGGGTTTGAAACTAACAACAGGACAGAATACGTACCAAGGTTGGATAAAGAAATGGTTTCTCCATCATTCGAATGCTACGTTTATCGATATACGAGAGGTTGACGGCCGCAATAGTGATCACGACTGCTCATCGCCCGATTCCTTTTTAGTTATTAATTTATGTAATTGTGTGTTTGTTATTTATGTATTAATTTTAATTTTAACTTTGGACTACATTTAGGAGTGTTGTGTGCATTAGAAAATGAAGTTAACATGATATTTGATCCATCCAACCAATCTAAGATCAAACATTCCCAAGTAAATGGATATAAATAAGCAACATAAATAGGACATTATGACTTACCTAAACCATTATCTTGAGCGTTAAGGTAAATGTAAGTATCTGGAAGATAACGGTATATATGGCTGGAAAAAAAAACAAAAAAGATGTAAAGAAACAAACACATTTAATCCACAATAAAAAACGGAAATGAAAAAAATGACAATATACGGATTTTTTGTATCGCCTTGTACGGAGAGACATCCAAAATCAATGCGTTTGCTTTATAATTTGTAATCATGTCCAGGAGACCAACAATGCGAAACTTAATGAAATACCTCACAGAATCTTTATATATAATAAAGAAACAAAGGTTGGGACACATGTCCCCTCCATATTCATTTGAGACACATGCCAACCCCTCCTTTCATTTGCTACCGTGTTCATCCTTCAGACTATCCATGCCTCCCTTATTCCTGAACTGAGTTTTTTTTTAGTTTCCATGTATTCTTCCTAACCCTAATCATTTCCCCAAAATTTTAACCATTTCTCTATCTTGCTTCTATCCTTTATTCTCAATCGATTGTAAGATGCTTCTCGTACAACAAAGATCTACTTTTTTTTCTACTCTTCACTTCATCGCAATCTAAAAGCTACTTGGAGGTTCGATTTCTGTTGATTGACTTTGATTTATTTGAGGTAAAATCATTGCAAGCTTGTGTTCCACATATAAGATATATTCTCTAGTGTTTCACACAATCCAAAAGTCACTTGCTGTCGTAGACCACCTCTTGATCCTGTTCTTCAAGTAAGATTTCTTCATCTCAGATCTATTAATCTCATTACAAAAGATCATAATTTTAGTTTTGTTAAAGAACTTAATCGCACCAGATTTGGCAAATTTTATGTGATTTGCTCTAGCGGTGATGAGTTTTGTGATGTTTATGAACTTAATCACATCATGTTTGTGCGTTTTTTAGTTTTATTTTAGGTATGATGTTGTATACTTCACATCTAATTGTTATGTTGTTAGCTTGTATTATTAGAAACTGTAGATTGAGTTTTATGTGATTTGCTCAAACGATGATAAATTTTTTGACGTTTTAGAACATAGTCACATCATATTTGTGCATTTTTTGGTTAATTCGTTATGTGATTTCGCTAGCGGTGATGAGTTTTGTGATGTTTATTAACTTAATTGCATCAGATTTGTGCGTTTTTAGTTTTATTTAGGTATAATGTTGTATTCTTCTGTTGATGCACTATGTCTGTTGCCTACGTCTTAGGGTTGTGTCTGTGTCTTTAATAGGTCTGAACTGTTAGAAATGATTTTTTCGTATTTGTATTTAACTTCGCACGAAGATAGCTTACATTCGTACGAAGATAGACTTATCCTTGCACGAAGGTAACTCCCATGTCTATAAATAGGAGCATTGAGGTTTGATTCTGTAACTTTTGGTGTCTGATAAGGCGAAGCCCTGTCGGATTTCACGGTGATCTATAATTATTAAACAATCTATGAAATCAGTAACTTTGATATGTAATCTTGATAATTGTCACTATTAAATATGAATTCCGCGCATATTGACTCGGCAATCAAATTAGGACCTTTGCTATTGGACAAAACAATCCTACAAGTGGTATCAGAGCTCAAGATGCCTGATTTGAAGACAATTGTTCAAGATTCAGCCTAGAAGACTTCTTATTCTACTTATTCTTCTTATTTTTCACTTTTCAAAACGAATCCACAGACAAAATGAATTGATTTTCAAGTATAACACGTAAAAACATGTTTAGATAAACCCTTGAGAAAACCAAAGCTAAAAACAACCGAATTCTTGTCGAAAATTGCAAAAAACGTAAATTGTGAACCTTGCTTCGCACGAAAATATAAAAGTTGTGAGGTTTGAACAAAAATTTACCTTCACACGAAGATAAATCAAGTTTTGGAAATTTTTACTTCACTCGAACTGAAATCTTAATCGTTTTAGCGTTTAACTTTGTTCCAGGCAATTTGTTCGACAAGATGGAAAACAACTTCTACAACGCATTTGCTACGTCAACTGTTAATACATCAGCTGCAGCCACACAAAATCTGAATTTAGAAAATGAAATGGGGACGATGGTGAAACCCTGAAGTTGATGAATTTGGAAGACTATGATGGTTGGAGTGAACAATTTGTTAATTGGGTTCAAGCGAATCATTTTACTTGCTGGTTTACAATCGAAGTAAAATATACTACACCAGAAGGTGAAAATGGTTTGGAAAAAAACGTTGAATCAGTTCACAATAGCTGATAAAGAAAAATCCGTCAATGAGAAAAAAATGATCAATATATTGCAACAATCAATCAAAGAAGATATCTTAGCGCTGTTGCAACATGATGACAATGCACAATCATTATGCAATGCATTAAGATTGAAGTTCCAAGGAAGCTCGCAAATGAGGAAAAGTAAAAAGGCACTGCTTAGAAAAGAGTTTGATATTTTCAATCTTTTAAAAGGCGAAAATATGAAGCAGTTGATTGAGCATTTATCACCTTTTTGTTCAAATGAAGAGGTTGAGAATTCAGAAAACTAACGAGGAGTTGGTTGACAAGCTGGCAGATGCTTTGCAAGAGGGAGATTGGTCTACGTATTTGACGATTCTAAAGAACGGTGCAGATTATAGTGGCTTTACCTTATCAAAGTTCATAGAAAAGCTCGAAGATCATGAACTGGAAATGCAGAAAATGGCTAAGACAAAAGGTGCTCATATACAGCAAGATGTGAACTTGTACTTTAAAGGCAGTTTTGTAACAAGTACATAGAGTCCAAAAATACAGACAACCTTCAGTACAAACAACTCTACAAGTTCATCTTCAAATTAATCGGGTGGTTTCAGTCATTTCCATCTTTTGAACCAAATTCTCCGCAAACACCACAATCTTTGCAAGGATCAAACAACTCTCAGAGCGGTCATAACACAAATGCCAATTCAAACCAGAGGATTCTACAGTGCAACATTGTTGTGAATCTACAAAATCAAAAGATTTCAATGAACACACTGCCAAGCAGCACAGGCGTTGCTTGCTTTTGTTCTTGAATCTTATGAAAGCCTAGTTGCCGGGAAGATAGGAAACCCATATATGACCAAAGAAGATTATGATCAACTAGATTTAGAAGAATTTTAGAGCTGGTCGAGATCAAGTGGTGCATGGCTTCTATATTTCGCAGAGCCTAGAGATTCATGGAGATTATAGGCAGATTAGTTTGGGAGGTTTGGATGGGCAGCATGGATTTGATAAGTCAAAGGTTTCTTGTTTCAATGCCTAGAGAAAGGACATTTTAAACGAGAATGTACTAACCGAGAAGTTAACAGCAATCAAAATCCTTTTGGAGATGACTACTACAAGAAAGCTATATATCATCGACTAAGACCACCACAATCATGTTCAAGGATGGTTCAAACAGAAGACGGTCCATCAAATGCAAAAGGTAATGCTTTAGTGGTTGCTCAAGAGGAAGAAGGGTTTAATTGGAACAATACGTTTCAAAGAATGAAAGTCTCGCACTGCTGGTAGAGATAATCGAAGAACCCGAACCTGAAGCAGAAGAATGTTCTGAAGCAATCTTTGATGAAGCTATTGAGGAAGCTGTACTTGAAGGATATTATCATGAGCAACGTTCTAAGGAAGAAAATTTGTTGCATAGTGCTTTTAAACATTTGTTTCAACCTAATATGTTTCCAACTTTTGCATGATATTTCGATTCAAGCTATTAAGCATAATCAGAAGAGGAGTCAAAGCATGGATTTGTGGAATTGATAGATGTGGATAAAGAAATGAATGTCAAGAACTTAACGGAGATTGCAAACAACGTTATGATGGCAAATCTTAAAGAGGTAGTTTCTGACAAAGTCAATGAAGAGTCAGTGACTGAATGTGTCAAAGAGTTGATAAAGGAGATTGTCAAAGTTCAGGCTTATGAGGCTGAAAAACTTTGCAAGAAGTGCGAAGAGCCTTGCAAGGAGTGTGCCGAGAAAGATAAAAATATTCTGAACCGAAATAACTTTCAGATAATTTGTCAAGTGATTATAACGAAACAAAACAAGCTTATAACAAATTATCTAAAACAATTAAACAATACGAACAAGTTAACAGAGAAGATAGTGCAACTTTGCCGATGCTTAAAGCAACTCTTATGGACAAACACATGGCAATTAAACTCATCTAAACACAATCGCTGAACTTAAAAATAAACTTGAGAAAATGAAAATTGAAACTGAAAGGGTTAACAAATTGTTAATCAGTTATTCCATAAGTTCATAAGTCATCGATTATATTCTTCCAAAAATTGAAAAGAAAGAAGATGATAATAAAGGTAAGAACAAAAGTTTCAGTTACAACCGTGTTCTACTACCCATGTGGGAAAGCTATGCAAGAAAGAAACCATCAAGGGTGGAAAAGATGCTCAATTTAACTTTGAAAACTAAAAAGAATGATGAGCTGCCCGAGAACATTGATGTAACATACACTAATTCAAACAATGACTGTGAATTTGATGTGGTTAAAACTGTTGTTGATAATGTTTTAAGAAGTGAAAGTGATAGCACAGAATATGAGAGTGCTAAGTCAAACTTGGAGAAAACTAGTTCAAGTTCACCTTATGAAAATGAGGAGAGTTTTCATAAGAATTATCTTGATAAATTAGACCTTATTCGGATAATGATTCTATGTTGGTTGCTTATACAATGAAAGGATCAGACAAACTATATTCTGATCAAGAGTTTCCGATTCAGAATGTGAATTTGAAACTGTTGAATAAGTGTTTAAGTTCACAGAAATAAATCTTCCAGAGCTTGAAAATTTGAACGAGTCTTACTACTCTAAACCCAAAAATTCTTACAAAAATAATCACAAAGGTAAAAATTATCCCGAGAACAAAGAAAAAGGTTAGACTATGTAAAGAGGAAGAATGATAAGTTTAAAAAACCAAATTTTCAAGCTCGGTTAGTGAAAAGTAAAGGTTGGGAAAGGAATGATCAAATGATGAGTTCCATGCAGAAAAAAAAAGTTGGAGCAGACTTTGGGTTCCTCTATTGGAAGTAACAATAGGATATGTTGGAATGTCATAAAGTCGGGCACATTGCACGACAATGTACTCAAAACAACCCAAAATTTGTTTACAACAAGAAGAAGTTTACAGAAGATGTGAAACAAAAAATCCTTGAGTTTGTACCAACACATATTTTAAAAAGAAAGAATGAATCCAACAAAATTATGAAACTAACAATTCCAAATGGTTCAAAATTTGAAACTGGTGAAACATCAACCAAAAATGAACGAAAGGATTCAAAACTTTATCCCAAAAAGGCAATTTTGAAAACACAAACTTAGGTGGTTAAAACTAAATCATCTTCTGCAAAAATCAAAACATCTGTTCCTGCTAAATTTGAGATTGGATAGGATATTAAATTCAAAGTTCCACAGTTTGATATTCCGAACCCACCCAAGTCCGAGAAGGCTTGGGTCTCACTGTTTAAGTAGTTACTGATTTACATGTGCAGAGGTTCCCGAGGTCAATCATTTCAAAGTGCATAATGGACAGTGGAGCTTCTCGTCACATGACAGGAATGCTGGCCTTACTTTACGATGTAAAATTTATTCATGGCGGCTATGTAAGGTTTGCGGGTAATCAAGGTAGAAGGATAATCGGAGAAGGAAAACTTTCAAATGGTGTGGTCTCGTTTGACAAAGTCAATTATATTGCTGAGTTAGAGAACAACTTACTAAGCATCTCATAGATTTGTGATAAGAAGTTTACAACTCACTTCAATGACTGCCTAATTATGAAGCTGGGATTTAAAATTCCTGAGGAATGGATCCTCATGCATGGTTCACGAGAGACTGATCTCTATATCCTTTTCATGAGTGTCGCATCCACTACCTCGAAATTGGCATAATGTTTTGTAACAAAGGCGAGTGAAAAAGAATCGATCTTTTGGCATTGAAAGATGGTGCATATCCATTAGAGAAAAATGAACTATCTGGTGCACAACAATCTGGTGGAGGGTGTTAATGTTAAAAGTTTTCATCTTAATGATGATAGTCTTAGCTGCAAAAAGGGAAGCAACATAAGAAATCACACCCGAGAAAACATCTGAATTCTATCAAACTACCACTAGAGATGCTGCATATGGATCTTTTCGGACCAGTAAACATCAAAAGTATATTTGGTGATCTATACTGCCTTGTTGTGAAAGATGACTACTCGAGATTCTTGTGGGTTATATTTCAGGAGAGTAAAGATGAGACATTTGAAAATCTTATGATTCTCTTTAGAAAGTTACAGAAATTGTACCATCTACCAATCAGAAGGATACGTAGTGACAATGGTACTGAGTTCAAAAATAGTTGAATGCTCAAATTCTGTAATGATAAAGGTATACTTCGCAAATTCAGCGCCCCTTATACTCCGTAGTAAAATGAAGTAGCTGAACGTAAGAATCATAATCTCATCGAAATAGCATGCATGATGCTCACTGATTCAAAGTGACCTGTCAGTTTCTAGAGTGAAGCCGTTGCCTCTGCTTGCTACACGTTGAACAGGGTCTTAACTATTAAGGCTCATAAGAAGACATGATTTGAGTTGCTTAATCAGCGAAAACCGAATTAGAATTTTTGGAGCCATTTGGATCTCTGTGTACGGTCATCGACCCGGATGGTAAATTTGGTGCCAAATCTTTGGAGGGATTTTTCGTGGGTTATGCTAGTCCTTTGAGAAGAGTATATCTGCCTACTTTAAACTTAGTTATTCTTGCTCAACATGTCGACTGTCAGAAATACACAATGCCTACTCAAAAGCCTGGTAATGCCTTGATGTTTAACTACAAGAGTTTATGGAATTCATTCGATCTGCCAGAAGAACCTAACAAAGAGGAACTTGTGTTGTTAAATCAACAACAACAAGTGTCTAATCAGGAGCAAGTTCCTAGACCAATAGTGGTTACTCAACCACAAGTTGACACAAATGATTCTAGAGTAGGTCCGAGCAATATTCAACAAGAACCCATCGTCGAACCAGTTGTGAATAATATAGCACCCACTTTCGATCAACTAGAAGATTCTAATTCAGATGTTGAGTCAACCTATGATGATGGAGGATCCAGTTCCGATGAAGGTTCTGAGCAGATCACAAGTCTACTAAATCAATCTGCGGGTCCTAGCAATCAGAATGACAAATCTATAAGTACTCAGGTTGCTGAATAGAATATTACGAATCTGGAAAAGGAAGTGAATGTTCCTAACGAAGTAATGTTGAGGACGTTGTCTTACCACCCATCGGAAAACATAATTGGAGAGTTGCAAGTTATAGTAAAAACAAGAAATCAGATCAGTAAGGATCTAAGCTGTTTCTATACTAAAATTGCATCTATTCAAGAAAAATCCTTATATAGTTGTTTCATTTCACAGATTGAGCCAAAATCGTACAAAGAAGCGCTTACTGAAGAAAGCTGGGTAAACGCAATGTAGGAAGAGCTGCAACAATTTAAAAAGCTTGGAGTTTGGAAGCTTGTCGACCTACCAAATAATCACAAACCTATCGCGAAAAAGTGGGTCTTCAAGTGTAAAAGAGATGATCAAGGGGTAATTATATGTAATAAAGCTCGACTGGTTATCAAAGGTTTTCATCAGCAAGAGGGTATTGATTATAATGAGGTCTATGCTCCGGTCGCTCGACTAGAAGCTCGTATTCCTTGCTTTTGCGTCATGTAAAGGTTTTAAGGTGTACCAGCTTGATGTCAAATCTACTTTCCTTTACAGAACAATGAAAGAGTTAGTGTATGTCTGCCAACCACCAGGGTTTGTCGATCTAGTGCATAAAGACAAGGTTTACTTACTAGATAAAGCTTTATACGGTTGCATCATGCCCTGACAGCCTGATATGAGCACTCTCTCAGCACTTGTTAAGCAATTGCTTTATCAGAGGCACTGTTGATAGCACACTCTTCATAAAGGAAGTAAATAGACACTTCTGATCGTACAAATCTATGTGGATGATATCATCTTTGGGTCAATGAACGACGCTTTATGCAAAGAGTTCGAAAAGGTCATGAAAAGAAATTTAAAATGAGTTCAGTGGGAGAAATGAAGTTCTTCTTGGGACTTCAGGTCGATCAGCTACCAGATGGTATCTTCATCCATCAGACGAAGTATGTTCACGATACATTGGAGAAATTCGAAAAGTCAGAAACATCACCAATATCTACCCCGTTAGTACTTAATCATGGCATCTGCCCAGATGAACCCGAAGTGAAGATTGATGAGACCTTATACAGATGGATGATAGGATCGCTTATGTACCTCACAGCATCTAGGTCGGATATTATTTATCTGACATGCCATGGCGCACGATAAATCGAATCCTCGAGTGTCACACCTGATGATAGTCAAGCGGATTTTCAGATATCTCAAGGGTTGCTGAAGCACCGGCTTGTGGTATCAGCGAAACGACAACTTCGACCTCGCTGGATATTCTAACTCAGATTTCGGATACTGCAAACTTAACGCCAAATCTACAATGCCCGGTTGCCAGTTCTTCGGAACACGATTAGTAACATGGCAATACAAGAAACAAATCACAGTCGCTCTCTACTTGCGAGGCTAAATACGTTTCAGCTTCCAATTGTTGTTCCCAGATTTTGTGGATACACAACATATGAGAAACTTTGGATTGCAATTTCTTGATACACCCATATACATAGATAATAAAGTTGTCATTGATATAACTAAGAATCCGCTTCAACACTCTAAAATCAAACATATAGAAATTGACGTCACTTTATCCGTGATTGCCACGAGAAAAAGTTGATTCAGATAGAAAAGATCCACACTGATGAACAAAGAGCATATTTTTATACCAAACCTTTTGATCGAACCAGATTTAAATATCTTTTGAGACTTAACGGTATTAAGAATCTGACATCAATGGGGATATTAAGGTTGAATACGGAACGGATGACGAGTTTTCATGATCCTCATCGGTTAGTCACATTTTATAGTTTTTAGACCTTCTTTCTTTAAAAGAAAAAAAATCCAAAAATATGTTTTTGATTTTAGGGGGAGAAATGTTGTAGAAAATGCAAAAAACATTAAAAACTGCAAAAATGTACAAAAACATGAAAAAGACAAAAAGAGGTTTTCGTGTGAAAAGAGAAAATGATAGTACATCAGTGGACTATCACAGTATGCTAAAGAATTCAAAGTGATAGGAAGATAGATTTGTTTCAGAAAATTCTATCTAGAAAGCTGGGAATTGATTTTGAAGCTGAAATTGAACTGATCGAGAGAAGCTAAGCAACCGGCGGCTAAACGAGCTAAGAAAGCAGAAGCTGTATCTGCAGCATTGGGTAAAGGGAAAGAAAAAAATTGATGAGGTTCCTTTGATTGTTCAACCTGAGCCAGAAGCTGAATCTGCGCCAGAAATTATTGTTGAAATAGTTGAGAATGTGACATAAGTTGAAACTGAAGCTGAATCTGAGCCAATGAATTTTGTGCTTATAGGTGGGCCAGTTGATGTGCCTGATACATCTTTGAGGCAAAAGATTTTGGATCGAAAGAGGTTGTATGCTGAAGTTGATGCGGAGATTGATGGTTTTGATGATGATGAGATGGATGATGATAAAGATGATAATGAAGATGATAGTAAGAAAGATGCTAAGAAAGATGATGATGACAAAGGCTACAAGGATGATAATACACAAGGTGAACAGGGTTGATAATTTAAACTACAAAGATAAACGAATCTTTTGATTATGATACGTTTTTTATTGATAATATTAATGAAGAAAATGAAGCTCAAAGACAGGGGAGCAGAAAGATCAAGTTCACGATGAAGTACAATCAGGAATCTTCACAGCTAATCCTTTGAAAGCTTTGCCTGATTGTCAACTGCCCCGAGTTTTGTTGTTAGATCATGGAGTTGAGGAAGGAGAATTTGTGCATAATTACAAAAAGGAAGAAATTGCTATCATGTTAGGGGTTGACGAAGAATCCTTCGAATTCGATTTTGAAGAAGAACTTAACAACGTTAGTGCTTCTGAGCCTAACGATTACACGCACAAATATGTGCCAGATGTTGATAATTATGACAAAGTGATTATCGAAGAAGCATCAGACGATGATGATGAAGCTGTTAAGTATTCCGGGGAAGGCACTGATGATTTTCCTACATTTGAAAAGTTATTTAATGAATGTACAGATGATTTACTGAAACGTAAGGTTGAAGAGACTGTGAAAGAGGGAAGTGTGCCTAAACATTTAAACAGAGAAGAAATTGCTGAAGCGAAGAATTCATGGTTCAATGAGCTTCCTAAAGAACGCAAATTCAGACGACCATTGCCTTTCTTTATGCGTGATCAAGATAAATCACTGGGTGATATCCTAAATTGGGGTTGGATTCAACAGTTTAATGTATATGCCATCAAGAGGGAGTTTGGGGTGCAAGTTTTTAAGTATTTGTTTGATTTGAAGACGTTACCGTAGTAGGATGTGGAAGCGCTTGTTCAAACTAAGATGATAGATTTTTAGATGAAGTTTCACGATCAATGGTTATGGAAGCTGATCAAATATGAAGAAACACATGGTTTTAATCAATGGAAGCCATTCATACCAAAGAAGAGAATCAAGATAGATCATGTAACAAAATAAAATGATGTTACTTTGGTGATGAAAAGGCCGCATGTGATGAAGAATATGATGTTGCTAAAAGTAGAACAAGATTTCCATGAGTTATTCAATTGGTGGCAACTAGATTCAGAAATAGGTGAAAACTGATGATACCTGGAAAGTCACCGAAGAGCTAACTCTAGATATGACTGAACGAAACAGGATGTGAGGATTATGGAGAACAATCAGAATATTAGACCCGATGTGGCTAGTGAACTGCTCTGGGCATGATGTGAAGTGTTTATTCTATAACAAGATTTGTTACAATGTCAAAGATAAGACACAAGCGATGCAATCCAGGGTGTGATCAATGTATGTTATGCATGAGGTATTAATTTAGGAAAGATGTGGAGTTCGTCATGGAGAGAGTTAGAAAAGAAAGAGTTCTTGAAAGAACAGAGACGGATTGAAAGGATTGAAGAAAATTCAAAGGAGGCACGTCTCAGAAGATTCAGTATATGACGAAAGTTCCACCGACTGATCAAACACCGATTCCATTTGAAGAAAGTCGGAAGCCGCGAAAGAATTTCTTTGGATGTTAAAGTTAAATGATTGAAGTTTTTGAAGACAGACAAAGACTACAACAACATCCAAGGGGGAGTTTGTTGATGCACTATGTCGATTGCCTACGTCTTAGGGTTGTGTTTGTGTCTGTAGTAGGTCTGAACTGTTAGAAATGATTTTGTCGTGTTTCTATTTAACTTTGCATGAAGATAGACTTATCCTCGCACGAAGGTAACTTCCATGTCTACAAATAGGAGTGTTACTTTTGGTGACTGTTACGCCGAAGCCCTGTCGGATTTCATGGTGATCTGTAACTGTTAAACAATCAATAAAATCAGTAAATTTGATAAGTAATCTTGATAATTGTCACTATTAAATATGAATTCCGAGCATATTGACTAGGCAATCAAATTAGGACCTTTGCTATTGGACAAAAGTCTAATTGTTGTGTTAGTTTATATTTTTAGAAACTGTAGATTGAGTTTTATGTGATTATTTCAAATGACGATAAATTTTATGACGTTTTTGAACTTACATCATATTTGTGCATTTTTTTTGTTTTTTAGTTATGATACTATACTCTTCCCATTGAATGTTTGTGTAGTTATGATACATTAAGCTAGTTTTATATACACCTCAATTTGGATTCTAAACATGTTGTGAAGTAGTAGTGCCACTTGAGTTTCAAACGCATGTTTGATGAATGGTAATTTTGCTCTTTTTTCATATGTGTAGTTGGATAAACTCTAACCTTTCCATGTAATCTATACCCAGAGAAATGAACTTGTTAAAGATAATAAAGAGGACAACATTCTTACCAAATTATGAATACATTGTACAAAAGAGATTATAAGAGAGATATTCTTACAAAGTTCACTTATTATGTATTCATAAGATTCAACTTCCGAGTACTACACCTTACTAATAATATTCACGTTGCAACATACCAAGTGGGTGAAAAAAGGTTCATGCTTGTTTCGTAGCTCTTCGTGATAATATTTTCTTGCTTCTTTCAGAAGGGTAATCTATTCCTGATATGGTAGTTTGAAGCAATTGTAAAATTCTATGTTCACATGTTTAAATATACCCCAAAGGGAAATAGGTCCCCTTCACATCAAAATAAATGTATATAAATCATCCATAATATAAAAATATTATTAATGCATATTTAACTCAAACTTTAAGTTAAAGAAAAAAACAACATTTAGACATTGATTATAATATCACGTGGTAAACTCTCACAACCTACTAATGAAGTTGATGAATCAATTATGGGTTAACTCACCTCATCAACTTGAAGACATTTGAGCAAAACCACAAACGTCATTTGAAAATGACAATATTTATATAGAAAATCAAACCAAACTTCTATTAAACTATATATACTCACTAAACCATGGTCTTTTATTAGTCGGCAGTTGCAGAACCTTGATTGAGTTTACCAAATCTGATCCTGACTCTAAAATCGATTGCTTCAAAAGATGTTCTACACATTTGGGATGTTCCAATCTGGCCTCCCCAATATTTAATAGTCTCTCCATGGTTGTGTACAGTGAAAATCTAAAGAAAGATCAAACAATGCTAATTTACTAATAAATTGAGCACTTAATTGAATGGGTGGCAAGATGTCAATTTTAATTCCACATAAATTAAGAACTGTGGAATTCAATTAATGTTAATTTCATATAAATTCATAACAAATTTAGCATCAATATAGGTGGCAAGATGTGTGGCTAAGGTAACATGTTAAAATGGTTTTAGGTTTGAAAGTGTATTTTTAGTAAGGTCAAGATAGGTCGAAACTTGAGTCAAACACACTTATTACTATTAGAGACCCAACTTTATCTGCAACACTAAAATTACCGTAACGATAGTCACTAGGCCACTAAGTGAAGTTATATTACACAAACTCATACAAATGATTTACAATAGTAGAAAATTACATATCTTTTTCTTATATCCCGTTATTGATGTTTATCATAAAGCCAACACGGGCCAGGGTGGCATCCCTGTAGCAGGAATTAATGGCCTAACGATGGGACCTCGCTTCACTACTGAGAATACTTCATTAAGTGGTACAGCCTGGCTAATAATGTTATACTCTAACCCATTTTAATGAATACTATAATAAATGCGGATAATTAGGTCCTAGATTTTTTTTATATCTTGAATATCAAACAAGTCTAGGTTGAATGACAACACAGATGATCTGACATAATGGAGTATTACACAAATTTTACTGTTTATAAATGAGTGAGTTTAAATCTCTAAATCTTCATTGCATATGATCATGCTTCATCTTTTACGAACTTGAAGATCCCACGAAAATGCGGTTTAGGACTGTTCGGTTCTTCGCGTGCTTGGTCGTCCTTCCATCCGGTTCCTACCTTAGAGAGAATCCTGTCATAAACACTAAAAATAATAGGGTTTAAGTTAAAAGGTCAACGCGATAGAAAATGACGATGAAAGACATGTATGCTGAAACAGTGTTTCATCGCGCCACGCAACAGAGCACCTTTGTCCCATCGTGTGGTGCGACGCGGACTCTTTTTCAGCAAGTTTCAATAGCTGATAGTTTTCACCCCTACGGAGTTTTGCCATTTTTCACAATTTTTGTACCGAACTTGGCCCAATTTCAAGTTTCTCATTGTTCAAACCTTCCTCCATAATTATGGGTTTAAACCCTTAATCCGACCAGATGCTTTACCTTGCAAACCATTTGTTCGGTTTGTAGTTATTTACCCCGCCGACCATTAGGAGGCATTTCGCATTTAAACTCGCCAATATGCCCTTTTAACTTTACCCCGTAGGCTATTTATTTAGGCATCCTTTTTATTTGTGACCCGAAGGTCACATTGGTCCCGTAGACCTTTACCACTTATTTACAACTAAAGTTCATACTGATCCCGTAGATCATTTTTTATGTCATCTTTTAGATGTACTTGATGTCAACATACCAATTTTATCTTTATAAAAATCAACATTTTCATGTTTCAAAGCTATCCGGGCCTCACGACCTCTTTTAAATCATTCATTCTCATCATATTCTTTTGTTACACAAGGCCCTTTAGAGTATGAGTGCAAAAATTTATATTGTTTCTTTTTCCCACCAATCATGGCCCTTTAAATTATGAAGACAATTTCTATTTTATTCCAATCGTAGCCCATGACTATGTTTAATCTTTATAGGCAATATCTCCATTTCTATGACCCCGTGGGTCATTTAGACATTGGTTTTACATGCCAAATCCACCATTCATAGCCATATAGGCCATGGATGACGATTATCATCATCATTTCTTTCTTTTCCATTATTATCCTTTCTACGACCATAGTCCACGACTACGATCGTTTTTTCGCTTGGGTAATACCTTCGTTTCTATGACCGCGCATGTCATTTATACTTTGGTTTTACATGCCCTTTTGTCAGCCATGGCTCTTTTGTCCATAATCCCTTAATCCAAGGATTTCCTTTTGTTAGGATCTGAGTTTGTATTGTTGTGATCGTTTAAGATAAAATAATGAAAGTAGATAAAAAAGAAGATGAAATATGCAGCGGAAATGATAAACTTTAAATTACAACAATAGAGATATTGTTTTCATCAACATGCTTTTGTAAATATTGATTCACTATGCATGAAAGATTTACAACTCCCCATCAGCCTGATCATTCCTATTTGTTTGTACAAAATGTCAAGAAGAAAAGTGATAAATAGAAAAGTACAGGCGCTGTTCTATTTATAGTACAAATCAAACATCTGAAGCATCTAAGCTGACGTCACCTAGAAAGCGATATTTAACAATCCAACAAACTCTAACCTTTGCTAGACCTAAAACACTGTTACATTGAATTACCTATAAACTCTGCTAATAACATCTATTGAGATATCCTCTTTTGAGCTTTAATCTCTGTGGTCTTCAACAGAACTTTACTTCAACAGTCTTTAGCTCTTCATTAGAGGTTCTCTCTAGCAGACCTTTGGCTTCCAGCAGAGCTTTAACTTTAACAAATCTTGTAAACAGTCTTTAGTCAACAGAGTTTAGAGAACAGATGTTAAGTCTTTGCCATTGGAGGGAGCTGATCTTCAAAGCATTATTATTAAGGATCAGATGCAATAGATTATTTTGGCTTTCCAATCATCTATTCTTTTGTGGGGTCCACTAGATCCAACAATCTCCCCTAGAATAGATGATGCCAAAACTCCTCTTTATTATTGATCTTTATTTTTCATCAACATTTCCCTGATTTTCCCTTTGAATTGTAGTTCAAAGTTCAAGGAAATCATGTCTTTAAAATCCATTTCAAGTTGAAGTTTCAACAGATCTTGGAGGTCATCTGCATTCAGACCATATGCATCCTCCATTCTTCGCTTTTGAACTTCACCATCTGATCTGAGCAAGGTCATTTCATGGGTGTCTAGGATGACTTCCACTGTAGAATTTTTGGATCAGTTGGTTTTCTTGGGTGAAGATTTATTTCTGATGAGTTTGGTGATTGAGGCCTGCTGACAAGATTTTTAATTGTTTCTCTGAGTTTCTCACTTGAAGGATCTATGTGATAGAGCAGTTGGTTCTTGATTCCCTCCTTTCTATGTTCTTCAAATAACTATTCATCATCCTTAGCCATCTGCTTTTGCCTTTTTGCTTGATTCAAGGCAATTGTTGATAAGCCAGAGGTTGAGGATTGCTTTTTAAGTGTTTGGGACTGTTGAGGGATAACCACTGTTGGACATGTTGGCTTTCTTGGAACTGTAGGATCCTTTTTCTCTTAAATGTTCTAGTCTTTTGTAAGTTTCAACAACTTTGTATTCTGACCATGTGGCAACAGCTCTAGCAGTACTATACTTTGCAGCAACAAGTTCTTCTCTCATTCTCTTTAGCTTCAAAGTCTTGTTTTGATCAATTGGTTTGCCTTTCTTCCAAACTGGTGGAGTTTGTCTTGAATTCTTTCAATCTCTTCCTTGAAGGCATCTGGTGACCAATCTTTGAATTGTGATCTAGTTGCTTTGTATGGTTTGTGTTGCATGATGTGATCAAGGTAATCCTGATTCAGTTCTTCATCAAGCTCAACAGTTGTTAGCTTCTCAGACATGGACTTTCACAAGTCCTTAGGAAAATCCTTATCTTTCTTACCTTGCCAAGTTCTAGTGATAATATTCCTTCTACAGTCCTGTCATCTTTCCCTTTGCTCATCTCCTTAGAAATATTCTCAGCTTGTCTTGCCTTTAGCTTTCAAATACTCATATAAGTTTCTAGGCTTGTGATAACCAAAGAGAGATGGAAAGACAGTTGTGATGTATCCTCTATTATATAGAAAGACTCAATTTCTCCTTTAATTGCTAGGAGTTCTAGAGGATACTGAGCAGCTAATAGGATGATAGATGGTGGTTGATAGATTGGAATTGAAGTGGTTTTGGATGGATGTGATGAGAGTGGTGTGGCTGGAATGGGAGCAAATGATAAGGGAATTTGTGATGGAATTCCCTCATCATTTTATTGCACAACAAAAGTTTTTCTTTTGCGTGTGAATTTGATTTAAGGTGAAGGTGAGCATGTTGGTATTCTTGATGGTGTGGATAATGGCTGGGTAAGTGTAGGAAGTGTTATCATGGAAGTGGTTTGGTTAACATTTGCTGGAACATTTGTTGTACCAGCTTCTAGGTGTGGTGGTGGTCTAGAAACATTTGCTGGAACATCTGTTGTTCCAGCATCTGTTTGTTCAGTTGGTGGTGATTTTGGTAATGGTGATGGATTTCTTTTAAGTGATGGTTTGGTTTTGATTGGAGTAGAGGATACATGTTTTGTGGGCATAGCAATGGTTTTAGGAGAGGTGGTAATTGACTGTCTAACTTTTCTAGTTGACTTTCTCCTTTTTGAAGTACCAATATCTTCTTTCTCCATCTGCTTAGCCTGTTCTTCTTCAATTAGTTGGGAAGTATTGATTTCTAGTGTATCTTCCCTTCCTTGCTTTTTCTGAGGCATTTTCTTCTGCTATCTTGTTTAGGATCTCATCAATCCCTTTTTCACTAGTAGCATTTGATGCCTTAGTAGAGGTTTGAACAGACCCTGGCTTTTGCTGTTGCACTTTTGTATCTTGTTGCAACTTTCTCAACTTATCACTCTCCCCCTTTTGGCATCATCATCTAATTTATCTTGAAGAACTGTTGCAGAACTGTTGCAGGGGCAGAGCAAGTGGTCTTAACAAGATGTTCTCTAATGGCCTTGATGTCTGCTTGGGTAATCTTGTATCTGGCCTCAACCATGTTCCTTATGAGTTCCATGTGAGCGTTATGGTTGATGTCAGCCAAATTCCTTTGAGCTTGGATGATGGGTTGTACTGATTTCCACAGCTCATTGGCAATTTGCTAAGTAGAAGGTTGATTTTAAGAATTTTGTAACATCTGCTTCATCATATCTTTCATTTCATCTATTGAAGCTTCCATAGATGTCATTCTCTCCGTCAAATCCATGTATCTTCATTCATCACCTAAATTAATAGAATCATCTGAATTCCTACCAGAGGTAGTTGTATTTGAATCCTTAATAGGAGAAGACTCCAAATTAATAGACTCAAATGTGCCTTTTTCTTGGTATTGGGGACTTCCAACTAGAACAGAGGTTACAATTGTAGCCTCAACAGTTGTTGCCTTCAAGGAAGACTTATAGATGTAACCAATGTCCAACTGAAACGAAGTTGTGTCATCAGTTGTAGTGGTTGTTTCACTTGAACTACCACCAAGAGTTACTTGTAACTCATGGGGTGTAGCCTTCTCAGCTGTTTCTGGGTTAGCAACTTGATTTTTCTCAGACTCAGTCACTTGTAGAGGCGTGGTCTCTTTAACTGGTGATTGAGAGGAACTGATTTGTGTCTGAGTTTTATCAATTCCCTGAAACAGAGGTATAAATGTAGATGGAATTATGGGAGATGTTTGTGGAGTGGAAAGAGAATTTGCCTTGGGAGATGGATTGTAAAACATACTTTAAAGTGAAAGATCTGCCTCATAGTGTGGTATCCCTGTGCTTACAACTTGATCCTTTTGTGAGGATACAAGAGGAGCTTGGCTTTTGGGTGAAGATCTTGCCATCTGTTGTGAGGAAGTAGCAACAGTGGTTTCTAGTGACTTTGGTGATGTCACAAGTTTATCTTCTGGGATCTCATCTTCCAAAGGTGCCTTTTTATTTTGTTTGGTTTTGGTGGGCTTTTTGGATGTGGCAAGTTTCTTTTTGGATTTGGCTGGTGTGAGTTTCACAACACCGGTTGTGGTGTCATGATAACTATGAGTAATAGGCTCAACAACATAGGTTTGAGCAATGGATGTGGACTTATTTAGATTAGGCTCATCACCCTTTGCTTGTGTTTTGAAAGCTTTAGACTCTTTATCAGACATTCTTGTAAAAGTTTCATTTCTAAGGCCTTTCATTTTAAAAACAACACCTTGTTGAAAATCTTGTTTAGCATATTTGCTCTGATGAATGAATGTACCATTTTGTAATTGCTTAACTTGGAGACCAAGAAAGCATTGAAGTTCACCAATGGCACTCATCTCAAACTCTGTTGTCATGAGTTTCCTAAACTCTTCACACATGGCATTGCATGTGGATCCAAAGATGATGTCATCCACATAAACTTGGACAAGCATCAAATCCTTTCCTCTCCATTTTAAAAACATAGTTTTATCAATTTTACCTCTTGTAAAGCCTATAGATAAGAGAAAGGTGGATCGAGTTTCATAGCAGGCTCTAGGTGCTTGTTTCAAGCCATGTAGAGCTTTGTTAAGCTTGTAAACATGATATCGATAAAAAGCATCTTCAAAACCATGGGGTTGGCATACATATACCTCATCCTTGATCTTGTCATAAAGGAATACACATTTGATATCCATTTGATACACCTTAATGTTGTGGTTGGCAGCAAAAACTAAGAACAAACTGATGGCTTCTAGTCTTGCTACAAATGCAAAGGTTTCATCATAATCAATGCCTTCTTCTTGTCTATAGCCTTGAACCATAAGCCTAGCTTTGTTCTTGACAACAATGCCCCTTTCAACTCTTTTGTTCTTGAAGACCTATTTTGAGCCAATTGGACATACATCCTTAGGCAATGGTACAATTTCCCATACTTGTTATCTTTTGAACTGTAGGAGCTCTTCTTGCATGGCTTCGACCCATCTGTTGTCTCTCAGTGCCTCTTTGTACTTGACAGGTTGTGTGAGTGATAGAAAACCAGCAAAAACACAAATGTTTTGGGATTAACTTCTTGTGAGTGCCCCTTCATTGATGTTGCCAATAACTTGGTTTGGTGGGTGATTTTTAAGGTAGATAAGATCTCCTTGTATGGAATGATGGCATTAAAAGGTTAAGGCTACAGTTGGGATCATCTGAGCTAAAATCTATTGGCAATTTTGAAGAGCCAACATCTGTTTGAAATGGAGGTGGATGTATAGGTGGGATAGGTGTAGAGATGGGTTGACTTTTGTTCACAGAAGATGGACTTTTGTCAACAGTGGTTGACTTGATGAGATGGCAAATATTTTAGGATCAACAACAGTTGATGTACCAGTGGTAGAGTTTTGGCAGTTGTTATGAACATCTATTGCTCTGGTGGTGGAAGTGACTTTATATTATGGGATCACAATGTCATATCCATAGTCTTGATGAGAAGACTGTGGTGTACCTGCATGGTTAGTCTTGACAGACACATCTTCAAATGTAAATTTATCTAAGTCAAATAGTTCTACAGGATTTGTTGGGATTTTTAAAGAAGAAAGTTCATCGAACTTTACATTCAAAGTCTCTTCGACACACTTAGTCCTTGTGTTAAACACTTTATAGGCTTTAGCAGTAGTTGAGTATCCCAGAAAATAACCACAATCAACTTTGGCTGCAAATTTTAAAATAGAATCTTTTAAGTTTAAAATGAAGCATGGGCGGCCAAATATTTCATAAGCAGTCTTTTGATGACTAGGGTTAATCAAAACTCTGTTTTGCACATAGCAAGCAATGTTGATAGCATCTTCCCAAAAAGACAAGGGTAAACCTAAGTCTGCAAGCATTGTTCTGGCAGCTTCAATTAGAGTTCTATTATTTCTTTCAACCACCCCATTTTGTTCTGGTGTTCTTTGGATGTTGTATTGCCTTACAATCCCTTTTGACACACAAAAGACATCCAACTCCTTATTTTTAAACTCCGTTCCATTGTCACTCCTAAAGACTGTTACTGGCAAGTCAAATTGCTCTTCAACTTATCTTACAAAACCTACAAAGTTCCTGCAGTCTCATCTTTAGAGTGTAAAAAGTAAGTCCATGTAAACCTTGAAAAATCATCAACTATAACAAGACAATACCTCTTCTTTTTAAACTCATGATTTTAACAGGGCCAAACAAGTCCATGTGTAATAGTTGTGAACACTGATTTATTTTGGACTCTTCAATGGATTTGTATGAGCATTTATGTTGTTTACCTTTTAGCAGGAAACACAATGCTCATCACATGTGAATTGTTTTGATGGAAGACCTCTAACAAGACCTTGTTTTGAGAGTGTGGTGATAGTTTTTAGATTTGTGTGACCTAGCCTGCTATGTCATTGTTCTGTCTCTTTGTTAGAGGCAACTGAGAACAGAGATGCATTAGACATAGGATTATCTTTCATCATATCTACCACATACACATTGCCACTCCTATAAGCAACAAGCAGTGCTTTGCTCTCAACTATGATTTATTCAATCTTTTTTACCACATCTTGCCCAACAATCTTACAATTTTCCTTAGTGAAAAATGACCCAAAGTCTTTGTCACTCATTTGAGACACACTAAGGAGGTTAAATATAAGATTGTCAATAAGATTGACATTTTCAAACTTAAGTTTACCAGCTTGGACTGTCTCTAACCCCAACACCTTCCCTTTTGAATTGTTACCAAAAGATATATCACCCCCTCCATGAGCAAGAAAGTCTTTGAGAAGGGCTCTACATCCTGTCATGTGTCTAAAGCCTCCACTATCTACATACCATAAACTATCAAAGCATGCAAAAGCTCCTTGAACATCAGTAACAAATTAGTTTTGGTGAGTTTCCAAAGCCAAAATGGCTTTGGATGGGGTCACAAACATTCCAGCCTCAAGTCCAGGTAAATGGTTAGAGTTTAGAACAGATTTTTGAAAATATGTTGTGGACCATTTCATGTTAGATGGCTATAACCATGGGGATGCTTGTTCACTCTTGGTTTTGAAGGTCTTTTGTAGGCCTCATAACAAGGTGGTACTTTCTGATAAAGTGGTTGGCCATATCCTCTTGGAAATTGGTTTGCTGGTGGTGCATTTGTTACCTGAACTTCTCTGGGAGGAGAGGTTACATTCAGTTGTTTGGTAACAAATGTTTGGACTGGGAAAAAAGTCTGTTTGGGCTTTCCCTTTGTAGTACTAGCCCTTGGATTCTCAAGTTTTTTTTATTTATACTCATTTTTCTTAACATCAAAATTTTGAGATAAACACATTCTTGAGTTTTGTGATTTTTTTGCCACAAATGATGCACTGAGATGCAGCAACAATCACACTGGTTTTGTATTGTTTATATCATATGCTTTTAAATGAAAACAATCTTTAATCACATGATTTTTCTTTTCATAAAAGTTACAAAACAAGTTTGATATCTTGTCTCTCTTCTTCCCTTTTTTCACCCTTTTTCTCAATAGATGTTATAACATCTGCTAGAAGGTCTTTAAGAGAATGATCTTGACTTGAGGTGCTTTTACACCTCCAATGGTTGAGAAATCCATTGGCATAAAGTATTCAATAATGTCACATTTATCTGACCAGGTAGGTTTAAATTGATATTTTTTCAAATTCCTTAAGAGTTCAGGATCCTTCTAGTCTTTCTAAAACAATTTTCTTACCATTTGGTTCAGTGACTTTAATTTCTTGACCAGCCATATTTGTTTGAATAATTTCAACCAAACCATACTCATTTACAATAGTGTTTTGTGAAACTTGGTCATTTTTTCGAAAACCTATGCTAAATTTCACATTGCTTTTGATTTGTTTTTCTAACATCAACTCATAACCTTTGCAAGATTCTACCCATTTTTCACATGTGATCTGGGTATATTCAAGCTCCTTTTTACAACTCTGATATTTTTCTATCATAGATGGAGTTGATCCTTGGTTATGCTTGATTCATGTTTGAGACTGCTGATTTCACTTTCTTTTTCAAACAATTTTGATTTTAACTTTTTGGCAAGTTTCTCAAACTTAATTTCATCATCTAAGATCTTGTTTCTAAGGTTTTCATTTACCTCTTTTATGTTTGCAAAAACAATAATGCATTTATCAAAACATAAGTCTTTAAGGACCTGAGGTGATACCTTAGCAGCAACCATCATAGCACAATCACATTCTCCTTCACAAACACTGGAATCCCATGGATATGACTCAGGATTTATCATTTCTTCACCAACCTTTTCTTCTGAAACATCTATTTTAACATTTTCACAAACAACATCAGGATTAGACACCACTTCCTCAGACTCAACCTCTTCTAGTATTGTCTCTAGTACCATAAAACAAGAACCCTCATGTTGCTTTTCAGAGTTGCAACTAAAGCAAAATTATCATCAGTAAGTTCTTCAGGTAAGCTACTCCAGTCAACAAAGCCTTTTGTAAAAAAGCTTTGTTGACTGGTCTCTGCCTAAGCAGAGGTTTGTGCAGCTTGTGGTGCAGGTTGCACTTAAACCTAAGGAACTGATGCTTGAACATATGGTATCAGAGAAACAGTGGTTTGGGCATACTGTTTTGGAATAGTGGTAGCAGGGTGTGCAAAGTGAGCAGTGTTTTCTTGTGTGGAGCAGGGGTATATTGGGAATAATGTACAACGTTTTGAGTGTTTTGAGGTCTAGGACTTGGATGTGTGTTAAGTGGACCACTTGTTTGACTTCTACACTCTCTAGCAAAGTGTCCTAACCTATTGCACTTGTAACACTTGATTTTAGATTTATCAAACCCAACTTTTAACCCTCCATGCAACCCTGAAAATTTTCTACCAGTTCTTTTGTAAAACTTGCTAGTTCTAACGCTCAACAAGGCAAGTTGGTGTAGGATGTCCATTTCTTCCAAATCAGTGGGGTTAAAATGTTGAAGATCATTTAACTCAAAAGATAAGTTGTTAGAAACTTGGTTTTCCCTATTTGTTGCAAAAGCATAATTGGGTGAGTAAGAGTTAGAGTTGAATGCTCCACCAGAAGTTATGTCAATGAAATGATCATAACCCTGATCCTTACTACCACAAGAGGTTTCCTCTTGACCAAAAAGTGTTGTGCTACCAAAAGCATAGTCATCGATAACTTTTCCTGACTCATGAAGCTTCTTTTTCTGGTTAAGCTCTCTTTCATAAGCTAAGAGCCTACCATGAAGGTAAGTCAAAATCAACTCTTTGAAACCAACATAGTTTCTAGTTAGAAAAGCAATAGTGTCCCATTTTTCTTATAGTGATTTTAGAAATCGGCTATTCAAAGTTGAATTAGGCAAATTAACATCTACCAGTTTTAACTCACTTATTAGACAACTAAACTTCTCGAACTGTTGAGTTAATGATTCTTCTTTAACATGACAAAATGTTTCATATAATTGGTTTAAAACTTCTCGGTTGTTTTCGATAACTTCCTTGGTGCCACCAAACTGCTCTTTCAAAGCATTCCACAACTCCTTAGCACTGTTGCAATGCAATAGGCCATCATAGATATCATTCGGCAAAGCCGTAGCAACGATGCTAAATGCCTTGGCATCTAGCTCAATTTTCTGGAAATCTTGCTCGGAGTAGTTTTCAAGCTTCTTTGGTACTTACACTTTGGGGTCTTGTATGTTTTGAGACATTTTTTATTGTTTACAAACAGGTTTTTGTTTAAAAATACTTTGAACGTAAATAAACTTTTACTCTATTTTCAATCCAACAAACAAAGAATATTAGTAGTAGAAGCTAAGATGTTTATACCAAACTAATTGTTTAAATCGAATTTGATTGACCAAGCTCTGATACCAATTGTTAGGATCTGAGTTTGTATTGTTGTGATCGTTTAAGATAAAATAATGAAAGTAGATAAATAAAGATGAAATATGCAGCAAAAATGATAAACTTTAAATCACAACAATAGAGACATTGCTTTCATCAACATGATTTTGTAAATATTGATTCACGTATGCATGAAAGATTTACAACTCCCCCTCAGCCTGATCACTCCTCTTTGTTCGTACAAAATGTCAAGAAGAAAAGTGATAAATAGAACAGTACATGCACTATTCTATTTATAGTACAAATCAAACATCTGAAGCATCTAAGCTGACGTAACCTAGAAAGCGACATTTAACAGTCCAACAAACTCTAACATTTGCTAGACCTAAAACACTGTTACATTGATTTACATATAAACTTTGTTGATAACATCTATTGAGATATCCTCTTTTAAGCTTTAATCTCTGTTGGTCTTCAACAGACCTTTTGTTTCAACAATATTTTGTTCTTCATTAGAGGTTCTCTCTAGCAGACCTTTGGCTTCCAGCAGAGCTTTAACTGTAACAGATCTTGTAAACAGCCTTTAGTCAACAAAATTTAGAGAACATGTGTTAAGTCTTTGCCGTTGGAGGGAGCAGATCTTCAAAGCACTATTATTAAGGATCAGATGCAGTAGATTATTTTAGCTTTCCAATCATCTGTTCTTTTGTGGGGTCCACTAGATCCAACACCTTTTAACTATAACCCGTTATCCGGGCTCATAATCCATGTGTTTCGTGCTCCTCTTACCCGGTTTGCGTTTACGTTATTTGACCCATTATGATGTTTAAGCACTTAAGCTTAAACCATCCACATTCTTCTAATGAGATTATTCCCTTTCCATTAACCTCGTCCTTACTACATTGGGCGTATATGTGTTTATTATAAGAATCCATGGTATCATGTGTTTACTAGTTACTTGGCTAAGGTAAACATTCAACACATGGTATGTATGACCTTATTATAACTAACATTTTACCTCCCACGTAAGTAAATTATCGGTTCATGTCGGTATCTCCAATTTTATTTGGTAAAACCTCTTTTTATTGTTATTTAACAATTATTAGTTTTACCCATTTTCGTCTCAAAACATATAGACTGTTTCCATTTTATATAACTTTTATGCAATCACATTCATCAATGTGATCATTACTTTTTCTCATATGATATTATTAAGAATGTCTACTTGGATGGTCACCCTCATCCAAGTTTTTTTTAAATTATTTATATGTGAACTCTTTTGTACTTTTGTTATTCATCATTGAGAATAACACGAATTTCCCACCCAATTTCTCTTGGAAATATCATCCTGTATAGGATAGATAGGTATCCTATCCAGGTTTTCCCAAGTCTTATATTTCAATATGCAATTGTCATTCATTGCTTGAATGTTTCATAAGATCGTTCATACAATAATTAAAGTGTGCACCTGGGTGATACTCGCCCTGATGGGCTTTCATTGTTGTTCGACCTTTATTTGGTATCATTACTTCGGACCATTCATCATCACAGTGGTAGATCAACAGACTCCCGACATCTTCATGTGCGAGCGTTATTCTACTGAAATATTCATAAAAGATTAGTAACGTTAAAATTAATAAGCGCTTGCACTATAGTACAAGGCTTTCTACAATACTTATGAACAATTCGCTAACCATACCGGTGTTTCACCAATTCATTTGGGGGTAACATGCTTTAACACGATAGCCCTATGTGTTATATACAAATATTCAAAAACTGCTAGACCGTAAATGTTCAAAATAACTTACCGGAGCATGCGACCAAGTCTTGAACCAAACACTTTAATTCCTGAAACCTTGAGCTCTGAATACCACTTGTAACAATCTAACCAATTTTAATGAATATTTTAATAAATAATGATAATTGTTCCCAGATTTTTTTATATCTTGAATATCAAACAAGTCTAGGTTGAATGACAACCAGACAATCCGACATAACGTAGTATTACGCAAAATTTATTGTTTATAAATGATTTTTAAATCTCTAAATCTTCATAGCGTATGATCATGCGATGATCCCACAAAAATGTGGTTTAGGAGTGTTCGAATCTTCGCGTGCTTGGTCGTCCTTCCGTCTAGTTCCCACCTTAGAGAGAATCTTATCATAAACACTAAAAACAATTAGTGTTTAAGTTCAAAAGTCAACATGAATGAAAATAATGAAAACAGGCATGTATGCTGAAAGAGGGCTCCATCGCGCCACGCAACGGAGCACCTTTGTCCCGTCGCGTGGCACAACACGGTCTCTTTTTCATCAAGTTTCCATAGCTCGCAGTTTTCACCCCTGCACGATATCTTGCCAAATTTTCACATTTTTTGCAGTGAACTTGGCCCAACTTCAATTTATCATTTTTAAAACCTTCCTCCATAACTACGGCTTTAACTCCTTGTTCCGAACCGGATCCTTTAGCCTTTTAAACCATTAGTTAGGTTTGTAGTTATTTACCCAACCAACCTATTAGGAGGTATTTCGCATTATACTCATGTCTCCTACTTTTTATCAATGCTCTAGTCATTTCTACCAACCATAACTCGAATGTGGTTGGTTACATTAGATAAACCTTAATTTTTTAATTATTTTATTCTCGTGTAGCGTGTACCAAAAACGACCTGTTATGAGACGTTAAGCCAAAAGATTAAGTCTCCCACCTTTATGCTACCGGAAGGATCAACTCGTTCCAAGGATTCATTATCAAATATACCCTTAACAGTAGTTGACCCAAAACCCCTTATCCGAGTGCGTTTTAGTCAAATTTAAGTTCTTTTTCTAATTCGGAGAAGTTTTTAAGGTCAGATGAAAACTAGGGGCACTTTTAACTCGTTATCCCGTCTAGATTTATCATGTCCCTAAGGACATAAAGGTTTCTAATGGTTTAGTAATTTTAAACTCATTTAGCCGTAATTTCACATCATAGACATTTTATTGGCACTAAATGTCCTTTTACCCAAATACTGCATATATCTCTTTTGAGTTAATCTAGTTACCACATCTGGCCCAACTATCTTTCATCGGGCCTTAAGCCGTTACCGAAATATAATCTTTTACGCATACCTGGCGCGGGTCTAAGCGATGACCCAGAATCCATACCTTGCGGTTCTATTTGCTAATCCTGGAAATGCATGCCCATACATTATGTTTACATGTAAGTAAAACAAAGCATTAAATGTCATATCTAAATGTTAATAACATCACCATTTGAAATGTTTGACTCGGTTGTCCAATTGACCCATTCATAGCTTACTCTTTTGGCGTTTCGACTAACCATGTATGGTTTATTGCTAAAAGGTGCATACTTATCATGTTACTCATTTGACCCGTTTTGGTTCGCATTAGCAAGTGTTTGCACCAAAAACACATCTTTACTTGTTTGACCAGTTTTGATTCGCTTTAGCAAGTGTTTATACCAAAAACCCATCTTTACATCTTTGACTCGTTTTGGTTCGAGTCAACAAGTATTTACACCAAAAACTCATCTTTACTTTGTATAAAAAAGTTTTAATCGGTTCGGATAGTATTCAAGTTACGTATTAAGTTTACATATGTATGCAAATTACTATAAAAGTCAATATGCAACCCCGTTTTGGTTCACGTCAGCAAGTGTTACACCAAAAACTCATATTTACTTGTTTGACCTGTTTCATGGTTTACATCATAGGGTATTGTCTTAACAAACTTTCATTTACCACTGACATTAGTTCATCATAATTTTACTCGTTTTGACCCGTTTCATGGTTTACACCATGAGGTCTCCTCTTAACATTTATTCGGTTAACCACATCTTAACTAAAATATTTCCATCACATAATGCGATTCTATTTTAGGAGGTGTAAGCTTTACTTACTTTGCGTCCGTTCAAGCTTACATGCATAATTGACTCGTCTGACCCGTTCCTTTCCAAGCTACCACCTAGCTTGTCATGTGTCAAACTATCACATAATATCAACAAGATGATTAAATTATCATCAAACACCATGACCATCACCTTATGGATTTATATACCATGTTTACCAATCCATTCTACTTTCTCTGTTAGTTTGACTTTTAAAATTAAAACCACCAATTGACATATATGGATACAATTCAAGTTCAATAAAAATCATTTAGGCATTTTATCAAACACTTGATGGACATCATTTTTAGGCCATCAGATTAGCTAATTTTTCCAACCAAAATCACCATGTATATTTCAACTCAACAAATTCATATACTTTCTAGCGTCAAGTTAACATAACTTTCAATTATCATAAGCTAATTCATCCTTTTGACCAACATAATTCATGGGTTTAATTCTCATGTCAAAACCCAATTCTAGTCACTTCAAAATACTTATCAAAATCCACAAATTATTCAAGTAATTCACACATACAAGCAAGTATGATGATTATGAACATATATTCATCATCAATTTCATCACACTAACAAAAATATTAAACTCAACGGTACCACCTTCAAGTTCCTCCATATACTACTCCTAACCAAAACATAAATTACTACATACCTTATGATCTCCAAGCTTAAATGTTCAATAATTTATGTTCATGTATGTGATTTCGCCCCAGTTCACCTTTCAATTTGTCAAACAAGATGGACTAAGCCCCCCCCCCCCCCCCCCCCTTCTTCTCCTGGTTGACACACATACACATGTGTGTGTGTGTTTTTGTTACTTTTGCTTTCTAATAAATCCAGTTTCAAATTGCCTCACTTTAGTCCCTCATGTTTTGGCTTTGTTATAAAAGACCATCGTTTAGTCAATTTACTAACACATAACATGTTTTTAACTACGTTAATATTCCTAGTTGCGCACTTCCCCTTCATTATCAACGAACATGATAATTCTATTTACTAACTTCAGGGATCCTACAACCCGACTTAGATTATGTACCGATAGCCCAGACCTTTTATAAACCTTATTTTCTAAAAAAAATTTACTCGCTTTTTTATAACATTAGGTTTATTTATTTAAATCCTTATATTTACGGGTTAACTTTTACCATTAACGGTATTTTACCCGCTTATCCCCAATTGATTTGGTTTAATTACCAAGTCCATTTTTGAGGTCTTACATATAACCTGACATACTTTCTGAACAAGAATACATACAACAGATATAACAACTACACGTAATAGATGAAAATATATTATTAGAATATAGTTCAAATAAAAAGGAGTCCTTTAAATTAAAAGTTGGGGACGATTTTGGTGCTGAGACTTGTAAAAAGTTTGTGACTGCATTTCAATATAAAAAAGTCATCCACATGTTAAAAAAAATAGTGCAACAACACAAATGCTCCCACCAGAATCCAACCAACACTTAAGGTATTTCTAAGTTAAAAAATTCTGCAAAAGAATGACACCAACAAATTATATATTGAAAGAAACTTACTGGCCAGTAAAGTTTTTTGGTAATGTCCCATCCACCTCGACACCGTTTGAAATGGTTAAGAATGTCCAACCTCTTCATTCTTGACCCTGCCAATACAAGCGACTCGGAGGGTGTTTCCGCCGGCCCAACCACTTGCGTCAACAACTCAGACCCGAGAAGTTTCACCGATGCCATCTGGTCGAGTCATGTATCGGTCAACTTGATCAATGGCAAGATGATAACGACGAATGGCATTATATTACTCAAAACACCCAACTAGCTCAAATATATTAATAGCACATGAAAGGCTAAGTTCATATAGACTGCTTCCAGTGAGATATGACACTAACCTTATGAAAGAAGTTTTACCATGTTGTTGGACCTATCAGCAAGACCAACAATTAATGATACGGACATTGTGCCACACTTTCCAAACTTTGTGCTGACCTTGCAATATTTTAGTTGACATGAAGAGTCAATTTGAGGCTCAATTTGAGATTTCCCAACACTGACATTTTTAGAATAGTCAAAAAGATAAAAGGAGACTACCTCTTAGCAATAACATATCGCTATATCTGATTCCATTTATATTCTGCTTTCTTAAGTTCCAACTCTCACGTTTGATATAAAACATCCTACCCTGCACGATAATATTATATAATTTGCAATGTAACGTATTAACTGTGTCCTTTAAAATGTAGGGAAAAAAAGACAATCAAATAAACCAAATAGACATATGAAATTGAAGACTTGATAAATGTACAATAGAGATCAGAGATTTATGGCCAATGATAAATTTACACTACAAGTATCGACTGAAAATGAAATTATAATTATTTTTACCTAAAGATGATAGAGCAGGAGCGTTAGTGAAAGCTGGATTCCAGAGACATAAAAATTTTATAAATAATTGCTGCTATAATATATCCAAATAGCTTATGAAACACTAAAACATCCATGGTCAAAGAACAACAACCAATATACTACATATAGATGATAACAAACATCACAAATCAAAACATACTAGTAGCCGCTGACCGTTAACCAAATGGAAACGCCAGCGGTCCATCACGAAGAAAAAGTAACACCTGAAATTAGCAACTACAATCGAAGCAATGATGAAAATCTTTCATAAAATCCGGATTTAACAACCGATATCAAACAATCACCAAGGATGGGCAGAATCCAAACTTGGTGATATTCAAGAAAACCGAAAATAAGAAAGAGACGATCGAGATGAACAAGAATAACACGCGAATCACTTTCAAACTTGCGTACGATTCTATTACTTGAATAAGCAAAACTATCTAATACAAGTTCTTCACCTCTCATTCTCTCTAGAGGAATTCTCTATGATGGAGGCTCCTCTGTAAAGGCTTAACCTTAGAAATGCTATAACATTAGCTTATATACTTAGGGTTTGCCCACCCCCCATATGGGCTTCCCTTGGGCTTGCTTCTCCCACGTGGCCTAAGGCATGCCCAAATGACCTATAAAGGTCCAAAACCTAATATAAACTGACTCAATTAATCCCAGTTCGCAACCATATATGTTGCATATATTTGATGCGTCAGTCTCACACTTCTAGGGCCTAGCAGTCTCCCTTAGACTGGTGCATCAAATTGTCTTCATAGCATGAATTCAGCAACGTCTTCAAAGAAGTCTATGGTTGTCGCTATGCTGCAAATGTTGTGGAAGTTCTTGACTTCTGAACTCCTCAGCACTGTGTCTCTTTCTTCTTCTCTTGCGGTTAGCTTCATATCAGGATCTCGATCAACTTTGCTTGAAACGTCTTTGTCAAAAAGAAAGCGAGAGGAGGATTCTCAGCAGCTCTTTTCTTCTTCAATCTTTCTCTTTCAAGCAAACAGGTTCATAGGTACTTCTTCAAGAATATTATCATTGTCAAACGATGACTCGTATCTTGTTCTTCTGACTTAGGTTGTTAGGTCCTAGAACTGTGAGACTGAAGCATCAAATATATGTAACAGTCTATGGTAGTTAACTGGGTTTAACTAGGTTAGTTTGTATTAGTTTTGGACCTTATAAGGTCATTTGGGCATGTCATAGGCCATGTGGGCCAGGCAAGCCCATTAGGGTTATGCCTTACCCTAGGTATATATGCTAAACTTATGTCATTTCCTAGGGTTAGACTTTTGGAGACTTTTAAGTTTTCTCTGGAGAACCTTCATCTTGTACCAGACGGTTTTGCTTGTTCAAGTAATAGAATCGTGTGCAAGGTGTTAAAGTGAATTTGTTATTGTTCTTCATCATTTCGGTTTTCTTGAATCATCTCCAAGTTTGGATTCCGCCCATCCTTGGTGATTGTGTGATATCAGTGTTAGATTCGGATTACCGGGACTTACAAGTGGTATCAGAGCCAGTTGAACCTGTTTTCCAGGCTCAGATCGGATATTACACGATTCTGTTCGGTTTCTGCTGAAGAAACACGAAAAAGAACACGAAGAAGATTCAAGCATTTCGAATCAACATTCAAGGATTTCAGATTTTCTGGTTGCATTTCGGATTGATTTCGGATTAATCTGCTGCATTTCGGATTAAAATCTAGCATTTCGGATTGATTTCGGATTAATCTGCTGCATTTCGGATTAAAATCTTGCATTTCAGATTGATTTCGGATTATTTGCTGCATTTTCGGATTAAAATCTTGCATTTCGGTATTGATTTCGGATTAAAATCTTCAAGGATTTCGGATTTTCAGCAGATAAGACAGGCTCTTCGGATTCTTCCATTCCGGATACATTCTCAATGTTGCTGTGTGTCTGATAGCATTCCGGATTACTGTTCCGGATTCTCACTGTTTTTGTGTATCTGATAGCATTCCGGATTACTGTTCTGGACTGAAATAGTGCTTCTTGGATTCCATCTCGGATACTATTCCGAATTACCATCTCAGATTAGCATCTCGGATCACTGTTTGAGATTTCATCTCGGATTGTTAACCTGAGTTACTGTTCCGAATTTGGTACTGTTCCGAGTTACACCATAAAGGTGGAAATTTTAACCAGCTGATGTAACCAGAGTTAAACGTTTTCATACAGAGAATTTGATCCATAGACAATTTTAACAAACCGGTTGCACGGCTAGACTCGTGTGATTTTTAGGACAAAAAAAGGCACGAAAATTCCTAAAATCACATCTGGCAGTATATATCGTTGGAATCGTATCGTCGAGACGAGTCTAACGGTACATTTTGGTAAAAACAGTTTTCAGACATTTTTATCGTGTTTACCGGTCCTATTTCGATTATCAGAAGATGTTTGCAGCCCAAACTCAGCATCGAGTCTGCAGGATGAAGTGAAGGAAAAGCTGAATGAGTTTATCGGAGACTACAATGTTGATCCGGTTGCTGACTATGTGATGCTTTTGCTTGACCGTGGAAGGCAAAAAGGGATGTAAGGAATGATTTGAATAGCTTTTTGGGTGATGGCAAAGACTCTTTTGTATCTTGGTTATGGGATCGGTTATAATCAAACCAAGATCTCCAAGATCCATACGCAAAATCAACTGAGTCTAATCCTGAAGAAGTGTCTGAGCAGAAACCTCAACCACAGCAAGCAGCAATCAGCAGCCCAGCACCCCAAACTCAACCTTAAGCCCAAACTAACGCTGATAAATCTAGCTCGTCTATTGACACAGTCAACTCTTTTTTGTGCACTGAACCTTGCAGGAATAGGGTTGCTTAACTCAGGGCTCTTAATTCCAAAATGACTGATGAATACAAAAATTCAATGGCTCAGTGCATCAACCTTCAAGAAAGCAACAAGTTACTCAAAGAAAAGGTTGAAGCACAAAAGAAAGATATAGCTCAACTCCACCTGGACAGAAATCAATAGAAATGTTGGGTCCATAATTACAAAACCAGATTAGAATAAAAAACCATGGAACGCGACTTGGTAAGAGTTGAGCTGGGACTTCTTACTGGAAAATATCAACAAAATGAAGTGAATATAAAGAAGTTTGATACATATAGCAAGCTTGTTCAAGACGTGTGCAATGTGCAGCTGGCATATAAGGGGAACAAAGGGAAGGGTTTGGGATTCAGTCAGGTTGCCCCACCGTATAATCACAACTACACAACAATGCCTGAAACCAATGAAGATATTAAGAAAGCACAGCATATGGTGTATGGCAAACCCAATGATTATATGCCAGACGCACGGGAACCATCTGGTGCCGTTGACTCTTCAAATGATTCAGCTAATGAAGCGAGAGCTGATGTGAACAAGGATCCAAGTGCGTAAACTGAACAATCTGAACCTTCTGCTACGGATGAAAAGGTTCAGAGTAAGCTAAAAGAGCAGAAAAGAGCAAATTGGAGACGAGGAAAGGAGAAGTCCAAACATCAAGGACAGTCACGTTCCCCAAAATCATCAGTGGGCAGCAATAGCCCTCAAAAGGCTAGTGTTGGGAAAAATGCCATTGTTAAGCCGGTCTTTAATGGAAAATGTGAAATATATGCTTTTGACCGTGCTAGCAAAGCTTTTGGAAAGGTTGGGGAGATTTCTGAAAAGGATTTGCAGTCTAAACAAAATAAGAAAAATCAAAAGAAATCTCCACAAAAGAAGAAGGCCCTTGCAAACGACAAGTACAAACATCCAAATTCATCCTCATCTGTAAGAAATGTGCAAGGATATCAAGCACAGAAGGGATCAGTTCATCCTTTTAGGCCTGCACGAGCAAATCAAGCTTATCAGAATGCTTTACATGTGAAGAGACAAATGTGCTTCAATTGCGGCATTCCTGGTCAAATCGCTCAAAACTGTACACATAGTTCCCATGTTCCGTGTCATGCTAAAAATCAGAAGGTTACACCAAAGAATAACAATCATTCCAAGCCGATGAAGGCATCATCACCTAAGGCAATGAAGAATGTGAATTTCAAGGTTAAACCATCTGATGGGGATTGAAATGTTGCCAAAAACAAAAATCTTTTTCTAAAATGACTAAACCTGAAACAGCCAAAGTTGCTCAATCAAAGGCAACAACCACGTTTGTTAAACCGAAACAGATTTGAAAACCCAAATCCAAAGCGGCAACAACATTACCAATCCTCGAAACAAAAGGGGACTTGTGTCTTAAAGAAGTGTCTTATTTTGATGCTTCAGGGAAACCTAGCACCACGATGGCCTGGGTCCCACTGTCTTACTAATCTCTTTATTTTCTCAGGAACAGCCAAGGAGTAGCTGTTGACAATCTATGGAATGTTGGTAGCGGTTGTTCCAGGGACATGAAGGATAACGTCTCACTGTTGAAAAAAGGTTCAAATTTTTACAATTGTGATGTTTCCTTGGAGGAGATGAGGTAAGAAAAGATCAGCGAAAAGGTACAAATTTGAATTGTATGCTTTAATTTTGAATTGATTAGTTTTTAATCTAATGACGGAACGGTTAAGCAAAAACAACAAAAATATTTTCTTTTCCTTTTGTTTAAAACTTTGTGCATATGTTTTTTTATTAGGTAAATTTGTGCATAAAGTATGATGCACAAATTAAGGGGGAAGAGGCGATATATGTATATATGTATTGTTTGAGGGGGAGAAAATTAGAAAAATACAAAAACATTATTTGAAAATCAGAAAAATACAAAAATAAAAAGTTATAGGAAATAAAATGAATATTCGTGATAAAGGGCGTACTGACACATGTAAGGTGTTGTAGCTGAAAAGAGTAGGATCTAATGTGATATGTCGATAGGCTTACGCTCAAAGTGATTAAAAGATACAAAGTGATATAAACATAACGAACTATGTATCTTGTGGGTAACATACCATCGGCGTATGATTTCATGGTCTTAAATCTTGCGTTGATAGATAGCCAACATCTGAGGTTTCGGGTTTTTATGTTGTTGAGTCATCCGGGGATATCTTGATTGCCCTTCTGTTGCATCCAGATTATATACAGACCTAGGCACAGTCAGCATATCTTTATAAAAGAGCCAAATGGAAAGGCCAAAACCTAAGAGAACAAAAGTTTCTTTCTAAGTTCTTTCGTACCTCATAAGGTATTTGCCTAACCCTCGTCAGTCACTATTAGTCTTCTGCTGTACGGAAGTACTGACCTGTTCACCAATAGCCTGATGTTGTAAAATAAAGGACGACCACGGTATACTCACCTGCTACGATGAACTGTTGTGCTTACCTTGATCGCGGGGGTATGTCATGGTATGGGAGACACGAGTATCTTAGTATTATAATACCTTAAGCGTAACATAATGCCTGAGCTACAAGGGTTGAGTTTTAGATTTAAGTGGGCAAGTATATTGACAATCGCTTAGACCAACTGAACCTGCTCATACTGAAAAATGTTCCTTAGTTAGCTTTTGAAACGATTTGATCACTTAGCAAGGTTGTGTTAAATGTTTATTTTTGTTTTAGTTAGTTCTCCTTGTGAAATGTTAAAAGATGGTTGGATGCTTGGTTAGTTTACTTGATGAATTTTGGCGGGATGTTTTCTGTCAATAGATATTGGACTGGCCCAGTGTGCTTGGGATTTGGGCCAGCCTGATGAAATTGGTTTAAAGTCTAAAACCTGGAAAATTATGTTATTATTCCGAATTGGGCTTACTTGGGCCAAAAGGGTTACTGTTCCAGATTGAGCTTTTCCGAAAAGGCCCATTTGGATCTTTCCGGACAGGCCAACTATGTTACTGTTTCGGATTGGGCCTGTCACAAGCCCAATCCGGATTCAAAATCCCAGGTCCAAGCCCATTTTAGAAATATATATTGGCATCTCTGATTTCATTTCGGATTATCCAAAATCCAAATTACTATTGTCTTCTCTGACTTTCTCTCTCTTAATTAAGCATTTCGGACAGCTCATTCCGGATTAGGTACAACTACAGTTAACATATGTATTCCGGATGAAATTAATGAATATTTAATGCATTTCGGATTACATTCCGGATTGATCTTAAAGTTCTAAGCATTTCAGATTACATTCCGGATTGCTATTCATCTGAAATGATGAACTCAGATATCATTTCAGATTGGATCTTCATCCGGATTGCATATCTATCAGAGATACAATATATAATCCGGGTTGCATCTTTGACCATGTTGTTTGACCTCCTTCAATCCGGATTGATGAAAGGGTTCATTCCGGATTCCTTTTGAACTGTCAGTAATCCGGATGTGAAGTTTTTGAACCTTTTCCACTGTTGAACCCCTTAATTAATTTGAACTAGTACTATGTTGGACCTTGACTTCTATTTGACCTATCCAGTTAGTCTTTAACTGCTGTATTGTTAAACTCCGTTAACTTCAGCTAGTTGGATTTAACTTGGTTGATTTTTTGACAGATATGGTGGAAGAAGTTTTGACGCAGTGATGTTGGTTGAGGAGCAATTCCACAACCAGGCAGGGTATCTCTCAGACCCGCCTGCAGAGTTCTTTCAGGAATTTCAGGTGATGATAGTGGGGCTCAACACTTGCAGAATTGCTTACACCCTCTGTGCTAACCCCGTGATATATAGATATCTAGTCCATTCATTTTGGAAAAGAGCAAGTATTCAGCCGAGGGGTGAAGATGGTAGACCATTTATACGTTCGCAGATTCAAGGGAAGGAGATTGTGGTGAACGAAGCTTGTGCGAGAGAGGTATTGCAGCTGACAGACACTTACAGTGATCCAACCACTTACGCCAAAGAGAAGGTGCCGCCTGTATTTATGGAGATGGGTTATGAGGGTTCTTATCCACCACTGTTGAAGAAAATGTTTCCGGCATACTGGAGGTTACTTATGCACATGTTCATGCAGTGTGTGTCCGAAAACAAGGGCGGTCTTGATCAGCCGAATCAAGCCCAGACATCTGCGATAGTTTCGATAGTCATGGACTGGAAGTATAACTATTCTGGTTATCTTCGATAACATGAAGAAAATCTTAGATCAGTCCAAGAAGCGAATGTTTCTGTTATACCAACGTTTTGTCCAGCTCATACTTGATGCCCGTTATCCTGATTTGGCGATAGATGCTACAGATGCCAACCTGCTGAACATGAAGCCGATGGGGCCTACATTTTTTGCTAAATGAAGAAGAACCGCTCTACGTCAAAGACGGTGTTTGTAGGTCGTTTTCCTCAGAAGAAGTTCGGGAAGTTTTCTGAAGTTGTCGGTTTGCATGTTCCACCACCTCCTCCTCCTCCAGTAAACGCAATAGTGGCCGAAGAACACGACATGCCTGCAAAAGAAAAGGAGATCGAGGTAGAGGATTTAGTCACTGATGATGAAGATGATGTTGGCCAAGCCTTTCTTGACGATCTTGATGAGTTTAATGCCACTTTGACTCCCGCTTTGCCCGAGTTGTCATCTAAGAACTTAGAAGCCTTGATCGCTCACTTGAAAGATATCCAAGAGAAACCGGGTGATCCTCCACTCGACATTTCATCTATTGTTGCCCCAACCACTCAGACTGAAGAAGATGACGAAGACGAAGAAGATGTGGTACCATTAATCAAGAGGCGAAGAACTGGGCCGAGCATTTATCTAGTACACCTGAGGCTCCCGTTGTTGTTCCTGTTGCTGCCTCTGATTTGATTACATCTACTACTGCTGAGATCACTGTTGCTGAGGTTACTGTTGCTGAATCTGTTGTTTATACATTGATGGTTGACACGCCTATTTCATCTGCACAGCAAACCGCTCCTATCATTACACAGTCCATAGTTGTATCGATTCCTGCAGATACGGCTCTGCAAATGATGGAATTTGGAAGTAGTTCGTCAGGTGCTGGTGGTTTGGAAGCGGGTGGTAGTGAGTCGTTAACAGATAATGTTGCTGACGATTATGTGCGTAGATCTGAGAAGAGGGCATTCGAGTTCGGCGGATTGGATAGTGATGACGATGATACAGAGGTGGATGTAGTTGATTTGAAGAAATGGGTGGTTGTGTTGGAAGAAGAGGTTATTTTAAAGGATGCTCTCATTGCCTCTTTGCAGAATCGCTTAGACGTTCGAGATCAAACTATTAACCAGCTGCAGGGAGATGTCACGATGCTTATGACTCTTGTGTTTGATTTAAGGGGCAAGCTGGAGAACAAGTTTGGAAGGGAGTTTAATGATCCTACCGATGATCCGATGAATGTTGAAACTAGGCATCGTGCGGCACAACAGTGTTTGGCCGAAGAAACAGCAGAACAGAGGTTGGCGGCTGCGCAGTTGGCAGCCGAACGTCAAGCAGGTCTTGATGATTATTTGAGCGATCCAGCAGAAAGTTTACCGCCAGTCAGAAATGTGAAGGATAACGTCTCACTGTTGAAAAAAAGGTTCAAATTTTTACGATTGTGATGTTTCCTTGGAGGAGATGAGGTAAGAAAAGATCAGCGAAAAGGTACAAATTTGAATTGTGTGCTTTAATTTTGAAATTGATTAGTTTTTAATCTAATGACGGAACGGTTAAGCAAAAACAACAAAAATAATTTCCTTTTTCTTTTGTTTAAAACTTTGTGCATATGTTTTCTTTATTAGGTAAATTTGTGCATAAAGTATGATGCACAAATTTAGGGGGGAAGAGGGGATATATGTATATATGTATTGTTTGAGGGGGTGAAAATTAGAAAAATACAAAAACATTATTTGAAAAACAGAAAAATACAAAAATAAAAAGTGTTAGAAAATGAAATGAATATTCGTGATAAAGGGCGTGACTGACACATGTAAGGTGTTGTAGCTGAAAAGACTAGGATCTAATGTGATATGTTGATAGGCTTACGCTCAAAGTGATTAAAATATAATAAGTGATATAAATATAACGAACTATGTATCTTGTGGGTAACATACCATCGGCGTATGATTTCATGGTCTTAAATCTTGCGTTGACAGATAGCCAACATCTGAGGTTTCGGGTCTTTATGCTGTTGAGTCATCCGGGGATATCTTGATTGCCCTTCTGTTGCATCCAGATTATATGCAGACCTAGGCACAGTCAGGATATCTTTATAAAAGAGCCAAAATGGAAAGGCCAAAACCTAAGAGAACAAAAGTTTCTTTCTAAGTTCTTTCTCCTCATAAGGTATTTGCCTAACCCTCGTCAGTCACTATTAGTCTTCTGCTGTACGGAAGTACTGACCTGTTCACCAATAGCCTGATGTTGTAAAATAAAGGATGACCATGGTATACTCACCTGCTACGATGAACTGTTGTGCTTACCTTGATCGCGGGGGTATGTCATGATATGGGACACACGAGTATCTTAGCATTATATTACCTTAAGCGTATCATAATGCCTGAGCTACAAGAGTTGAGTTTTAGATTTAAGTGGGCAAGTATATTGACAATCGCTTAGACCAACTGAACCTACTCATACTGAAAAATGTTCCTGGTTAGCTTTTGAAACGATTTGATCCCCTAGCAAGGCTGTGTTAAATGTTTATGTTTGTTTTAATTAGTTCTCCTTGTGAAATGTTAAAAGATGGTTGGATGCTTTGTTAGTTTACTTGATAAATTTTGGCGGGATGTTTTCTATCAAGAGATATTGGACTGGCCCAGTGTGCTTGGGATTTGGGCCAGCCTGATGAAATTGGTTTAAAGTCTGAAAACTGGAAAATTATGTTATTGTTCCGAATTGTGCTTACTTGGGCCAAAAGGGTTACTGTTCCAGATTGAGCTTTTCCGAAAAGGCCCATTTGGATCTTTCCGGACAGGCCAACTATGTTACTGTTTCGGATTGGGCCTGTCACAAGCCCAATCCGTATTCAAAATCTCAGGCCCAAGCCCATTTCGGAAATATATATTGGCATCTCTGATTTCATTGCGGATTATCTAAAATCCAAATTACTACTCTCTCGAATTATGCATTTCGGACAGCTCATTCCGGATTAGGTACAACTACAATTAACATATGTATTCCGGATGAAATTAATGAATATTTAATGCATTTTGGATTACATTCCGGATTGGTCTTCAAGATCTAAGCATTTCGGATTACATTCCGGATTGCTATTCATCTGAAATGATGAACTCGGATATCATTTCGGATTAGATCTTCATCCGGACTGCATATCTATCCGAGATACAATATATAATCCGGGTTGCATCTTTGACCATGTTGTTTGACCACCTTCAATCCGGATTGATGAAAGGGTTCATTCCAGATTCCTTTTGAACTGTCAGTAATCCGGATGTGAAGTTTTTGAACCTTTACCACTGTTGAACCCCTTAATTAATTTGAACTAGTACTATGTTGGACCTTGACTTCTGTTTGACCTATCCAGTTAGTCTTTAACTGCTGTATTGTTAAACTCCTTAACTTCTGTTAGTTGGATTTAACTTGGTTGATTTTTGACAGATATGGTGGAAGAAGCTTTTGACGCAGTGATGTTGGTTGAGGAGCAATTCCACAACCAGGCAGGGTATCTCTCAGACCCGCCTACAGAGTTCTTTCAGGAATTTCAGGTGATGATAGTGGGGCTCAACACTTACAGAATTGCTTACGCCCTCTGTGCTAACTCTGTGATATATAGAGATCTAGTCCATTCATTTTGGAAAAGAGCACGTATTCAGCCGAGGGGTGAAGATGGTAGACAATTTATACGTTCGCAGATTCAATGAAAGGAGATTGTGGTGAACGAAGCTTGTGCGAGAGAGGTGTTGCAGCTGACAGATACTTTCAGTGATCCAACCACTTACGCCAAAGAGAAGGTGCCGCCTATACTTATGGAGATGGGTTATGAGGGTTCTTATCCACCACTGTTGAAGAAAATCTTTCCGGCATACTGGAGGTTACTTATGCACATGTTCATGCAGTGTGTGTCCGAAAACAAGGGCGGTCTGGATCAGTCGAATTAAGCCCAGATATCTGCCATAGTTTCGTTAGTCATGGACTGGAAGTATAACTATTCTGGTTATCTTCGATAACATGAAGAAAATCTTAGATCAGTCCAAGAAGCGGATGTTTCTGTTATACCCACGTTTTGTCCAGCTCATACTTGATGCCCGTTATCCTGATTTGGCGAAAGATGCTACAGATGCCAACCTGCTGAACATGAAGCCGATGGGGCCTACTATTTTTGCTACAATTAAGAAGAACCGCTCTACCTCAAAGACGGTGTTTGTAGGTCGTTTTCCTCTGAAGAAGTTCGGGAAGTTTACTGAAGTTGTCAGTTTGCATGTTCCACCACCTCCTCCTCCTCCAGTAAACGCAATAGTGGCCGAAGAACACGACATGCCTGCAAAAGAAAAGGAGATCGAGGTAGAGGATTTAGTCACTGATGATGAAGATGATGTTGGCCAAGCCTTTCTTGACGATCTTGATGAGTTTAATGCCACTTTGACTCCCGCTTAGCCCGAGTTGTCATCTGAGAACTTAGAAGCCTTAATCTCTCACTTGAAAGATATCTAAGAGAAACCGGGTGATCCTCCACTCGACATTCCATCTATTGTTACACCAACCGCTCAGACTGAAGAAGATGACGAAGACGAATAAGATGAGGTACCATTAATCAAGAGGCGAAGAACTGGGCCGAGCATTTCATCTAGTACACCTGAGGCTCCCATTGTTGTTACTGTTGCTGCCTCTGATTTGATTACATCTACTGCTGCTGAGATCACTGTTGCTGAGGTTACTGTTGCTGAATCTGTTGTTCATACATCGATGGTTGACACGCCTATTTCATCTGCACAGCAAACCGCTCCTATCATTACACAGTCCATAGTTGTATCGATTCCTGCTGATACGGCTCTGCAATTGATGGAATTTGGAGGTAGTTCGTCAGGTGGTGGTGGTTTGGAAGCGGGTGGTGTACTGATAATGTTGCTGACGATTATGTGCGTAGAACTGAGAAGAGGGCATTCGAGTTCGGCGGATTGGACAGTGATGACGATGATACAGAGGTGGATGTAGTTGATTTTCAAGAAATGGGTGGTTGTGTTGGAACAAGAGGTTATTTTAAAGGATGCTCAGATTGCCTCTTTGCAGAATCGCTTAGACGTTCGAGATCAAACTATTAACCAGCTGCAGGGAGATGTCATGATGCTTATGACTCTTGTGTTTGATTTAAGGGGCAAGCTGGAGAACAAGTTTGGAAGGGAGTTTAGTGATCCTACCGATGATCCGATGAATGTTGAAACTAGGCATCGCGCGGCACAACATCGTATGGCCAAAGAAACTGAAGAAAGAGGTTGGCGGCTGCGTAGTTGGCAGCCGAACGTCAAGAAGGTCTCGATGATTATTTGAGCGATCCACGCAGAAAGTTTACCGCCAGTCAGAAACGTGAAGGATAACGTCTCACTGTTGAAAAAAGGTTCAAATTTTTACGATTGTGATGTTTCTTTGGAGGAGATGAGGTAAGAAAAGATCAGCGAAAAGGTACAAATTTGAATTGTGTGCTTTAATTTTGAAATTGATTAGTTTTTAATCTAATGACGGAACGGTTAAGCAAAAACAACAAAAAATAATTTCCTTTTTCTTTTGTTTAAAACTTTGTGCATATGTTTTCTGTATTAGGTAAATTTGTGCATAAAGTATGATGCACAAATTTAGGGGGGAAGAGGCGATATATGTATATATGTATTGTTTGAGGGGGAGAAAATTAGAAAAATACAAAAACATTATTTGAAAAAAAGAAAAATACAAAATTAAAAAGTTATAGGAAATGAAATGAATATTCGTGATAAACGGCGTGACTGTTACATGTAAGGGGTTGTAGCTGAAAAGACTAGGGTCTAATGTGATATGTCGATAGGCTTACGCTCAAAGTTATTAAAAGATACTAAGTGATATAAACACAACGAACTATGTATCTTGTGGGTAACATACCATCAGCATATGATTTCATGGTCTTAAATCCTGCGTTGATAGATAGCCAACATCTGAGGTTTCGGGTCTTTATGCTGTTGAGTCATCCGGGGATATCTTGATTGCCCTTCTGTTGCATCCAGATTATATGCAGACCAAGGCACAGTCAGGATATCTTTATAAAAGAGCCAAAATGGAAAGGCCAAAACCTAAGAGAACAAAAGTTTCTTTCTAAGTTCTTTCGTACCTCATAAGGTATTTGCCTAACCCTCGTCAGTCACTATTAGTCTTCTGTTGTACAGAAGTACTGATCTATACACCAATAGCCTGATGTTGTAAAATAAAGGACGACCATGGTATACTCACCTGCTACGATGAACTGTTGTGCTTACCTTGATCGCGGGGGTATGTCATGGTATGGGACACACGAGTATCTTAGTATTATATTACCTTAAGCGTATCATAATGCCTGAGCTACAAGGGTTGAGTTTTAGATTTAAGTGGGCAAGTATATTGACAATCGCTTAGACCAACTGAACCTGCTCATACTGAAAACTGTTCCTTAGTTAGCTTTTGAAACGATTTGATCCCCTAGCAAGGCTGTGTTAAATGTTTATGTTTGTTTTAATTAGTTCTCCTTATGAAATGTTAAAAGATGGTTGGATGCTTGGTTAGTTTACTTGATGAATTTTGGGGGGATGTATTCTGTCAGAGATATTGGACTGGCCCAGTGTGCTTGGGATTTGGGCCAGCCTGATGAAATTGGTTTAAAGTCTTAAAACTGGAAAACTATGTTATTATTCCGAATTGGGCTTACTTGGGCCAAAAGGGTTACTGTTCCGGATTGGGCTTTTCCGAAAAGGCCCATTTGGATCTTTCCGGACAGGCCCACTGTTTTACTGTTCCGGATTGGGCCTGACACAAGCCCAATCCGGATTCAAAATCCCAGGCCCAAGCCCATTTCAGAAATATATATTGGCATCTCTGATTTCATTTCGGATTATCCAAAATCCAAATTACTATTGTCTTCTCTGACTTTCTCTCTCTTGAATTAAGCATTTCGGACAACTCATTCCGGATTAGGTACAACTGCAGTTAACATATGTATTCCGGATGAAATTAATGAATATTTAATGCATTTCGGATTACATTCCGGATTGATCTTCAAGTTCTAAGCATTTCGGATTACATTCCGGATTGCTATTCATCTGAAATGATGAACTCGGATATCATTTCGGATTGGATCTTCATCCGGATTGCATATCTATCCGAGATACAATATATAATCCTGGTTGCATCTTTGACCATGTTGTTTGACCTACTTCAATCCGGATTGATGAAAGGGTTCATTCCAGATTCCTTTTGACCTGTCAGTAATCCGGGTGTGAAGTTTTTGAACCTTTTCCACTCTTGAACCCCTTAATTAATTTGAACTAGTACTATGTTGGACCTTGACTTCTGTTTGACCTATCCAGTTAGTCTTTAACTGCTGTATTGTTAAACTTCGTTAACTTCTGGTAGTTGGATTTAACTTGGTTGATTTTTGACAGATATGGTGGAAGAAGCTTTTGACTTAGTGATGTTGGTTGAGGAGCAATTCCACAACCAGGCAGGGTATCTCTCAGACCCGCCTACAGAGTTCTTTCAGGAATTTCAGGCGATGATAGTGGGGCTCAACACTTGCAGAATTGCTTACGCCCTCTGTGCTAACCCTGTGATATATAGAGATCTAGTCCATTCATTTTGGAAAAGAGCACGTATTCAGCCGAGGGGTGAAGATGGTAGACCATTTATACGTTCGCAGATTCAAGGGAAGGAGATTGTGGTGAATGAAAGCTTGTGCGAGAGAGGTGTTCAGCTGATAGATACTTTCAGTGATCCAACCACTTACGCCAAAGAGAAGGTGCCGCCTGTACTTATGGAGATTGGTTATGAGGGTTCTTATCCACCACTGTTGAAGAAAATGTTTCTGGCATTCTGGAGGTTACTTGTGCACATGTTCATGCAGTGTGTGTCCGAAAACAAGGGCGGTCTGGATCAGTCGAATCAAGCCCATACATCTGCAATAGTTTCATTAGTCATGGACTGGAAGTATCACTATTCTGGTTATCTTTGATAACATGAAAAAAATCTTAGATCAGTCCAAGAAGCGGACGTTTCTGTTATACCCACGTTTTGTCCAGCTCATACTTGATGCCCGCTATCCTGATTTGGCGAAAGATGCTACAGATGCCAACCTGCTGAACATGAAGCCAATGGGGCCTACTATTTTTGCTACAATGAAGAAGAACTGCTCTACGTCAAAGACGGTGTTTGTAGGTCGTTTTCCTCTGAAGAAGTTCGGGAAGTTTTCTGAAGTTGTCGGTTTGCATGTTCCACCACCTCCTCCTCCTCTAGTAAACGCAATAGTGGCCGAAGAACACGACATGCGTGCAAAAGAAAAAGGAGATCGAGGTAGAGGATTTAGTCACTGATGCTGAAGATGATGTTTGCCAAGCCTTTCTTGACAATCTTGATGAGTTTAATTCCACTTTGACTCCCGCTTTGCCCGAGTTGTCATATGAGAACTTAGAAGCCTTGATCGCTCACTTGAATGATATCCAAGAGAAACGGGTGATCCTCCACTCGACATTCCATCTATTGTTGCACCAACCGCTCAGACTGAAGCAGATGACGAAGACGAAGAAGATGAGGTACCATTAATCAAGAGGCGAAGAACTGGGCCGAGCATTTCATCTAGTACACCTGAGGCTCCCGTTGTTGTTACTGTTGCTACCTCTGATTTGATTACATCTACTGCTGCTGAGATCACTGTTGCTGAGGTTACTGTTGCTGAATCTGTTGTTCATACATCGATGGTTGACACGCCTATTTCATCTGCACAGCAAACCCCTCCTATCATTACACAGTCCACAGTTGTATTGATTCCTTCTGATACGGCTCTTCAAATGATGGAATTTGGAGGTAGTTCGTCAGGTGCTGGTGGTTTGGAAGCGGGTGGTAGTGGAGTCGGTTATACAGATAATGTTGCTGACGATTATGTGCGTAGATCTGAGAAGAGGGCATTCGAGTTCGGCGGATTGGATAGTGATGACGATGATATAGAGGTGGATGTAGTTGATTTGAAGAAACGGGTGGTTGTGTTGGAACAAGAGGTTCTTTTAAAGGATGCTCAGATTGCCTCTCTGCAGAATCGCTTAGACGTTCGAGATCAAACTATTAACCAGCTGCAGGGAGATGTCACGATGCTTATGACTCTTGTGTTTGATTTAAGGGGCAAGCTGGAGAACAAGTTTGGAAGGGAGTTTAGTGATTCTACCGATGATCCGATGAATGTTGAAACTAGACATCGTGCGGCACAACATCGTATGGCCGAAGAAACTGAAGAACAGAGGTTGGCGGCTGCGCAGTTGGCAGCCGAACGTCAAGCAGGTCTCAATGATTATTTGAGCGATCCATGCAGAAAGTTTACCGCCAGTCACAAACGTGCTGCAGATCAGAGGAAGAAGAAGCAAATGGTTTTGATGAAGAATGTTAACGTGAATCCACTGGATGAGAATTTTCAGCTGAAAGATCCAACCAATCAGTCCGAGAGATATGTAATGGAGTTGGGATCAAGTTATTATAGTAAGTGGGAAACAAGTCGAGGGTGTTGAGTTGGATGTATGATCATGTTAAAAATATGTGGATCATCGTGCGCCAGGATGGAACCAGGGAATACTATTCGAAAGAGTCGCAGTTCGAGACATGGACTAAAGTTGCGTTTACTGATCTTTTGAGAGCTCCATACACTGATGATGACACTACAGAGCGTGGACCGGGGTGGAGATTCTTTAAGAAGCTCGAACGTGAGGTTAGAAGCGGATTTAAGGGTATGAAGACTGCTGAACCGTACTTGAGAGCAGCTAAGGGAGTTCGCGATGCGCACACAAGCAAGAGGTTCAAATCTGTGATGTGGCCACCAACGGACAAAGAATTAGTTATCCCGGTTGCTCCTACCTTTCCTGAGGGGAATTTTGAAGAACTTCAACTTTTGGTTATACGATCTGAAAGTCGGAAGTGTTGCTATTGTGACCAAAGATAAGGCGTTTACGGTGAACGATGTGGTGGATCTGGTTAGCTTTCATGACGAAGATTTACAAGTTCTTGCCTCTCATCAAATTAGAACTGTTGAGCTGTACGAGGTTTGTGTTAAAGATTAGACGGCTGCGGTTGCTGGTATTATTGCTGGACGTTTAGGTGTGGATGCTCAACTGAAGGACAAATGAAGTAAACCTATGGGGAGAATGTTGGGCTTGGAGCATTAAAGGTTTATTCATTAGGGACGTATTTAGGATTTTGGGGATAATATGGGCTTCCTAGTGCCTAATGGGCCTGGGTTGTAATTATGGGCTTAATAATGTTTTTAAATAGAGGGGCTAGGTCATTTAGTAGGGTTAGAGAGTTGATAGCAAAAACTTGTATCTGACATCTTTGGTGTATGCAAGTCATAATCATTGAAGTTATTCAAGTTGTTCTTCTTCCTAATCATAATTTCCGCTATTGATTAGGTTAGTGATACCTGTTTCATCTGGGGATATCTTGATTGCCCTTCTGTTGCATCCAGATTATATGCAGACCTAGGCACAGTCAGGATATTTTTAAAAGAGACAAATCAAAAGGGCCAAAACCTTAAAACAAATGAAATCTCATCATGAGAAAATTCCATGAATTCAAACATACCAAATAAGGTATTTGTCTAACCCTCGTCAGATACTATTGGTCACTCTGTTGTACGAAAGTACTGACCTATTCACCTATACTCTGAGTTGTAAGAGATATAGGATAATCTCAGTATACTCACCTGCTACGATGAATCGTTGTGCTTACCTTGATCGCGGGGGTATGTCATAGTATGGGACACATGGGTATTATAGTATAATACTACCTTAAGCATATCACGAAGTTGAAAAATGAAAGTTGAGCGTTAAAGTTTAAGTGGACAAATATATTGGCAATCGCATAGACCAGTTTGAATAAGTTCGCACCGAAAAGTGTTCCTTGGTCTGCCTGAAAACGATTTTGATCCCATTGCAATTGTATAGTTGTAACTATTGAGTTAGTTTCTTTGTTTATTTGTGTTTCTGTTTATATTCTTATATTAAAAAGTAAAAAAAAATAAAAATAAAAATGAAAAAAATTTGAAAATTCAAAAATCCAAAAATGAGTGCTTTATTTGTTTTTATAAAAATTATTAACCGTTCTTGAAGATTTGCCTAATCATTAAAGAATGAAAGAAATTTGAATTTCGATCTGAGTATAAGTACTTGGATGTACCGAGTGTTCATGTGGTACTCTCCCTGTTGCATAAGAATGTTTGCTTATAAATTTATGAGAATGTGCAGATCTAGATTTAGATCAAGAAACAAGGGTTGTTGAAATTGAGATGATGTTAGTTGCCGACAAAGCATGAAGCATCACAACAGCAAAGTGTACCTGAGTCAGAAGAACCAGATTCCAGTCATCATCTGAACAGTGATAGTACATTTGAAGAAGTACCTGAGAACCTGCTTGCTTGAAAGAGAAGAATTGAAGAAGAAAAGAGCTGCTGAGATTCCTCCTCTCACATTCTTTTGACAAAGATGTTTCAAGCAAAGCTGATCAAGATCCTGATATGAAGCAAACCACAAGAGCAGAAGAAAGACACCTGGTGCTGAGAGTGAAGCATCAAATATATGTAACAGTCTATGGTAGTTAACTGGGTTTAACTAGGTTAGTTTGTATTAGTTTTGGACCTTTATAGGTCATTTGGGCATGTCATAGGCCATGTGGGCCAGGAAAGCCCATTAGGGTTATGCCTTACCCTAGGTATATAAGCTAAGCTTATGTTATTTCCTAGGGTTAGACTTTTGGAGACTTTTAGGTTTTCTCTGGAGAACCTTCATCTTGTACCAGACGGTTTTGCTTGTTCAAGTAATAGAATTGTATGCAAGGTGTTAAAGTGAATCCGTTATTGCTCTTCATCATTTCTGTTTTCTTGAATCATCTCCAAGTTTGGATTTCGCCCATCCTTTGTGATTGTGTGATATCAGTGTTAGATCCGGATTACCGGGACTTACATAGGTACATCTTGTCATAATGCTTCATGCTTGTCAGCAACTAACCGTATCTCAATTTACATCAACCCATTTTTCTTTATCTAAATTAAGTTCTACAAAATTCTTAGAAATTTAAAAGCAAACATTCTTATACAACAGGGAGAGTACCATATGAACACTTGGTACATCCAAGTACTTGTACTTGGATCAAAATTCAAATTTCTTTCATCTTTTTATCAGTCAAATCTTCAAGAACGGTTAAATATTAATAAAACAGATAAAATAGTATTTTTGGATTTTGATTTTAAGAAACAAGACACCATTTTTGGATTTTTTTAATTAAATATTTTTTTAAAATAACAATATAAACAGAAAAGCAAATAATTAAAGAAACTAATTAACAATAATAATTTGCAATGGGATCAAAATCGTTTTCAAGCGGACCAACGAACACTTTTCAGTGCGAGCTTATTTAGACTAGTCTATGCGATTGCCGATACGTTTGTCCTCTTAAACTAACGCTCAACTTTCAATTTTTCATCGTGATATGCTTAAGGTAGTATTATACTATAATACCCGTGTGTCCCATACCATGATATACCCCCACGATCAAGGTAAGCACAACGATTCATCATAGCGGGTGAGTATACTGAGATCATCCTTTCATTTTTACAGCGCCAGACTATTGGTGAACAGGTCAGTACATTTGTACAGGACCAATAAATGTCTGACGAGGGATAGGCTCATACCGTTTTAGGTATGAATTTAGATTTGAAAGCACATGGAATTCTCTCGTAACAAGATTTTCTTCCTTTTAAGGTTTTTGGCCCATTTTTTGCTCTTTTAGGATAACCTGACTGTGCCTAGGTGTGCATATAATCTAGATGCAACTGAAGAACAACCCTAATATCCCAGATGACTTATCAGTATAAATACCCAAAACTTCAGACGTTGGCTATCGATCAACTCAAGATTTCAACTATAAATTATACGCCGATGGTATGTTACCCATAAGATATATAGTTCATTTTATTTATATCACTTAGTATCTTTTATTTTTTGAGCGTTAAGCCTACCGACATATCATAATAGATCCTAGTCTTTTCAGTTATAGCACCTTAAATATGTTAGTCAAACCCTTTTACAGAACATTCATTTCATTTCCCATATGATGTAATAAAATATTTTTTTAGATTTTTCAGTTTTTCAAATGTTTTTGTATTTTTCTTTTTCAAATGTTTTTTTTTTTCTGTTTTTCTCCCCCCTCAAACAATGCATATATAAGTATATGTCCCTCTTCCACCCTAAATTTGTGCATCGCACTTTATCCACAGATTTACCTAATAGCGAAAAAGTATGTACAAAGTTATAAACGAAAGAAAATGAAAAAAATATTTGTTGTTTTTGCTTAACCGTTCCCTCATCAGATTGAAGACTAATCAATGTTAAAATTTACGCATGAAATTTAAATTGTACCTTTTTGCTGATCATGTCTTACCTCCCGTATCTGCTCCAAAGGAAACATATCATCTGAAAAAAATCAACTTTTTCAATAGTGAGATGTTACCCTTTTTATCTCTGAAACAATCGCTATCAACATTCCAGATATTGTCAACAGCTCCTTCTTGGTTGTTCCTAAGAAAATAGAAGACTAGTGAGACATTGGTACCCAAGCCATCGTGATCCTAGGTATTCCTGAAGCATCAAAATAAGACTACTTCTTTCAAACACAAGTCCCCTTTCGTTTCAAGGATTGGAAATGTTGTTTTGCATTTGGGTTTCCGAATTTGTTTGGCTTAACAAACGCGTTTGTTGCCTTCGGTTGACCAACTTTAGCTGTTTCAGGTTTGTTAGTTTTAGAAACAGATTTTTGTTCCTTAACATCCTTGCGTTTGTTTTTAGCAGCATTCTAGTCCCCATCAGATGGTTTAACCTTGGATTCACATTCTTCATTGTCTTAGGTGATGAGACCTTCATCGGCTTAGAATGGTAGTTATCCTTTGGTGTAACCTTCTGATTTTGAGCATAATACGGTACATAGGGACTATGTGTGCAGTTCCGAGCAAGTGACCAGGAATGCGGCAATTCAAGCATTTTTGTCTCTTCACGTATAAAGCATTCTGATTAGCTTGATTTGCTCTTGTAGGCCCTGAAGGATGAATTGATCCTTTTTGTGCGTGTTTTTGTTGCTCATCTTACAGACGAAGATGAATTTGGATGTCTACTTGTCGTTTGCAAGGGCCTTCTGTTGTGGATATTTCTTTTGATTATGCTTCTTGCATTGCTTAGACTGCATGTCTTGTTCATAAATCTCACCTACCTTCCCAAAAGCTTTGTTAGCACAGTCAAATGCATATTTCTCACATTTGCCATTATGAGTCGGCTTAACAAAAGCATTTTCACATCATAAGTCTTTTGAGGACTATTGGTGCCCATAGATGATTTTGGAGAGCGTGACTATCTTTGACGTCTGGACTTCTGCTTTCTTCGTCCTTTACCTGCTTGTTTCGGCTCATGTTGCTTGATCTGAACTTCATCAGCTTTGATAAAATCAGAGAGTCCGGGTTTATCAAATGAAAGACCAGAAACTTCAGCTGAAATCATCGGAAGAGCCACCAGCACAATCTGTAATTGACACCTTTTCTGCACATGAAGTAGAAGCATTTGAATTGTTCACATATTTTTGCTTCATTTTAACATTTACAACTTTAACAGACTCCCATTTGTCAGATGTATAATCACTGAGTTTTCCATACACCATATGGTGTGCTTTCTCAAGTTCTTCATCGGTTTCAGGCATTCTCGTGTAATTGTGATTATATGGTGGGGCAACCTGATTGTATCCCAAACCCTTCCCTTTGTTCTTTTTGTATGCCAGTTGCACGTTGCACACGTCTAGAACGACCTTGCTGGAAGTATCAAACTTCTTTATGTTTACTTCATTTTGTTGATACTTGCCAGTCAGGAGCTCTAGCTCAGCTCTCACAGACTCAAGTTCCATGTTTTTCACATTAAGTTTATTTTTATAATCATGGGCCCAACACTGTTGTTGATTGAGATCCAAGCGAAGCTGAGCTACATCCTTCTTTTGTGCTTCAACCTTTTCAGTAAGCAACTTGTTGCTTTGTCTGAGGCTGATGCACTTAGCCATTGAACTGTTGTAAACATTTGCAATATTAGAGTTGAGTGCCCTGAGTTGAGCAACCTTATTCCTGCAATGTTCAGTATACAAAAGATACTTGACCGTGTTAATGAGCGATTTTGGTTTGTTAGTATAAGTTTAGGCTTGGGGTGCTGGGCTATTGACCGTAGCTTGCTGGGCTTGAGGTTTCTGTTTGGCCGCTTCATCAGGATGAGATTCCTTTGATTGTGCTTTCTCTTGTGAAGATGAAGTGTTATAGGGTAATAAACCACGTTCGGGTATTGAGTTTGAGCCTGGGGTGCAGTGCTGTTAACAGAAGTTTTTGTAATTGGGCTAAAGACAATGTTCGGATTTGCATTCGGGTTTGATTACATACTAGGCTAAAAACCATGTTCGGGTACTGAGTTTGGGCTGCACATCTTTTAATCAAAGGCTAAGAATAAAAGCTTGCTAAACCTTTACTTGTTTGTTCCTTGCCGTGATCAAAAACCAAGAAACACGAGTCAAAACAAGAACCGCAGACTCGCTAACCCTAACCTTTGCACGCAAACGAACCAGCTTCCTTTACTGCTCCTCAAAACATGTTAATACCGTTTCACCAAACAAACAATTTTTTTTATTTTAAATAAAACACCTTTTTTATTTTAAGTAAAACACCTTTTATTTAATAAAAATACTTTATATATAATAATTATTAGATAATGATTATTATTACCTAATGATTCACAAGTATACCCAAATGATTGCTATAATTAATATTATAATAACTAAAGCCCTAATCTAAAAGATCACTGTCTAATAAGAATCCCAACTTCTTGAATCAGCAACCAAAACAAACTGTCGCAATTCCTTCTTTTCTTTCCTGATAGCTAGTGTAAACAATTGATTTCTTCTCTTTTCTTCATTTTTTTCTCGACAAACTACAACAATGATTATGGTGAATGATTGATGATGACCAGAGGTTTTAGGATGATGAAAGGTCGAGATGATCGGAGGTTAAGGTGTTCAGTGATGGTGATTGTAGCCGGAGGTTTGTAGGTGGTGTAGTGGTGACGAAACACGGATATGGTGGTTGTCGTAGCAGGTTGTGGTCGTCGGAAAGTTACGGTGATCGGACATTACGGAGGTGATGATGATGTTGTTCCATGAACGGAGAATGTGCTAACTGTTGAAAAGCGGTGATGTGTGGTGATTATAGAAAGTGATAGTAACGAGGTGATGAAGTGGTGGTAGACGGTGAACGGTGGTCGACGGTGGTTGATGTAGGAGAAACGAATGAAGGTTAGAGATGACGGTGGTGGGAAGATAATGATGAAGGTGTCGAGGTGATATAATGTGAAAATAATCCCAATGGATTGATGTAGGAGATATGCGTGATGTATTAGTGATAGTTATCGGTGATGATGGTGATGGTGGTGTGGAGGAGTGCTGAATGGTGATGAAGGTCGTGAAGGTGAATGGTGAAGATTATGATATCGAGACGATGAGAGGTGAGTCGGAGAAACGTGAAGGTGGTGAAGGTGAACGGTGATTATGGTGGTAGGTGGTTATGGTGGTGGTGGTTAAGGAGGTCGTGTTTGACGATGATTGTTATCGGAATGACAAAGGTTGTTGTTAGTTGTGGTGAACAACGTATTAGTGAAGCAGAGGTGTTGAGTGATGGTTTCAACTGTAACGGTGACGATGAAGAATGGTGGGTATGAACTCGGAACGGTGAGCAGTGATGATGGTAGTCGTCGATGGAGGTTGGTGAATGGTGTTTCGGAAAGCTGAATGACTGTTTCGGATGAAAGGAGAACTGGTAGTTGACGGGAACAGTGATGGTGATATTCGCTTGAACGGCAGAGAAGGTGAACGATGAAAGGACTAAGTTCTGAAGAGATGGTGTTTCGGAAGAATTCGAATAATATATTCGAAATGTACTTCAGACAACTGTATCCGAAAAGTGTTTTGATTCGAATAATGTATTCGAAATGTACTTTGCTGTTTCGGAAGATTGTTTCGAATAAGATTCGAAATGACTCGAATACGCTGATGTTTGGAGATGATGATTGATGTCTATCCAAAATAGAATTCAGATGATGGTGATGTCTATTCGAAATAGAATTCGGATGTTGAAGTTATTCTGATGATGAATAATGATAGAGTTCGAAACAAGGAACACGAAACGGTATGTCGAATTGTGAAAGCTGTTAGGATGATGATGATGACTGATGAGTTTTGTGTTTCGAATAAAATTTTATATTTTCAAAGATGATGTTGATAGATGATTGATGAGTTTTGGATAAGATGTTTTGAATTTCAGATAATGTGAAAGATTATATGAAACCACCTTTTGAAAATAAATGTTTTAATATTGCAAACACTACCTTCTAAATGTTTTGGGATTTTTTTAATTCTTAGACTTTTCAAAATAAAAAGATTATCACATATTTTAAAGATCTAATAAAATCCTCTTTTCAACATCTTTTAAACAGATCAAAGAAGCAAAAATGATTATTTTCTAAAGAAAATCAGATGAACACAATAAAGAACATGAAGAACACCAACCAAAAAATTCAAAGAAACTTGAATGTTTGATATCAAACCGAGCCTAGAAATAGGTTTTAAGGCTCTAATACTAATTGTAAGTCCCGAAAATCCGGATCTAACAACGATATCAAAAAATCACTAAGGATGAGCGGAATCCAAACTTGGTGATATTCAAGAAACCAAAAATAAGAACGAGATGAACAAGAATAACACGCGAATCACTTTCAAACTTGCTTACGATTTTATTACTTGAATATGCAAAACCGTTTGATACAAGTTCTTCGTCTCTCACTCACTCTCTCTCTCTCTCTAGGAATTCTATATGATGGAGGCTTCTCTCTAAAGGTTTAACCTTATAAAATGCTATAACATTAGCTTATATACCTAGGGTTTGCTCACCTCCCATATGGGCTCCCCTTGGGCTTGTTTGGCCCACATGTCCTAATGCATGCTCAAATGACCTATAAAGGTCCAAAACCTAATGTAAACTAACCCAATTAATCCCAGTTCGCAACCATAGTCCATTGCGTATATTTGATGCGTCAGTCTCACACTTCTAGGACCTAACATTCACCATTGTTAGGAACTTTTCTTGAATGGAATTGTTGGATCCCCAACTTAGATTAACCTTAACCTCTACTCCATCACCACCGCCACCACCAGACACAGCTCCACGACATCCACCACAACCAGAAGCAAACGAAGCAACAGAAGAGCTCAAAACACATGCCAATCGATGCCTAACCAGCAACATCCAAGTACCATAATTATATAATTATAACCAACTAAGATCCCAATTCATATATCCACACAGTTTTGAAACCCTAAAGCCCCAAATAATCACTAGATGTAGAAAAACAAAAACTATAAATAAACTTAATAAATTGATTACTACAGGAGCAGCAATAAAGATAGAATAGTCGTACTCCCAAAACTCAGTCGCCAAATATACCAAAATAAATAAATAAAAACTCACCAAATTGAACCAACGGGTATTCTGGCACTTTCACTGGTGTTCTTATCACATATTTAAAATAAATAATATTATTTTATATTTAGAAAACTTACCAAGTTACATCAAAACAGAAGGTAGCCGGGCAACAAGCTGCGCCGCCAATCTTTTCTGAATTGCAAACCCTAACCTTCCAAATACAAACCCTTGTCCCCTTGGGGTTGAACAATTGCTGTAGACGACCCGTTGAACCCTCGTTAAGAAGTGGATAGCTTCTGGCGCTAGGGAGCCAAAAGTATCAAAGGCAAAAGGGACAAAGACATGCTGGTTCTTTGCACAAGCTTTAGCGTGCTTATCCACTTTCTTTGATTCTGTCTTTCTTGCCGCTTGTCCAGCTACAAACTCGTTTTCCCTTAAACCAACCAAAGGGGAAGCCCCCGTGAGGTCTACACAAGCATGTTTCCCCCCAGCCCAGCCAAAGACGAGCAGATCCGCTGGTCGCAGAGTAGATCTCCCTTCATGACATATAATCGGAAAACATCTAGTTTTTACAAATCTGAAACACAAATCAAGTTTTTAAAACCCTAAAAGATGAACAAATCTAAACAAATGAACCAACTTTTTTTTAAAACCCAAAAGCACACCTTGGATGATCAAACATGAATGGAAGAAGATGGATTGAAGCAGAATCCACGTTTACAGATTTATGAAAGAATGATTTCCTCATAAATCACCTTGGATTGATGAAGGGTTATTGAAGCAAGATTAAGTCGAACATCTTGGGGGTTTAGGGTTGTGGAGAATGCCGAAGAGTGTGAAAGAAGAATGACAAAAAAAGACATATAAAGGATCCATCATGGTTGACCCGAATCCAAAATCCGACCGGAATAAAATTTGGATCCTGCCTCTCAAAATCACTGAATATCTTATATTATTTCCCACCCAATCATCTTAAGCTTACACCATAACATGCTAAGTGTCCCAAATCATTTTCATATATTATATTATATAGATTTATAATTATATTTATTGTTTTTTATTCAAAGATAAAAAGAAAATTAAAACAATTAAATACAAATGGGTAAATTGCTAAAATCATCCTTAGGTTTGGGAATTGCTAAAATCGTCCATTAGAGTTAACGATACATTTTAACTGAGTTAATGATTTAGATGTAACACAAAATGAAACATTAGGGGTCCAGTTAAAAAAAATAACAATATTAGATGGAACAAACAAAAGCGTCCTAACTCCATGTATGTTTTTGGCATTTTACTCTTAATGTTAAGTTACATTGCTTAATTTATTTTTAAGTAAAAACAAAATGAAAATAAAAGATTTTAGGGAATTGTGGTCACCCAATTAAGGTGTTTTAGGATAGTAGATGGAGAGAATAAAGTAGCACTGCATGATTAAAGGGTTACAGATTAGTTCGGGCAAGGGTTTCACCCCTTCCCCTAGCTTATCACTGAGTCTTATTATATTAGTTTGACTTTAGACTTTCCAATTTATATGGAGAGGAATGGTATCTCTTCCCTCTTAGGATGATAATGGGTCGGGTTTAGAATGGTTTAAGTAATTGTAACCTTAAATTCGGTTAGATAAGTTTGTTCCAAACTCATTCCAAAACCTATCGGGTAAATACGCGTCAGGTATTGGGTATACCTGTGAGTTTCGGGTAAAACCTTTAATTTAAAAAAAAGTTACCTGTTAGGCATATCCGCCCATACCTATTAGGTATCTATCGGGTAACTACTAATCAATTAAATTTAGCATTATAACTACAAATATACATCAAATAACTACAATGTTTGTAAAGTAAATAACTTAAAGGTATATAAAAAAATACTCAAATGCATAGATGACAAAATAGTTTATGTCAATTTTTGGTGATTGTTAGCATAGGATAACAAATTGAAAATTTGGATGTTCAATAATAGTTACACCAAAAGCTTACAAAAATAAAGTGTATGAGATTCGGTGTCTTTTCACTTGTCTTCATAAAAAAGAAAAATATGGATATACATATGTATACATATTTAAAAAAAATCAAAGAAATTATATCATATATATAATCGAGTAAATGGGTACATTTTATCGAGTAATCACGTCAAATTGGGTATATCACCAAATTCCAAACCATTCCCAAATCTAAATAAAAAAAGAAAACACTTTTCCCAAACCTATTCCAAATCCAACCCATCTATATTGGGTTTAGGATTTACCCATCAAATTTATGTTCAATTATCATCCCTATTCCCCCTCCACCTATCATCGACTCTTTCTCTCTCTATTATGTATTCATTCATGTTACTGTTTCTTACTTAAAAAAGCTTTTGATCTTGCCCTTGGGTACAAGCCCTCTTTCTTCTTTCTACCACTTATCTTTTCTGTCACATCTCAATCTTACCTCTCTCTTTGAGTTTATCTACAGATTCATTTGATTATCATCCCTATTTCTCCACCTTAGCATTCACTTTTTATCTCTCTCTATTGTGTATTCATTCATTCTCTCGTTTCCTCACTCACAGAAGCTTTTGATCTTGCCCTTGATACAAGCCCTTTCTATTCTTTATACCATTCATCTCCTCTTTCACATCTCAACCTCACCTTTACATAAAAGGATTTTTCACTCTTTTTCTCATTTTTTCTCTCTACTAATGGAGTCTTTAACTCGTTTACGTTTTTCTTTCTTCCTAAAAAGTTGCAAATATTGTATAGTAATTGATGAGGAAGACTATTTAAATGATTGTCTTCTCAACTTATTCATATTAAGAATATTAAACTTAGTATATCAAGTGTTCATTCTAAACGATAATAGTTATTTTCCATCCATCATACACCCATTATAAATTATCAATATATTTGTTACATCTGATATAAATTTAATTTGTAATATCGGTAAAAGTTTTTCATTTATTTTTTTGGAAAACTTTACTAATAATTTTACCAAGGCTTTAAATCGACTTTTAAATATTTGTGGGCATGACAAATATTCTTTACTTGACTTCTCTCTAAACTGTGAAGATTAGCGATGTTATGTCTCACTAGTAAGATGATGATTAGCTATTCACGTCTCACTAAGATAGATAGTAATAACCTTATGCAAACATCTCCATAAGATGTTATATCTCCAAGAGTAACTACTTTCTTCAATGAAACTCTCTACAAAGCTTGTCTAGGTTGATATATCTTCAAATTATAAGTATAGAAGTCACACGTAAGAGTTGACTTGAATTGTTGGAATTCATTTATTTGAGAAAATATGTAAGTGGTTGGATGGTTGGTGCAAGCTCGATCCATGTACACCAGCTATCCATCATCTTCAGTAATACTCCTCGTCGTCGTCCTATTGTCAACTTTAGTTCCTCTCCATTATTTACCCATGATATTTATGTGTTTGTATTCAGGGGCGGACCTACCTTATTGGTAGGGGTAGCTTTGGCTACCCCTTGTCGCTCCGACGGTAGTGTAAATTTTTGAAAAATTTGACAATTTTTTTGTTTTCGTTACCCATTTTTATAAAACGTTACCCTACGACGATTTTCTGGATCCGCCGCTGTTTGTATTTTAACCCGATCTTAAATTAAAACACACATAACACTTTAAAAGACCACAAAACGTATTATGGGCATGAAATTTAAAACACAACTAAAACACACTATATAACATTTAAAACGTACTACTTAAAGTTCTTGGCATGGTGTTTTAAGTTTTAAGCCTAGGATTCATTGCCAAATGTTATGTTTGGTGTTTTTCTTGCCAAAACAACCCAAAACAATTTCCCAAGTTCAAAACATGATGCCTACATATCAATTATTAAGTCTTCTCACGAAAAATATTTTTTACAGGATCTAGATATATATATATATATATATATATATATATATATATATAAGATAAGGATTCGTTAGGAACCACCCTTTATTGCAAGAACCGCAAGAACCAATGTAAACACAACCAAAAATGCCTAAAAAATCTAAAAAACACACAATTTTTTTAAAAAAAATCGCTATATTTCGTCACTAAAAAAAGAAAAAAAAAAATTCGAGTAATACATATGAACATGTGCGTCTTAGTAACGAAATATAGCGATTTTTTTAAATATTAAAAAAATTTTGCGTGTTTTTTTAGATTTTTAAGTATTTTTTTGTGTTTACATTGATTCTCGTGGTTCTCGCAATAAGAGTGGCTCTCAAATGAACCCTAACCTATATATATATATATATATATATATAATATATATATAGGGTTAGGTTAAAATGAGAACCAACTTAAGTTGTGAGAACAATAAGAACTAGGCCATCCAATAGATATTTCCCAAAAAAAATTCTCAAAAATCTTAAAAAAAATCACTTGTTTCAACAATATTTTTTTAAATGCCGCATACACAATTTTTCATAAGGTGTAAAAAAATATTTATCGTCGTACCAAAATTTATATCAGCTCGTAAACAAAACTTACATCATGCAAAACTATCGACTTGACAGTTTTTTTACTTTATTTACAAATGTGTTTAAAATTTTTTCATTTACGTTTGTGCAAAAAATTGTAGCCCAACTGCGCGAAAAGTATGAGTTCTCATAGGTCTCAGAACTCGTGGTGGTTCTCATTTGATCGGAAACATATATATATATATGTATATATATATATATATGTATATATTATATATTATATATGTATTATATAGGGCCATTACTAGAAAACATATACTCATCGATTAAAAACTAACTCATAAGTCACAAATGGAGAAAACCAAAACCATAAAGAATAACTAACATTAAAGTCTCTCGGCGATCGAACGGTAATCGCCAACCAGTTTCCAAGGAAGGCTTATAGAACATTGAAAATAATATATTTACGCTTCATCTTGACTTTTTCCGTATCAGCTACTCATTGTCTAATTTTTAGGATTAGATTTAGGATAACGTTAGGTAGGTTATTATCCTTTCTAGGGATATCAGTTGTCTTCACAAGTCTAGATTGATGGTTGAAAGGGGGTTGAGGATCTTGATCTCTTTAAAGGATGATGTATGGATATGAGTTTACAAGGCTTGTGATTAATACTAGTAAGACCAAACAATTTTGTGTTGTAAAACAAAAAAAATAATCACAAGCAAGGAATTATCATCAACGACTCTTTTTTATTGAATCAAAATATTACAAGTTATAGTACAATAGACTTTACAACTCCCTCTCAGCCTGATCACACAAATATATGTTCGTACAAAAGATAATGGAATGTGATATAATAGATCTCTAATGGGTGAGATCTATTTATACTAAGTAGAAAAGGTATGTTCGTGATTGGCTGACATCACCTTGATAGTGACATCTAACATTCTTAACATAAAATATTCCACAGATATTTGCAAACATATGTGGGAATCTAACATCTGATCTAATATACTAAACATTTGTTACAAAGAAAATACAATTACATTGATGAACCTGTTAATCTACAAACCGCTATTGCTTCATATCAAACATCTGTTTGGCCTGAACATATGTTTGGTCTTCTTCAAGAGATCTTTGCTTCAACAACACGTTGGTCTTGATCAGTTCTTGACTCTTCTTCAACAGTGATTTCTAAGGCTTGAACAGATGGTAGCATGTCTTCAAAAGATGTTATGATTTAGTGTTCAAGATTCACTATCTTTGGGAGGAGTCTGGTTCAATCCACTGTTTATTTCTTGATCCTTTCGTCATGTTTTAGCTTTTGAATATTATATGTTCTTTGTAGGTCAACAATCTCTCCCTAGAATCAAATAATTCCAAAATAAATGTTTATTTGATCAATCTTTATTCCTCATCAACTTCTCTTTGATTTGGGCTTTGAATTGCTTCTCAAAGTTTTTAGAGAGAGAGTCATACGGATCCCTTTAAAGCAGAAGACTTAGTGAGTCTTTCATATATTCAATTTTCATGCTAGATAGACTATTCACTGAAGTCTTTTTCACTTCTCCATTAGCTCTTACTAAAGTTAATTCATGGCTTATCTTGTTGGATGACCATTTTAAAATTTTTAAGCTAGACGGATTTTTTGGGACAGGCATTATTTAATGAGGTGAGGGAAATTGTTCTCTTAAGACTTGCCCAAGCAATTCTTCTCTTTTGGCATCTAGATGCCCACACATTAATTCATGTTTACATTTCTTTAAATCTTTTGCAGACATCTCCTTTTGCCTTTTGAGGTAGCCTTTGATGGCTGACGAGACATTCTTTGTAGTGGGAAGCTCTATAAGGTCAACCAAAAAACTGATGGGTATATTCAAGTCTTCATAATTTGGCCTTTTTGGGACTGATGGGATCTTTGGCTCTTAAGGCTTCGAGTTTCTTGTAGCTCTCTTTGATTATTGTCTCATCTCATCTGGCCATTGATAACATTGAGCCAAATTTGGCTGCCACCATCTCCTCCTTCATTCTTCTGAGTTCAAGAGCCTTTTGGCCAACAGGCTTTTTACCAGCTCTCCAATTAGGAGGAATGGGTTTTTATATATGAATTGAGCTTTATCTTCTCAATCCTCATGATTTTATCTGGAAGGGCTTCAATAGTCAACCCGGTGAATTGGGCTCTTGTAGCTTGTTGGTGCATAATGTCTATCGCCTACGTCTTGGTGTCGTGTTGTTATATGTAATAGGTTTAAATGTTAAATTTGATTTTTTTTGTAAGTTTTCTCATCCATACAGATGAGCTAATCCGCACGGATGGGAGCTCATCCGCACAGAAGAGTTAGTCCATCCCAAGCTCATTATCTCATGTCTATAAATAGGAGGTTGGGGTGTGAGTTATTGTTAACTTGTTCACTTTTACGAAGCTCTGTCAAATTTGTTCTGTGAATGTAAATCTGTTAAAAGTTAATGAAAAGATAGAAAATTGAAGAATTCTTGTGTTTCTACTTCCGTATGATGGATTCCGCACTTCGTACTAAAGATTAAATGTCACCGGGTGCTTGAAAGTCGTTCAACACGAACCTAACAAGTGGTATCAGAGCTATGGGGGCTGATATCTACTGGAAGATCAAGAATTCAAGGTTAAAAGACTCTATTTCTACTCATTCTTCTATTTTTCATACTTTTATGGTTCATTTGGGCTGAATTTTTTCAGAGAACCTGTTTTTTCCACTTTTGAAAAACATACCAAAAAATTGGTCCACAATTCAAACGTTATCATGCCAAAATTTACAAAAAAATGACTAATCTAATCCGCATGAAGAAGCTCGTTTGTACGGATTAAGGTTTGATTCTCACAAAAAAGCAAGTAGTTAGCACGAAAGAGAAAGTAGTCCGCACAAATAAGTTTTGATTCACATAAAGGACTAGTGATTCATTTGAACTCATTCACACGAACAAGGGATAGTCATTCGTACAAGTGGGTGATTCGTTTGATTTTGGTCTTCATTCGCACAAGATAGTGATCCACACTAATTAATCCATTTGAACTTCAAGTTTTAAGTCTTCATCCGTTCAAGTGCTTATGCATACCAGATTTTGTCATCCGTTCAAAGGAATGTACATCCGTATAAACTTTGTGATCCGTTCCAAAACTCAAAATTTTTGAAAATGGAGGGAGAATTTTTTAACGCGTTTGCTACCACCCCAACTTCTGTCACTCAAAATCTTAACCTTGACAATGAAATGGGAACAATTACTAAGCCTCTGAAGCTACTTCGAATAGAGGATTACTCAGGCTGGAACGATTGTTTTGAAACATGGGTTCAAGCTAACCATTTCGAGTGTTGGTTAGCAATTGAGGAAGAGTATGTAATTCCTACGGGCGAGAATGGAGATAAGATAAGCATTAGTCAGATTCCTGAAGCAAATAGAGATAAATTTGTTAGGGAGAAAAAGATGATGAACTTATTGCAGCATGCAATTAAAGAGGATATCTTCACTACTAAAACATGGCGGCTCTACTCAATCGATCTGGTGTGCACGAAAGAAGAAACATCAAGGAAATACTACAATGCAAAAGAGTAAGATTGCGCTTCTAAAGAAGGAATTCGATATATTCACATCTATGAAGGGAGAGAGACGATACAACAGCTATTAGAGAGATACTGTCATTTGGTGGCAGAGATGAAGAGGGCTAGGATAGAGAGAGATGATTATGAATGGGTGGATAAGTTTGTTGGCAGCCTACCCAAGGGAGACTGGTCTACATACTTGTTGATCTTGAAAAGCATACTACTGAATAACAAGTTAAATCTTTCGAGGTTTATTGAAAAGTTGGACTCACACGAGTTGGATTTGCAAAAGAAAGCAAAAATGAAAGGAGCTACCGTACAATAGGTCGTTGGTTTATATTACAGGGGTAATGATTTGAATATTCAGACGAGTCCAAAGATTCAAATAGCATTCAATGCCGAGACAAATATGGGAAGTTCATCAAGCATTTCAAACCTATCTACCCATCCCGTATAGTCCCCCATGCGAAGAATCTTGGGTGGGGGGGGGGGTTAGTGATCGTTCCCATTTCGTTATCGAGGTTCATTTTTGTACTATCGTCGGTGGTGTGGTAGCAAATGCATAGTAAAATTCAAGCTCAACTTTTGTAAGATTATGATAAACTTCGTAAGATTATGATAAAGAACCAAGCTAGCTCGAGTTCTATTATTACAAGGCTAGAGTCTGAGTTAATTAACATTAGCTCTGCTAAACTTGTACGTTAAATAATCCTAGAGGTTATAGTAAATTATAAGCTTTGTCCTTTATGTATATACCATTTTCAGGCGGTGTCCTCTAATACCATTCTAATCAAATTCTAAGCCTTCACCGACACCATTCACCATCATCCTCTCTCTTTCCCTATTCGACACCCTTTCACCATTATCCTCTCTCTCTATCCCTCAATCAACTCCCACCCTACCACCACCACCTCCACCCTACCACCACCAGCCACCGCTACTTTCACCTATTATCACCAACCACCATCGCCCCCCACCTGTCATTATTGTGAACACCACCACCAATTCGCCCCCCTTTAGAAACCCTACAAAAATCCAGACCCATTTTAATTGACCCATAACAACTGAACCCCACAACAAAAATTCAGTAAAATGGTGATGATCAAAACAAAAAGTACCTTTATTGAGATTAGGGGCATCACATAAAGATGGGGTTTTTTTTAAACTAAATCACAAATAGTGAGCCTCCGAAAATAATGGGAATCAAGAAATTCCACCATGATTGCTAGTTAAAGGACAAAACTTGTAATTTACTATAAACTGTAAATCTCGTGTAACGGATCAAACAGGTATCGCTATCCTAATCAATCGCGAAAATAATGATCAGGATGAAGAACAACTTGAATAATTTGAATATAATAACTTGCATACACCAGTGGATGTCAGATACAAGTTTAGTAAACAACTCTCTAACCCCTAACAAGTCCCCTAACCCTCTATTTATAGACATGACAAAGCCCAAATATACAACCTTAGGCCCACTTGGCACTAGGAAGCCCAAACTGCCTAAAAGTAACCTAAAAGCCCAAAAAACAATATAAATGAATAAACCTTTAAGCTCCAAGCTGAACAATCTCCCCCTAGGTTTCTTCATTTATCCTTTGGCGCCGCATCCACTCCCAAACGACCAACAATAATTCCTGCAACTGCAGCTGTCCAATCCTTGGCACATGCCTCATATAGTTCAGAAGTACGTATCCGATGAGAAGCTAAAACTTGTAAATCTTCATCATGGAAGCTGACCAAATCCACAACATCATTCACCCTGAAAGCCTTCTCTTTCGTCACTATCGCAACACTTCCGACCTTTGGATCGTATAACCAAAAGTTAAAGTTCTTCAAAATTCCTCTTGGAAAGGTAGGAGCAACTGGAATCACCAACTCTTTATCCGTAGGAGGCCACATCACAGATTTAAACCGTTTGCCTGTGTGTGCATCACGCACTCCTTTGGCTGCTCTCAGATATGGTTTGGCGGTCTTCATACCCTTAAACCCCGTCCTAACCTCCCGTTCAAGCCTTTTAAAGAACCTCCAACCCGGTCCACGCTCTTTCGTATCGTCGTCATTGTACGGAGATCTTAACAAATCTGTCAGTGCAATCTTCATCCAAGTCTCAAACTGTGACTCCTTCGAATAATATTCTCTTGTTCCATCTTGACGTACAATGATCCACATGTTCTTGATATGGTCATACATCCAACTCAACACTTTAGACTTGTTACCCACCTTGATATAATAGCTCGACCCCAACTCCATGACGTATCTATCTGACGGGTTCGTAGGATCTTTCAGCTGAAAGTTTTCATCTAGAGGATTCACGTTCACATTCTTCATCAATACCATCTGCTTCTTCTTCCTCGGATCTGTAGCGTGTTTCTGACTCGCAGTGAACTTCTTGCGCGGATCCTTCAAGTAATCATCAATACCAGCTTGACGTTCGGCTGCTAATTGCTCGGCCGCCAACCTTTGCTCTTCTGTTTCTTCAGCCATTCGTTGCTGTGCCGCACGATGACGGGTTTCAACATTCATAGGATCGTCGGTCGGATCACTGAACTCTCTGCCAAACTTGTTCTCTAACTTGCCCCTCAAATAAAAAACGATAGTGATCAGCATAGTCATAACTCCCTGCAGCTCTTCGATAGTTTGATCTCGAACATCCAAACGATTCGGCAGGGAGGCAATCTGCGCATCCTTTAACATGGCCTCCTGTTCCAGTACGACAACCCGTTTCTTTAACTCAACAACATCCACTTCAGTGTCATCATCATCATCACTGTCTAAACACCCAAATTCAAATGCCCGCTTCTCAGATCTGCGTATATAATCATCAGCAACATCATCAGTATAACCAGCACCACTACCACCCGCTTCTGAACCTCCTGCACCCGAAGAACTGCCTCCAAATTCCATCATCTGTAATGTTGTGGCAGCAGGAATTGATACCACTGTAAACTGTGTAATGACAGGAACTGTGGGCTGTGTAGAAACAATAGGCGTATCAACCATCAAAGTACAAGCAACCTATTCTGTAACAATAACCTCAGCAGCAGTGCTCTCGACAGCAGTAGATGTAATCAACTCAGAAGTAGCAACCGTAACAGCAACTGGAGCCTTAGATGTACTCGCTGAAATGCTCTGCTCAGTTTTGCATCTCTTTATCAATGGAACTTCATCTTCTTCGTCTTCGTCATCGTCATCAGGCTGAATAGTAGAAGCAACAACAGACGGAATGTCAAGCGGCGGATCACCTTATTTCTCTTGAATGTCCTTCAGCTGAGCAATCAGAGCAGCTAGATTCTCAGATGATAAATCTGGTAGAACAGGAGTTAATGTAGCATTGAAGGCATCCAGATCATCCAGAAAAGCTTGTCCAACATCATCTTCATCATCTGTAACCAAATCTTTGACTTCTATATCTTTTTCCTTCACCGGTATATCGTGTTCCTCGGCTACAATTGCATTTACCGAAGGAGGAGGAGGAGGTGGAGGAGCATGCAGACCTACAACTTCAGCAAACTTGCCAAACTTCTTCAGAGGGAACCTACCTGCAAATACCCTCTTCGAAGTAGACCGATTCTTCTTCATAGTTGCAAAATGGTAGGCTCCATTGGCTTCATATTCAATAAATTCGAGTCTGTAGCATCCTTAGCTAAGTCGGGGTAACGAGCATCGAGAATCAGTTGGATAAACCGTGGATACAACAGAAACATCCGTTTCTTGGACTGCTCTAATATCTTCCTCATGTTTTCGAAAATATAACCAGAGTAGTTATATTTCCAGTCATAACCAATGAAACAATCGCTGAAGTCTGCGCCTGATTAGGCTGATCTAATCCGCCTTTATTCTCCGACACACATAGCATAAAATGTGTATAAGCAATCTCCAATACGCCGGAAACATCTTCTTTAGCAATGGTGGATAAGAACCTTCGTAGCTCATCTCATCAGTACGTGTAACACCTTTTCCTTGACATGAGTGGTTGGGTCACCGTAAGTATCTGTTAGCTGCAACACTTCCCTCACACAAGCCTCGTTAACTACAATCTCCTTCCCATGAATCTGTGATCGTATGAACGGTCTGCCATCTTCACCTCTTGGCTGTATTCGTGCTCTCTTCCAAAACGAATGAACCAAATATCTGTAGATCACAGGATTTGCACGAAGAGCGTAGGCAATCCGACAATTGTTAAGCCCCACAATCATTGACTGAAACTCCTGAAAATACTCAGCCGGTGGATCTGAAAGGTATCCAACTGATTATGGAACTGTTCTTCTACCAGCATCACAGCATCGAAAGCTTCCTCCACCATGTTTGTCAAAAATTAACCGAATATTAAAAATCAACTAACAGAATCAAACTGGGTAAACTGATATAATTGATTTAACCAAGTTAACTGAGTTAACTGAATTAACATAGTTAACACTAACTTGACAGGTCAATAGAGGTCAAGGTTCAAAATTAAAGCCAGTTCAAATTAGTTAAGGGGTTCAACAACTCATAAAGGTCCAAACTCAGTTAAGGGGTTCAACAATTCAAAAGGTCCAAACTTAGAATGAATCCGGAACACTCTTATCAATCCGGATTATGTATTCCGGATAAATATGCATCCGGATGAAGATTAATCCGAAATGAGATCCGAGTTCATCATTTCGGATGAATATCCATCCGGAATGAGCACAATTATCAATCCGAAATGCTAATTCTTTGAAGATCAATCCGGAATGCATATGTACCTGATCCGGAATGGTAATCCGAAATATGCAATTCGAGAGATAATCAGAGAGAATAACTGTAACTCGGATTTTGAATAATCTGAAATGAGAAACAGAGATGACAATATAGTTTTCCGAAATGGGCTTGGGCCTGATATTTGAGTCTGGATTGGGCTTGTGACAGGCCCAATCCGGAACAGTAACACATTTGGGCCTGTTCAAAACGACTTAAATAGGCCATTCCAGACAGGTCCAATCCGGAACAGTAATCCGTAGCCCAATTGAGCCCAATTGGAACAGTAACCTTAATTTTGATTTTTAGACTTAAAACCAATTTCATCAGGCTGGCTCAAATCCAAAGCACACTAGGCCAGTCCAATATCTCTTGACAGAAAACCATCTTACTAAAATTTATCAAGTAAACTAACCAAGCATCCAATCATCACAAGGAGAACTTATTAAAACATACATAAATAATTAACACAGCATTGCTAAGGGATCAAATCGCTTCAAACACTAACCAAAGAACATTTTTTGATATGAGCAGGTTCGGTTGGTCTAAGCGACTGTCAGTATACTTGTCCACTTAAATCTAAAACTCAAACCTTGTAGATTAGACTTTATTATATGCTTAGGGTAATTTTATACTAAGATACTCGTGTGTCCCATACCATGACATACCCCCGCGATCAAGGTAAGCACAACGGTTCATCGTAGCAGGTGAGTATACCGAGGTCATCCTTTGTTTTACAACGTCAGGCTATTGGTGAACAAGTCAGTACTTCCGTACAGTAGAGAGACCAATAGTGACTAACGAGGTTTAGGCAAATACCTTATGAGATATGTAAGAACTTATAATTAAACTTTTGTTCTTTTGGGTTTTGGCCCTTCCATTTTGGCTATTTTATAAAGATATCCTGACTGTGCCTAGGTCTGCATATAATCTGGATGCAACAGAAGGGTAGTCAAGATATGCCCGGATGACTCAGTAGCATAAAGACCCGAAACCTCAAATGTTGGCTATCTATCAACGCAAGATTTAAGACCATAAAATCATATGCCGATAGTAAGTGACCCACTGAGTACAAAGTTCGTTATGTTTATATCATTTGGCTTTTCCCATCCGGTTGAGTTTTAGACCTACCGACACATCACTTTCGATCCAAATCTTTTCCGCTTCTTTACCTTACATGTGTTAGTCAAGCATTTTATCACGAATATTCATTTCATTTCCCTATCATTGCAAATATAAAAAAAAATTTATTTTTTATTATTTTTTATTTTTATTTTTTTAAATAACTTTTTCTCCCCCTAAATTTGTGCATAGGGATATGAACAAATTTATGACACAACAAAAAGAAACGAAAAAAGAGTAAATAAATACGAAGATAGTAGATGCTTAGGAAGAAAACCGAATCATTTTGAGAAGATCCACAAGCACTTGAAAACGTGTGTTGCTAACGGGTTTCGTAAACAAATCGACCACATTTGCATCAGTGTGGATTTCCTCAAGCTTTAAGAGACCCTTTTCATAGCAATCGCGTATAATATGAACTTTAATGTTAATGTGCTTGGTTTTGAGTGGAAAACAGGGTTTTTAACTATTTGGATTGCGGCATCATTATCACAATAAATGGTGGTGTTTAGATAAGTCAAACTGTAATCCGCAAGCTGATGTTACATTCATAAAACTGGGAGCAGCAAGCAGATGCTGCGACATATTCTGCCTCTGCAGTGGAAAGCGAAACCGTCTGCTGCTTCTTGCATTGCCATGAAATAAGGCGATCTCCCAGAAATTGGCAACCAGCCGGCGTTGAGCGCATGTCCCTATCTGTACCTCCTAGTTTACTATCAGAGAAATCAAACAGTTCAAATTCAGAATTTTTAGGATACCAGAGGCCGAGAGATGGAGCCCCTTTGAGATACCTAAAAATTCGTTTAATAACATGTGAATGTGAAAGTTTAGGAGTAGTCTGATAACGAGCACACTGGCAGACGGAAACATGATATCTGGCCGGCTAGTAGTGAGATACATGAGTGAGCCAATCATAGAGCGATACATGGTAGGGTTAACAGGCATTCCTTCAGCATCTTCATTTAACAGAGGCCGTTCCGCTATAGGTGAAGCCATTGGCTTGGAATCTGTAAGCTTGAATTTGGCAAGAACGTCGTGTACGTATTTTCCTTGATGAATGAGTATACCCTGAGGGTCTGACGAACTTGAAGTCCTAAAAACATGGTCATCTCTCCCAATGAACTCATCTAAAATTTCTTCTTCATGATTTCTTCGAACTCGCGGCACAAACCATCATTGGTGGAAAATAATATCGTCAATGTAGATTTGGACAAGAATAATGTCCCTATCTACGCGTTTGATAAACAAAGTTTGGTCAATAGTTCCACGTGTGTAGTCATGAGCAAGCAGATGCTCCGTAAGAGTAGCGTACCATGCGCGAGGTGCTTGATGAGCACGTACAGCTTTGTCTAATTTAAGCATAATCTGGCTTGTCAGGATCAGTAAAGCCCGGTGGTTGTGCCACGTAAATTTTCTCTTTCACCTTGCCGTATAGAAACGCAGTCTTGACATCCATTTGATAGACAGTAAAGTCCATATAAGATGCGTATGCCAAGAAGATACGTATATCTTCCAAACGCGCGACAGGTGCATAAACCTCATCATAATCCAGTCCTTCAATTTGTCGAAACCCTTGGACCACCAATCTAGCCTTATTTCAAACAATAACTCTAGTGTCATCCTGATTGTTGCGGTAGACCCAGCGAGTTCCAAGAGCGCGCTTTCCTTGAGGTAGTTTCACCAATTGCCAAACGCCAAGTTTTTCAAATTGATTGAGTTCTTCGTGCATGGCATCCACCTAGCCTGGCTCCTACAAGGCAACGTCAATACTTTTAGGTTCAATTTGGGAAATAAAGCAAGAATAAAGACATGTATTGATATCCCCAGATTGACTGCGTGTGCGAACTGCGGCGTTTACAGGACCAATGATATTCTCAATGGGATGATCACGCTGTAAACGTTGTGGTACTGGTGCATCAGGAACCAAAACATCGGTTGGCAAGTTAGTGACACTAGCTGAAGCAACGCCAGATGCCTCCCCCTCAACCGAGGCACCTGTAGAGGTTTGAGGTAGAGAATCCACCGCACAATCGAAGGGAGTAGGCTCGGGAAACAAGGAGGAGCCCAAAACATCAAGAGGAAGTCCTTTATCTGCCGTAGGTGGCTCTTGAGGAGAAACCACATCCTCAGTAAGATTAGGCTGAATAGGCGAAGGGGCGTGAGATGGTGAAGCTGTGGAGGATGGTGAGATAGTGTCATTGAATCCAGGAGGATCTACTCTTAGCTGCTTTAGTGTGTCATTTAGTGCGGCAGCGTCAGTGTCATCGACGGAAGGAATGGGCACCGTTTGAGGGAAAGATATCGAAGTATCTCCTGTAGACATATTAGAAGACACATCAAAATGATTAAATAAGGTAGAACAGTCATATAACCAATCCGGACCAATGCGTTTGTCCTTGGGATTTTCCTCCAGCCAACCCACATTGTAGGTTTCAACCACCATCTTCTTGATCTTGTCATAAACGCGATACGTCGTGTTTTTAGAATAACCAACGAAAATACAAGGATCTCCGCGTGCTTCGAACTTTCCTTTAGCATCCATGAGCAGGAGTACACAAGGACATCCAAATTTGCGGAAATGCTTGACCGAAGGTTTGCGACCTTCAACCACTTCGTATGGAGTCTTCATGTGGCGTTTGTTGATTAGGGCATCATTCTGAATGTAGCATGCAGTGTTGATTGCTTTGGCCCAGAAGATGAGAGGTAGCTCAGAGTCAACAAGCATAGTTCGTGTCGCCTCGATGAGTGTGTGATTTTTCCGTTCGGCAACCCCGTTTTGCTGTGGGGTTCTGGCTGCTACTGAACTGCCTGTCAATTCCCTTGGAGGAGCAGAAAGAGTTTAAGGTAAGATTCTTAAACTCTGTCCCATTGTCACATCGAATAGCCTTTACCTTCGAATCTATCTGGTTTTCCATAAGCGTGACACACTGTTTCACTATCTCTGCGGTTTCACTTTTATGTGTAAGAAAGAAGACCCAGATGAATCGAGAGTTGTCATCAATAATAACCAGACAGTAAGCCTTCCCTCCAATGCTGCGAATGTCTGTTGGACCGAAGAGATCCATGTGGAGCAGTTCTAAGACCTGAGAACTGGAGGGTACGGCTTTGGTTTTATGCGGCTGACAATGTTGCTTCCCACGAGCACATGATTCACATTTTTCGATCTGTATGAAGTCACGAACTGGTAGATCTCTGAGCAAACCACCTTTAGCGAGACAATTTAAATTCTTCATGTTGATGTGACCTAGTCTGCAATGCCATAACATGGCGTCATGTTTGGCTGTCGAAGAGAAAAGGCATATGAGCTTGTCAATGACGTAGGCGTTTCCTTTTCTTGCAGCTTTCAGTAAAATCCAATCATCTGGAACGATCAAGCCTGGTTTGAGCACATCCAGATGATTGTCGCAGAGTTGAGACACACTCAACGGACTGTGCTTCAATTCTGGTACATAGTTGACATTTTTAAAACTCAGGGCTCCACTTGCAAACAGTTCCTCTCATCGTGATTTTCCTGGTTTCTCCACCTGTGAAGGAAACAAACCCGCCATCGAAAAACTGAATGTCATTCAACTGCGAGATGTCTCCTGTCATGTTCCTGGAACAGCCGCTACCAATATACCATAACCAAACAAGAGCGCGCCAGAGCTGTTCCTGCACATTTCAACAGGTTTAGTTAGAAACGGGAACCCATGCCATAGAAGATCTGGTTGTGCCTTTTGCATCAACATAAGTAACCTCACGAAAGATCAAGTTAGTTGAGGATGAGGTTGATGATGCTTTTGATTTATTAGAGAGGGGTTAGTAGACTAATTTTTGGCCACTGACTTAGGCCTCCAGGTCACCGAATCAGACCTCTACACATTTCTAGGAGTGCTAGAGGGATTCTTGGAAACCGAATGTCTCAAGGGGTTAACATTTTGTTTCTTGGCCATGTTCCAATCTAGATCAGAAGACTTAGCCACAAATCGAGCCTTATTGGAGATTAGGCATAGCCTTCTGATGTCTGGAATACAAAGTATGGAAAGAGGTAAAGGTCCTTTGACAGTTTCGAGCAATGTTCCCGAGAGATCCATAGTTTAAACAGGTCTCCTCTTCTGGAAGAAAACAGTCCGTTCAGCTTGGGAAATTCTGGGCAATTTGTCGGTCAATTTCTTGCTGGCGTTTACTGACGACTGTTGCACGGTCTTTGGCTTGGCGGTGTCCTGCGCACAACCATCAGCACACTTGTTAGATTTTTGATTTGAATTACAGGATTTTGAACATGAAGATTGTTTCAAAACAGATGAAACGGGCAGCTGCTGAGTTAATTCCTCAGTTTGACGAGAGGACTCAGCGGTTGCCTTTGCATTGTTTGAAGACACTTCTTTGATTTTCTTCTTTTTAGATCTACGTGTTCTTTTCTTTTTCGGCTTATTCTTCAAATCACACTTTGAGACAGATTCTGTAGAGGACACGAGTGACTCAATAGGAACATCATGTTCAGAAATTTTAGCAGATGATGATGGAACCTCGCAATTTAGAGAGATTTTAGATTTCGATTCACTATCAGATTTAAAGGTTGCATTTGAATTAAATTTAGATTTGTGTTCATCTGCTTTCATTTCCGAATCGGTCCCTTGTATTGGGTCACCCAAATCTTCTAGAATAATGTCACCAGCAACATTGACAGAAACAGTTGGTTGGTCATCGTTGACATTGTCATTCCTATGAAATGCATCAAAAGATGCGGCCTCTGAAGGTGAACATTTGATATAATCTGCTGAAGATGAACTTTCAGCATCCTCAGCTGAAGATGAACATTCGGTATCGTTAGCTGAAGCTGATGAGGCCGAGTCATCTGTTGATGTAGATCCTGCAGCTAAATTCATTTTCTCATCACACAAATTGTCACAACTATTATCATCATTCAAAACATCAGTATCAGAATTTAAACTATCTAAATGTTCAACACAACCAACACTGTTTGAGCATGTAAATTGTTCAGCAAGAAAGTGATTTAAAATGTCAAAGGCAGGTTTATAAAAAGCATAATCATCAGCTGAATTATTTGAATGTATATTCAGACATTCTTCCTCATCATCCTGTGTGATGTCCTCAACTAAAATTTCTTTTGCACATGAATTAGACACATTAGTATCGTTCACAAATTTAGTTTGAGCATCAGATTATTCCTTTTCATTAGGTGTTGTAGAGGATGTGGAGGGTTCTCCTCAGGTACTTCTGTCTCCATTTACACCGTACTCTAAGATGGATAATTACTAGTTTCACTAGGAGGTGGTGTAGAAACAACAAACACATCATCCTTCTTGAGTTCAGTGGGTTTGGAGAACTTAGGATAATAGGGCGTCCATGATTTAGATAAATAATCTGACTGTTTACCATACATCATTCTTTCAGCATTTTCGATTTCTTCCTAGTTTTAGGCATTCTAGTGTAATTATGATTATATGGTGGAGGTGCCCTATTGTACCCAAGACCCTTGGTGAAATTCTTTTGATAATTAAGCTGGACGTCACATAAGTCCTTGACTAATTTGCTAGAAGTTTCGAATTTCTTAATATCTATTTCATTTTCATGAAGCTTCCCTGTCAAGGAATTCAGCTTGGCTAAGGCTGCTTGAAGTTCTACGTCCTTTTCAGCTAATTTTAGCTTGTAGTCGTAGCCCAACATTGCTGTTGGTTCAAGTCTAACTTTAGCTGAGCCACATCTTGTTTCTGCGCTTCGACCTTCTCCATAAGAAGCTTGTTCTTATGTTTAAGGGCGATGTTCTGTGATGCAGCTTGTTGATACTCAGCTACAAGAGTTGAGTTGTGGGCGCGCATTTGGGATAATTTAAAACGACAACTATCAGAACAAAGTATTCGATTTACCGTTTCCGAAAGATTGGGTGTCTCAGTTGTCTGCGCCATCATGCAATGGTTGTTGTTCTTGGATAGATTCAAGGTTTCCATTTGAGCTGCAGCATCTGCCCAGTTGAAGCCCTCATGCTGTTGGGCCACAAGTGTTGTGGACTTCCCGCCAGAGCTGCCAGATGGACTTGTAGTTGACTTGGAAGGAGAGACGGGAACCAAATATCTGTCACTGCTCTGTATGTCGGCGACCCTGGATGATACATGGTGGCTTCTTGCATTCCCTAGCGAAATGGACCTGGTTCATGACATCTATAGCACCTAAGTTTGTCTTTTGTGAGACCAGTCTTCAGGTTGCACAGAGGTTGCCATCCATATTTTTTCTGAAATTTGTTGACCTGAAAAGCAGCCATTGCTAAGTTCCAGGAGACATAGATCTCATCCAGGTCTTCCTCCATGATTTGATCAACTTCTATTGGCAGAATAGATGGAGGGGTCAGATCGCCTTCCAGGAAGGCGTTCAAGCTCTTGATCATTGACGCAGCAATAGCAAGCTTCTCTTCATTCTCCTTAGTGAGAAAAGCAGAGTTGAGCGCGGGTTGTGCAGAGCAGGGACAGGTGCGCCTGCTTGAGGAATAATGCCTTGTTGCACGGTTTGAGGAGTTGTAGGAATGAAAACCACATTAGGATACTGAGCGTGGAACTGTGTATGGACTTGAGTCGTTGAGATGTCGTAGGATTTGGAGATTGAAACCCATACACATACTGAGTGTTTTATGGCGTGACAACAGGGCTGTACACCTCATTTGATCCACCTAGTGTTTGTGCAGTTCCTTGCAGAGGACTATAAACTAGATTTTGTGACATTAACGTTGCATTCTGACCTGTCATCCCTGCGGCCATCAGACTACTCTGATGATTGATCTCCCATTGTTTGTTATCAATTTCAAAATGATTTGATAGTAGCTATCATCTTAGTGAGGGTGACGTCGTTCAGGTTCTTTGTCTTTTTGATCATGCCCACGTCTGTATCCCAACTTTTGGGCAGTGAATTCAACAACTGTCGGATCATGGTGCTGTTGGTGAGGGTGATCTCAGCTGAAATCATCTGGGAAACTAGTTTGACATAGCGGCGTATCTGATTCTCGATGGTTTCCCCATATATGTGATTGAACGGGCTGAATTGCTGATTCGGTTGGTTCACCCTACTTGCTTTCATGTCAGCATTCCCATCATAGAGATTTTGCAACTCACTCCAAACCTCTTTAGCATTTTTACAATTCCTGGCCGCAATAGAGATATCGGGTCCTAGAGCCATGGTTAGTGTTGCTAAGCATTATCATCTTCCTCTATGATTTTTACGTCCTCTAGAGTCTATAAGTGCATAGGCTTGGGACCTTTTGTTTGGGATCTTGCTCTGTACTATACGCTATGGTTCTTGGACCATTCATGATGCATCTCCACACGTCGGGCTTCCTTGCCTTGCAATACTGTTCGAAGCGGAACTTCCACTCATAATATTCATCACCGTATAACAAAGGCGGCACTTTGGTGGAAGTGCCAATCACCTGATCCATGTCACACCCCGACCCGCAGCGGAATAAGAGTCGGGGCATAATTGGGTTATCACCAAAGCTCATGATATTTACTAATATGTTTCATATTTATTAAAGTCAAAATTACATTCTCAATAATCCAAACATGTCCATACAATACAAAGAAAATTAACCAACTAAACAATCCAAGCTCTAAACCAGTTTATTCTTCTAAGCCAATCCTATGTGTTTCTTGCTGCAGCTGGTTCACCTGTATCATGTGTAAAAATGGGGGTTTTTGGGTCAACATAAGTTGGCGAGTGAACCTTGTTAGATAAACATTTATTATTGATTTTCTTGTTATTTTATCAAGGAAAAATTGTGCAATAATCATAAGTGAGCAAATGTAAATAATCAAACAGTAGCAATAACAACCACAAACTAACATACGAACATACAATAACATACAATAACAATACAATAACAAAAATGGGGAACGGACGGCCTATGATAAATGTATATACTGAAAATGATAAATGTCTGTGCGGTCAAGGCTCAATCAAACGGAGCCGATCGTATTACATGTACTGAAAATGATAAATGTCTGTGCGATCAAGGCTCAATCAAACGGAGCCGATCGTATGTTGGCACGCCAGGTTCACGCTCATAATGTAATGGGGAACTGCTCAACGCTCATAATGTAATGGGGAGCGGCGGCCTATGAAATTGCATGTATGAAAATAATAAATTAAATCTAAACAATAACCACACAACAGTTGGATACAAGCTGAATACACATTTGTTCATGATATGATGTATGCACAATGATTTAAATATAATAAATGATAAGACACATGATACACCCCAAAAACGTGATTAAAACGGGGAATTTTGTAGAGATTCACTCACATTGGGTGCGTTTGGTTGGAGATGATGAGATGCGCACGAGTTGGAAGAATTGAACAACGAGGATAGACTAACCTAAATAATACGGAAGATATAGTAAATGAGTGGATTTTATTAATAATTTTAATAGGATTTTTAGATATATTTTTGTGAGTTTAAGGCTATTTCCTATCTTTAAAAACATTATTTTTAAGTATTTTTAATTGATTTTTAAATTAAATTAAATAAATAAAAATATAAAAATATGTCGACTTTTGCGTTGACCGTTTGTATACTGTTTGACCGATTTCATTGTGTAAATGTATGCGCCGGGTGAGGCTCAAACCCGAGACCTCCCGTTCGCGTGCACGCAGCTCTACCAACTGAGCTACGTGTCTAACCCGAAATAATTCTGTTTTTAATTATATTTATATACTAACTCAGTTTATTCAAAATTCTTTTATTTTCAAAAATGTTTTAAATCATCGAACCGGTGTCGTCAACAGGTCTCGAACCCGGGACTTGTGACTTAATGTTACACACAGTCCACCGCTGGACTGTGTGTCTAACTTGGTTAATATATAGATTTTTATTATACTTAACATCTAATTGCGAAAAGGATCCGGTTCATTTAGAAAAAGAACATTTTAATTACAGAGGGTGTGTGTGTATCAAGGATCGAACTCGCGGCGTGTGCGTATTGTGTGCAAACATCCACCGCTGGACTGTGTGTCTAACCCGAGATAATATCCAAATTATAATAAACTTATAATCAACCTACTTCGTCTTCTTCGTTACCGAATTACAGTTTACGATTTCTCTATTGTTTCTTGTTTAATTTGATTGACAAACATTCAACAGACTAATATGAACTGGCAGAGACGATTTTTAGAAGTAAACATACCAGAGAACGATTTATCTCAGAATTCCGGCAAGTCGTCGGCTCTGTTTTTACGGATTTAGAATGAACGAATAAATTAACAGTTTTGATTAGCTAAGCGAGGAATTGAAGTATTAAACAAGAGTTATCAGAAGGTTTGAATGTCTATACCATTTTACAGCTGAAGATAAGGATTTTCAGAAGTTTTCCGGCGAGAGTGAGTTATCCGATATCGACGTCTGAAATTGATTCCGATTGAAGGGTTTGAGTTAGCAATAGCTTAACAATTGATAGACAACGAAAGAATTGAGAGACTTACTGGAAAACACGGTTTTCCGGCGAAAGTCCGGCGAGTTGAAATAGCTTCTCCGGCGAACTGAAAGTTGTGCGAAAATGCAATTGAAGGTTTGCAGAGTGTGTTTGAGTCGCGAGAGGGGTCTATGATTGAAGTAATTCAGACCATGAAAGTTTTCGGTTATTAAAACCGATCCACTCTCGAATTCAAGTCCATTCAAAGCTCAATTGATTGGAGATGTCGGTGTAGCGGTTATAATCGGTAAACCGCGAGTAATGAAACGTCTTTGGACGTTTGGTGACCGATTTCGGTTACAGTTGGCGTAACCAGCTTGATTTACGATTGACTATAAAATTTATTTGTTTCCTAGAGTTGACAGAAAACAACAAGTGGCGGAGTGGTTATGTGTGTGTGTGATAAGTCTTTGGAGTTCCTTCCGGCTGACCCGGGTTCGAGTCCCGGCAGCCTATTTTTCTTTTTATTTATTTTATTTTTACTTTTTATCAATTATAACTTTTATGTTCTAGTTTGTTTATTAATTATGCATCATTAAATATTAAAATGGACATAAATACGCAACGAAACATTTATAACTTGAGATTCGATTACAAACGGAGCGGGTTTGGAAAACCCGTTTTTGACAAATGTTACAGTATCCCCTACTTTTAGGAATTTCGTCCCGAAATTCAAGTAGTAGTAGTAGGAAAAAGATGCGGGTATTTTTCGCGCATTGAGTCTTCACGTTCCCAAGTAAACTCAGGTCCCCGTTTCGACTCCCAGCGTACCCTAACAATTGGAATGCGACTTCGTCGAAGTCGTTTTTCTCCGAAGTCCATGATCTCTTACTGGTCTTTCAATAAAATGCATAGATTCATCGATCTGAATATCTTCCAGTGGAATATGGAGGTTTTCATCAGCGAGGCACTTCTTCAAGTTTGATACGTGGAATGTGGGATGAATCCTGTTGAGTTCTTCTGGTAGATCAAGCTTGTATGCTACAGGTCCTACTCTTTCGAGTATCTTGAAAGGTCCTACGTAGCGTGGTGCTAGCTTGCCTTTTTGACCAAAACGAACTACTCCCTTCCAAGGTGATACTTTTAAAAGTACATGATCACCAATGTTAAAACTCCAAACGCTTCCGTCGTTTATCTGCATAACTCTTTTGACGACTTTGAGCCGCTAGAAGATTGTTTCGAATTTGATGGATCTTGTCTGTGGTTTCTTGAATCAATTCTGGACCAGTGATTTGAGCTTCCCCAATTTCGTGCCAACATACTGGAGATCGGCACTTACGACCATATAAAGCTTCAAAAGGTGCCATGCCGATGCTTGAATGATAGCTGTTGTTGTACGAAAATTCAACTAATGGTAGATGAGCGTCCCAATTTCCCTTGAAGTCTATGACACATGCTCGAAGCATATCTTCAAGAGTTTGAATGGTGCGTTCAGATTGTCCATCAGTTTGAGGATGATAAGCGGTACTGAGATCTAATCGCGTACCCAAAGCGGCTTGTACTGCTTGCCATGTTCGTGAAGTGAAACGACCATCACGATCTGAAATAATGCTTAACGGTACACCATGATGGCTTACGATTTCGCTGATATAAATACGAGCTAGCTTTTCGTTCTTGAAATCTTCGCGGATAGGAATAAAGTGAGCTGATTTTGTAAGTCGATCAATGATTACCCATATATGTCATACCCACCAGAAGTGCGAGGTAACCCGGTAATGAAGTCCATGGTTATGTTTTCCCACTTCCATACAGGTATTTCAGGTTGGACCAGAAGTCCTGAGGGTCTTTGGTGTTCAGCATTCACCTTGGAACATGTAAGACACTTGGAAACAAAAACAGCAATATCCTTTTTCATTCCAGGCCACCAATAGGTGTATCGAAGGTCTTGATACATCTTATCGGCTCCTGGGTGTATAGAGTATTGTGTTTTGTGAGCCTCATTCATAAGAAATTCACGAAGGTTGTTGTGGTCAGGAATCCATATGCGATCTAGATAGTACAGAATTCCGTCAGATTTAGTTTCAATTTTAAGTTCAGCTCCAAAGGACAGCTCCTTTCGTACATCATCCTCCGTTACTGAAACATGTTGGGCTTCTCGAATTTGATCTTTAATGTCAGTTATGATTTGCGAACATAGAAGACGAATGGAGTTCGCATAACCCTTTCGACTGAGTGTATCAGCCACCACATTTGCTTTGCCAGGGTGGTACCGAATTTCACAGTCGTAGTCATTTAGAAGTTCGACCCATCTTCGTTGCCTCATGTTTGACTCCTTTTGATTGAAAATATGTTGAAGACTCTTGTGGTCAGTGTATATTTCACACTTAGTACCGTAGAGATAATGTCTCCATATCTTAAGAGCGAACACAACGGCTCCAAGTTCTAGGTCATGGGTGGTGTAGTTCTTCTCATGAGTCTTGAGTTGTCTCGAAGCATAAGCTATAACCTTTCCTCTTTGCATTAGAACAAACCTAGTCCTTGCCCTGACGCGTCGCAATAAACCACGAAGTCATCACAACCTTCAGGCAGAGTGAGGATTGGTGCATCACAGAGTTTTTGTTTAAGGGTTTGGAAGGCTTCTTCTTGTTTGGGTCCCCATATGAAGGGTTTTCCCTTATGAGTTAAAGCCGTGAGTGGTACAGCAATGCAAGAGAAGTTTGAAATGAAACGGCGATAATAACCAGCCAAACCAAGGAAAGATCTTACTTCAGTTGGTGTACGTGGCGCTTGCCATTCTTGTACCGCTTTGATCTTTGAGGGGTCGACATGTATTCCCTTGTCATTGACTACATGTCCAAGGAATTGTACCTCTTTTAACCAGAATTCGCATTTGGAGAATTTGGCGTAAAGCTTTTCATTCTCTAGAAGTGAAAGGATGAGTCGAAGATGTCGCTCATGATCAGACTTAGACTTTGAATAAATGAGGATGTCGTCGATGAAGACTATAACAAAACGATCGAGATAGGGTTTGCAGACTCTGTTCATTAGATCCATGAAGACAGCTGGAGCGTTGGTTAAACCAAATGGCATGACCATGAATTCATAATGACCATAACGAGTTCGGAAAGCAGTCTTTGGGACGTCTTCTTCATGTACTCTAAGTTGATGATAACCAGAACGAAGGTCGATTTTTGAAAAACAGCTGGCGCCTTGAAGTTGGTCAAGAAGATCATCAATGCGAGGTAATGGATAGCGATTCTTGATTGTTAACTTGTTGAGTTCTCTGTAGTCGATGCACATGCGAAACGATCCATCTTTCTTCTTCACAAAAAGGACAGGTGCACCCCAAGGCGAGGAGCTAGGACGTATGAATCCTTTGTCAGTCAACTCTTGCAATTGACTGGTTAGCTCTTGCATTTCAGAGGGGGCTAACCTATAAGGAGACTTTGCAACTGGTGTAGCACCAGGTATAAGATCAATACGGAATTCGACTTCTCTTACTGGAGGAAGTCCTGAAATGTCGTCAGGAAAAACTTGCGGGAAATCTTTTACTACTGGGATGTCTTCGAGTTTCTTCTCCATGGTTCCCTTTTTGACGACATGAGTTAAAAATGCGACATAATTCTTGCGAAGATATTTTTGAGCTTGAAGACAGGACATTAATCTGAGCCCTTTTGATGGGGTTTCTCCAAAAATTCGAAGAGTTTGACCGTTTGGAAGAGGAATGCGTATAAACTTCTCGCGGCATACAACTTCAGCCTGATGTTGGCTGAGCTAGTCCATACCAATTATAATATCAAAGCTTCCAACTTCATAGGAATGAGGTCAACTGGAAAATCGTGGTCGTTTAAGGTGAGAGTACAGTTGCGTATAATAGAGTTTAATGAGACCGGTTTTCCGTCAGCAACTTCTACTGTTATGGATTCCATGAGCTTATCACGAATTTGGTTTAGGATGGGTTCAAACTCTAAAGACACAAAACTTTTATCCGCGCCAGTATCAAACAACATGGATGCATAACTACCATTGATAAGGAACGTACCGTTAACCACATTGCTGTCAGCTCTAGCCTGATTAGCGTTGATGTTGAAAGCTCTTCCTCTTGCAGGTGGAGGAGCTTGGTTAGCTTGATTCACCGGATTGGCTTGGGCTTGAGCATGAATAATGTTCACCAACCTTGGACAAGTGTTTCTAAAGTGGCTTGGGTCTCCACAATTGTAGCAAGCCCGCATAGGTTGTACCATGGGATAGTTGGGTTGGTAGTATGTTTGGGCTAAATGTTGGGTAGGTGGTAATAGTAGGGGTTGTTGGGCTTGACCCATTATTTGTTGGTGGGTTTGGGTTGAAGGCTGGTGGCGGTTCGTTCGCTGAGGTATGCGACAGGTTTGAACAGTATGACCTGCGCGACCACAGCCGGTGCAATGTTGGCAGGGATGATCAGGAAAGTGGTGGTATTGGCAACGTTGCATTTTGGTAACGGGCCAGAGTATGGTCTTTTGTATGGTGCAGGTGAAGGGGCAACTTGGGTAATGGGTGCAGCAGGGATAGGAAAATTGGTTTGTGTGACAGCGAAGTTTCTGGTGTTACGTTTCCTCTTGTTAGCAAACTTAGAGGAGGAGGTGGAATGGTTTGAAGTTTGGCCCTCAACGGGGGCTTTCTTTTTCTCTTCTTTAAATTTACCGTTGCGAATTCGATTCTCGGTCAGTTCAGTAGCTAGTTCCATAGCAGCTTCAAGTGTTGCTGGTGAAGTGCTGAGAACTGAATCTTGAATTTTCGAGGGAAGACCTCGAATATAATGCTCGATTAAGCGGTAAACTGGGGTGAACAAGTTAGGGACCATTTGGTTCAACTCCAAGAACCTCTTGTTGTAGGAAGTATGATCTCCCTCCTTTTGCTTCAAAGAATGAAATTCGTCCTCTAGCTTCTTAATCTCACTTCTAGGACAGAATCGCCTCGTCATGATTTCCCTTAACTCCTCCCACGTTAAGGCCATTGCATCATCAATTCCCCTCTTACCCTTTTCAGTATTCCACCAGGTAAGAGCTACCCCAAATAGTCTCCCGGTTGCGTATCGTACCTTGCGATCCTCGGGACAATCGCAGTTGAGGAAGGTGTTTTCCATTTCCTCAAACCAGTGGAGGAGAGAGTGACACCTTCGGTCCCTTCAAATTTAGGAGGATCGCAAGACTTGAAGTGCTTATATGAGCACTTGCTGGTAGGAGGGTTGCCGATGTTCTGGTCATCTTGCTGGGGAGGATTAGTGGGATTTGTGGCGAGAGCTTGTTGTACTTGAACCACAATGTCAGGAAGCACCGCGGCCATTTGTTTCGCGATTTGTGCGGCCAAGCGTTCGAGAGGCCTTCCTGATCTTTTACCCCCTCGTTGTTGTCTAGCCGACATCTACAGGAACATACATAAGAAGATTGTGAGTTTATGGAGTCTTTTTAGGTGTCATGTGTCTTAAAGAAAATGAAAATAACATAAATGTCAATAAAGCAACTACATCCATAGGATGTCTTGGGTTTGCTCATGTTGGGCCTCAAATGTCTCCCATACCTTCACCTGTATAGTCATGTGGGCTCCCATGACTATTGGCTTGGTAGGATTCACATTAGTATTGGCGATTTAACACTCGCATTACCCGAATGAAAACCACAAAATATGTTTACAAGATGTATGGTCGGAATGTGTCCAGGTGTAGACACAATGACAACTCAAAGTGGGGTTAGCTCACACGACGTTGGGTATAGCATGCTTTGGCCTAATAGGTACTTCGTACTCTCATCGTTAGTCCCCAGGTAGGCAAACTGGTCCTTTATTTTGGATTTATACGAATGCCAACCTAGACAGGACGTTCCGACTACCGGTACTTGTACCCTTCCAGTTACTACATGCCCGTCATGAGAACTCACTTTGATGAGATTTGAAAATACAAAAATCATTGTAAAAACAATCATGAAAATGATGTGATGTGTGCTTTCATGGATATGATATGTTATGAGAATATGATTCATGATAGGCATTATATGATAATATATACTTATGAACATGCTTGCATAACTTTGAATGTAACATTTAACATAAAACATATAAACATCATGAAATTTCGCATGTAACACACAAAAATCTTAAAAATTTCTAATCAACTATAGTATAGGCTCTAAGGGTCTAATAACCTATCTATATCCTATAGTCATGGCTCTGATACCAAAACTTCACACCCGACCCGCAGCGGAATAAGAGTCAGGGCATAATTGGGTTATCACCAAAGCTCATGATATTTACTAATATGTTTCATATTTATTAAAGTCAAAATTACATTCTCAATAATCCAAACATGTCCATACAATACAAAGAAAATTAACCAACTAAACAATCCAAGCTCTAAACCAGTTTATTCTTCTAAGCCAATCCTATGTGTTTCTTGCTGCAGCTGGTTCACCTGTATCATGTGTAAAAATGGGGGTTTTTGGGTCAACATAAGTTGGCGAGTGAACCTTGTTAGATAAACATTTATTATTGATTTTCTTGTTATTTTATCAAGGAAAAATTGTGCAATAATCATAAGTGAGCAAATGTAAATAATCAAACAGTAGCAATAACAACCACAAACTATAACATACGATAACATACAATAACATACAATAACAATACAATAACAAAAATGGGGAACGGACGGCTATGATAAATGTATATACTGAAAATGATAAATGTCTGTGCGATCAAGGCTCAATCAAACGGAGCCGATCGTATTACATGTACTAAAAATGATAAATGTCTGTGCGATCAAGGCTCAATCAAACGGAGCCGATCGTATGTTGGCACGCCAGGTTCACGCTCATAATGTAATGGGGAACTGCTCAACGCTCATAATGTAATGGGGAGCGGCGGCCTATGAAATTGCATGTACTGAAAATAATAAATTAAATCTAAACAATAACCACACAACAGTTGGTACAAGCTGAATACACATTTGTTCATGATATGATGTATGCACAATGATTTAAATATAATAAATGATAAGACACATGATACACCCCAAAAACGTGATTAAAACGGGGAATTTTGTAGAGATTCACTCACATTGGGTGCGTTTGGTTGGAGATGATGAGATGCGCACGAGTTGGAAGAATTGAACAACGAGGATAGACTAACCTAAATAATTACGGAAGATATAGTAAATGAGTGGATTTTATTAATAATTTTAATAGGATTTTTAGATATATTTTTGTGAGTTTAAGGCTATTTCCTATCTTTAAAAACATTATTTTTAAGTATTTTTAATTGATTTTTAAATTAAATTAAATAAATAAAAATATAAAAATATGTCGACTTTTGCGTTGACCATTTGACTGTTTGACCGATTTCATTGTGTAAATGTATGCGCCGGGTGAGGCTCGAACCCGAGACCTCCCGTTCGCGTGCACGCAGCTCTACCAACTGAGCTACGTGTCTAACCCGAAATAATTCTGTTTTTAATTATATTTATATACTAACTCAGTTTATTCAAAATTCTTTTATTTTCAAAAATGTTTTAAATCATCGAACCGGTGTCGTCAACAGGTCTCGAACCCAGGACCTGTGACTTAATGTTACACACAGTCCACCGCTGGACTGTGTGTCTAACTTGGTTAATATATAGATTTTTATTATACTTAACATCTAATTGCGAAAAGGATCCGGTTCATTTAGAAAAAGAACATTTTAATTACAGAGGGTGTGTGTGTATCAAGGATCGAACTCGCGGCGTGTGCGTATTGTGTGCAAACAGTCCACCGCTGGACTGTGTGTCTAACCCGAGATAATATCCAAATTATAATAAACTTATAATCAACCTACTTCGTCTTCTTCGTTACCGAATTACAATTTACGATTTCTCTATTGTTTCTTGTTTAATTTGATTGACAAACATTCAACAGACTAATATGAACTGGCAGAGACGATTTTTAGAAGTAAACATACCAGAGAACGATTTATCTCAGAATTCCGGCAAGTCGTCGGCTCTGTTTTTACGGATTTAGACTGAACGAATAAATTAACAGTTTTGATTAGCTAAGCGAGGAATTGAAGTATTAAACAAGAGTTATCAGAAGGTTTGAATGTCTATACCGTTTTACAGCTGAAGATAAGGATTTTCAGAAGTTTTCCGGCGAGAGTGAGTTATCCGATATCGACGTCTGAAATTGATTCCGATTGAAGGTTTGAGTTAGCAATAGCTTAACAATTGATAGACAACGAAAGAATTGAGAGACTTACTGGAAAACACGGTTTTCCGGCGAAAGTCCGGCGAGTTCAAATAGCTTCTTCGGCGAACTGAAAGTTGTGCGAAAATGCAATTGAAGGTTTGCAGAGTGTGTTTGAGTCGCGAGAGGGGTCTATGATTGAAGTAATTCAGACCATGAAAGTTTTCGGTTATTAAAACCGATCCACTCTCGAATTCAAGTCCATTCAAAGCTCAATTGATTGGAGATGTCGGTGTAGCGGTTATAATCGGTAAACCGCGAGTAATCAAACGTCTTTGGACGTTTGGTGACCGATTTCGGTTACAGTTGGCGTAACCAGCTTGATTTACGATTGACTATAAAATTTATTTGTTTCCTAGAGTTGACAGAAAACAACAAGTGGCGGAGTGGTTATGTGTGTGTGTGATAAGTCTTTGGAGTTCCTTCGGCTGACCTGGGTTCGAGTCCCGGCAGCCTATTTTTCTTTTTATTTATTTTATTTTTACTTTTATCAATTATAACTTTTATGTTCTAGTTTGTTTATTAATTATGCATCATTAAATATTAAAATGGACATAAATACGCAACGAAACATTTATAACTTGAGATTCGATTACAAACGGAGCGGGTTTGGAAAACCCGTTTTTGACAAATGTTACAATCCAGCTCTTGGTAGAGGGCTAAAGTTTGCGATTGCAGGGCTGCCAGGGTGGCATTGGTCAGGTCCTGTGCGGTCATGAATCCAGCCATTAAATTAATTAAAATTTACCAAATTTGATTTAAAGTTTAATTAATTTAAGTGATTTAAAAGAACAGTGCCGAATCCGAAACTGTCAAATCTGCAGTCAATATGGTCAACCCGGAATATTTTTCTGAAATGGCAATCCGGAAGTCAACGATGATCAAACTGGATGAAATGTCCAAAATAAGCAATCCGGAATTAGGAATCCGGAATGAAGAATCCGGATTTAAGAATCCGATTTGAAGATCCGAAATGACATATCCGAGAAGAAATCCGAAATAGAAATCCGAGAAGCAGATCCGGAATGAACACCTCTGAAATGAAATCCGAAATCAAGAACCCGGAACAAAAAATCCGAAATGCCTTATTTATCTTCTAAAAATCCAGAACAGTAACCAATCCATAACAGTGTCTCCGCCTTTTATGTAACCGAATTCCGGAATTCAAGGAATTCAAAACCAGCAACAGTAACTCAGATCACAATCCGGAGTTAGAGCAACAGTCCGGGATCAATCCAGAATAGACGATCTCCTTCATGTTCTTCGAAATTCGGAACAGAAATCAAATCCGAATTATGAAGACCTTCTTCGTGTTCTTCGGGATCTGGAACAATGTTGCATCCGAAATCTGCAAAGTTTCTTCAAGTTCTTCAGAACAGTACCCTTTGTCGATGAACAGTGATCCGGAATGTTAGAAATCGATCCAAACAGCAGCAATAAACTTCAAAACTTCTTCAAACAGCAATACCTGGAGCCTGTATTAGAACAGCAGGCTCTGATACCAATTGTAAATGGTCTCGCTATCCTAATCAATCGCGGAAATAATGATCAGGATGAAGAACAACTTGAATATAATAACTTGCATACACCAGAGAATGTCAGATACAAATTTAGTAAACAACTCTCTAACCCCTAACAAGTCCCCTAACCCCTCTATTTATAGACATGACAAAACCCAAATATACAACCCTAGGCCCACTCGGCACTAGGAAGCCCAAACTGCTTAAAAGTAACCCAAAAGCCCAAAAAACAATATAAATGAATAAACCTTTAAGCTCCAGGCCCAACATAAACTCTAAGATTAGAGTTTGATTATAAACTCTATATACCATTATTGTTAGAGTTTGATTAGAATGGTGTTGTCAAGAATTCGTGATTAAGATTAAAGTGCGTGTTTGATGGAGTTGTGAATGAATCTGATGGATTTGGATGAGATAGTCTGATTAGTGAGAGGAAAAGAGAGCGAGAGAGGAGTTTAAAATATAGATCTATTTTTTACTTTTATTTAATAAGGGTCATTTTAGTTCATTCACAAAGATAAGGGTTGTTTAATGAAAAAAAATAATTGGATTAGACTTAAAGAATATACTTTGCAAGATTTTGAATCATTAACAAAACTCGTTAATTTTTGTGTCAAACAACGCCGTCTAAAAAAAAAAGTATATAGATAAAGGACAAAAGCTTATAATTTACTCTAAATTTTAAAGTTTAAAGTTAAAACAAACATTAAAAAGTTTTTTTTTTTCTAAGTTTAATTTCGTAAGTGTCCAATAGAATATACCCTTGATACGGTATTATAATCACATATTTTATCTCGATTAGTTAGGTGCTTAACCTTTTTTTGAAATATCAACATAATCCATTTATCTTCAATTTAGGGGAGAAGAACTTGGTACCACAGGGATGTAATAAATTGTTAAAAGGCCATCAAAATCTTGGTCCCGTCCGCCGCCTTGCGTCATTTGACTCACGTGCTCTTTCCTACTTTTATTTCCAGAGTAACGAGTTATCTTATACATCATTCATTATAATATGTAAACTTATTTGGAACTAAGTAATTGTGTGTCTGGAAAATACCAAGTTTTTTAAGCTTCTACTTCAACATGAATAAAAATCGCATTCCCATTATCATTTAAAATAATCTCCTTCCAGTACCATGAATCTAGCAACTACAGTGTAGTAATCCTTTTCTACTATATATGATTAAACAAAACTATATGAGAAACTTTAAGAGGAATATCTCATTCATTTTCATCTTTCAATCATCTTTAAAAAAAGTTCATATCATAAACTATTATTAACACTATAAATCTTACATATGATATTCGGTCTATTCATAATTTAAATATGTGTATCAGATTTGAGAGTTTGATACATTCTATAATGGCACAAAATGCAACGTTGTAATTAGTTTTAAAACATGGTTATAAAATATGTACATTAAGCTCATTAGACCACACGGCGTGGTGACGTGACGAGGGGAGGGCAAACCCCTCCACGCCCACCACACCGCCCCATTTTCTCCTTGCCTTGGCGTTTCCCCTTCCCCAAGTGGAGATCTCCACGGGCGTTAATTGGGGTTTTTCACCAAGTTTATCAACTTGTTTTTTTAGCTTTGCCATTACCCTTTGCCCACAAAACCACCCTTTCTTTTTATGATGTGAAGGGTAAAACCTTAGCCTAGACTTTGCCCCTTACCCTTGACCATGACTCATGTAGTCTTAATAATAAATACATAACACTTAAAAATTGCTCAACGTACCGTTGTCACGGTTTTTCGCACACTTATAAATCCCTTACATCAAAACTTACTAAAAGAGAAATCAAACCTATAACGAGAATTGATAGTTTTTTAACACCAAAATAAAATAAATAATGTCCATGGAAGTCCAATAATGTGACTATCCATTAACAAATAAAATTCAAACTTTTTAATATCTGTTAAAAACCCTTGCGGTAAGCTCCAAGTGAGAAAAGTACTACAACTTGAAATAAAAAAGAAAGAAAGAATATTTAACAACCAACGAATTTTAATCAAACATGTGTCTAGAACTCTAGAAGATCAAGATTTTCCAACGGTATATAAAGCAGCAAGACTCTGTTTTATGTGATCCATCACAACTCACATTAATGGCGAACAATCCTTTCATTCAACAATACTACCCCACCTCCGGTTCCGATTGCTCACCGGAATCCTCTTACTCATGGGATGAACTTCTTTTCCAATACAACTCACTCCCTTTCAATCTAAACGATTCCGAAGACATGCTTCTCTTTGATATGATCGCGTCAAACCAAACGAGGGATCAATCGTCTGAGTCGAATTCCTCCACCGCCCGAGTTGTGAAGGAAGAAGAAGTCAGCTCCAAAACCAAACGTGAAATATCTAAAAAACAGAAGTCGTATAGAGGAGTGAGAAGGCGGCCGTGGGGGAAGTTCGCGGCGGAGATACGCGATTCCACAAGGCATGGAATTCGGGTTTGGCTCGGGACGTTTGACAGCGCGGAGGCAGCCGCGATGGCGTATGATCAGGCCGCATTTGCGATGAGAGGGACAGCAGCGGTGTTGAATTTTCCTGTGGAGAGTGTGAAGGAGTCATTAGAGGAAATGAATTATGGATTTGAAGAAGGGTGTTCGCCGGTGATGGTGCTAAAGAAACGCCACTCATTGAGGAAAAAACCGGTTAGTAGAAAAAATAAAAAAAATGTAGGAGGGGCTACAAATAATATTGTGGTTTTTGAGGATTTGGGGGCAGAGTATCTTGAACAGTTACTGACATGCTCGGAAAGTACGATGAATAATTACTGACTTGTGGTTTTGTGGTCGGAAATCTTAAGGTGTCCTTCCTCGTACCCACAATCTTAAAAGATCTCGTTTCTTTGATGTGTTTTATAAATCTGTGTCGCCATTTGTATCTTCTCATCTCTTTGTAAATTTTATGTTTAGATAATTAGATACCTTGATGAGCAAATTTGATACTACGAATAGGATTGTCCGATACATCTGCCTACGTGCTAGGTGACGACGTATTTTAGTCATTTCTTTAAATTTTTTGATAATTCAATGCATAACTAGTTTTAATTTTATTTTATTTTTTGTATTTAAAAGTGATTGTAATAAACATCCTAGTAAGTTGTTTTTATGTAATAAACAAGATAGTTGAAGATTTATATATAAAAAATAATGTTTTAGATTGAATTAAAAATTATCAATAATTGTCTACTCTGATGTTTTCTGTTTCTACCAAACAATTTTATCATATTATAACAGTTTAAAATCAAATACAAACGCTCCTTAAAATGAAAAATCGTACAAAGAGTATCAAACGGATTCCAATTGAACTCATTCAAGCAATAATGGAACCGTCTCATCGAACTCTACGATATGAGATTTTGGCTTTTCATTTATAGATTTGTAAGTTGTAGATTTTAAATTTTTATTTATTATCATCGTGTCTTTTATTTATCATTGTGTCTTTTTTTATATTTGCGTCATTGATTCTTTTTTGAGACCTATTATGTCTTTTTTTTTGACATTGTGTTATATATTTCGGTATTGTGTTATATTTTACTAAACATTGTGTCACCTTGTGTCATCCATTTTGTCTTTGTACACTTCTTATTTTTTGGAGCAATTTAGAATAACTTAAGTCATATTATAACGGCAATAAACTCACCAACTACTTTTCATTCTTTCTTTTATAACGTTGTTAATTCCTTTATCCGAATAAATATACACGTAAATCTTAAATATTATGAAAACCGTAAAAACTTGAAAAACAAATCAAAATCATTACTTATTTTAGAAAATATAGAAGTATAAGATACTAAATGATTTATCTCTTTAATTACTTTATTTTTCTAATTACTTATTTTTTCTTTCTTTTCTCATCCCTCTAACTTTAATAAGTTTTGTCACACGTATGAACAGTGAAACCTACAAGTATGTAAATTTCTATAATATAGGAGTACATGCAAAGTTACAAATATAATTTAATATAACAATTATGTATTTAAATAATATTAAAAGCATTATAGATAAAATAATAATTTATAAGTTCTCATTTGATTAAATTAATTTCATTATTTTTCACAAGTTCTCAAAATATTTATGAGTTCTCGTTCGACCATTTCATAATTATATCATTTACTTTTTTATTGTTAGTAAGTTTCACAGGGTTAAAATGTGTAACATATGAAGGAAACAAACCTATTTCACTTAGGTAGATCGAATTGAGGAAACTTGAATCACTATTTCACTTAGACTGAATTGAGGATACATGAATCACAGAGTAATTTTGATATCACCTAGATTTCTCTAAGAATCGTATAGGAATCACTATCAGATCGAACTAATTTGTCTAACACATACAAATTGTTCTATTGAATTAGACTTAGAAATTAAGAACGAATTTGATGTTGGACATTGAGAAGTAACCATCCGCTCTGTAATTTTTGTCAACCATTTTTCTTATGCATGTACTAATTAATATCTGATCCAAACAATCAGGCCAAATATACGGACCTAAAGCCTAACTCATCTAACTCTTTTAATTGGGAAAACCTAATTAAATCAAGTTTGTTAACATGTAGATCATATGACACCCCAACCTATGAAGGATTATCCACTGAGGCGTAATGTCCACAACTCATAACAATATTTATTGTTTTATAATTATTCATGTCTTTTTTTAAATCACTTTAAAACATACAAAGTTCAAATATCCAAACATAATTCAATAAGAAATGCATAGGAATCCCATTATTAACTTCTAAGGCCAATCCTACGTGACTTCATATTCAAGCATCTTCAAACCTCATTTCCTGTATCACATGCAAAATATTGGATTAACTACAAAGGGATGATGAGTAAATCTAGTTTTAAATGAATACAAGTTATGTTGAAAACATGCAAATCTTGTGTTAATTGAATAATCCAAACGATAAATAAAAAGTAAAATATATCAGCGCTTCCTTGTGTCCCTAACTCCGTGGAGTTAGACTGAACAAAATGTGGTTCCAATCACCCATAGCCATGCGTAAGTGGTCAACTGATAGATCTATAAATATGCTTGACACTACTTAACTGACTTGAATACCATATACAATCTCAATAAGTAATTAAACACATAACACATGATTCACACAATGAATTTGCATGCTAGATCTAGTGAATAAAACGAATTAGATTTAAGGCACGATGATACACCCAAAATGTTTTTTTAAAGTAAAACAGGGAGGATTTACTCATTGTTTGCAAAGATAATCCACAAGCGATACCGCAGAAGAAAAAGAAAAAGAGAATAAAATTCCAACAATGTTACCCTAGCACATGAAATAATAGAAACTAAACAATAGGAATGACAAAAACATAACTAGGACTTGGGTTCTTTTATTTGTGGAATTTGGTATAAAATAAAGATTTTGTTAAATAATTCTCCAAGAAAATAAATAAATACGCATATGAATGTATAAATAAATAAATGCCATTTTTATTGTAATAATTAAATAAAAATAATTAATGTTACCATATTTTGTGGGTGTAAATTTTGATAATTATAATCCATCTAACTAGTTACAAATTAGAAATTTATTATTATCTTGTATTGAATATTATTTTATTCAAAATGGTTATGTTTGTAATAATAAAATTAGTTTCTATAATTTACTTTATCCTCTCACTATGCGATAAAATCCAACTTAAATATAAAAAAATTATAACCTAGTTAAATACTAGAAAAATCAGAATAAATAAGTGTGATATAATATTTGGTTTAATTTGTATTTTATTATGATGATCTAAATTAACATAACATGTACAATTACAAAATAAATCTATACAATGTCTAAAATTTCTAGAACTTAATTTAATGTGTTAATGATCAGATTGATAACTCCAATTTCACAAAAATATGTTTCTAGATTGAAAAGCCCCAAATCAAAATACCTAAGAACCCTAAATTCACAACAATTCAAATTCGAATTCGTGTGCCTCTATCACAAATATGTATAAAGTGCTTTTGGAGAGCATGAAAAACTAAATGAACTGGAATCGAGAATCACCTGATTTGGATGAGAATTGAGGGAGAATTGATGAGAGAAATTACAGGTTGGATCAAATCAAAGAGTTAAAATGGATATAATCTAGAACTGGTTGATGGGAAATACAAAAAAAGGTTCAAGGATTCGAATGGTGTCAGTTTTATAGCTTGAGGTTGACGAATCGTAACAGGTCCGCTCATGTTTTTGAAGGGTTTTGATGGTGATTTAATTTGAACTTAATTAGATCGGTTACAGGGTGTTATAGAACGATCAAATGGTATAGACTCTATTTCTCCACTTAACCGAATCATTTGGGAATAAATTGCATTTTAAGCATCAAGAAATTACGCGAGTTACGTAGGGTCAGGTCTGGTTCATGTCAGGTAGGGAAGAAGAAGAAGGCGCGTGGGGGTAGGCTTAGGGCGAGTGGGGACAGGGAGCATGGGTGTGAGTTTGATTTTTTGATAGTTTAGCCCCTTGAAACATGTAACTACCCTGACCTAAATACAACTAACTGATAATCATCGTTTTAATCTAGATTTAATTAAACTGACACGTATCAATATTTAAAACATGAAATAATAAAAATTCCTATTTTTCATTTATTTCACATAGGTTCCGGTTTACAAACGAGTCGGGGTCTAGGATACTTTTTTTATGGATGTTACAGATCAGGCCCAAATCATTTAAGAAATAATGACAGACCTAAACTTATAAGTATAATTTTTTATATATATTTATAACATTTAATTATAAAATTAAAACCGATAAATAAGCTAAATCTAACTAACATCACACAAGCATGCACTCCCGCATTTTCTAACTTATCTAATTATTTATAAGATTAACTTGGTCTACAAGTTAATCCAATAACACAAAAATATTTTCATAACACCAAAATTATCAACATTCCTCTGCCATTTTAATGATACACATGATTAACTTAAAACACTTTTTAAACAAACGCAAACTTATGCATAAATGAAAATGTTGTACGGATTAAACTTTCATCTTAGTATATTACACGACACAAATTTTTGAATATCAGGGTATCACTATAATTGAACCCTTGCTATCCATTTTAATACCTAAAGATAATACAAACATAAGTTCCCAAATTCATATGTTCTAACATGACTCAATAATTTACTAGCTTGTGTCTTAATCCTTCAAAAACTATATCAAAGCCAAGTCCAAGCTTCTTGAAGCGGCTAAACTTCATACTCTTATATGTAGTCTCTTTATTGATATTGCACCAGCAAATGCAATTTATCAAAGGACTATTAAGAAGTTAAACTTCAATCTACCTTATCTTGCAATCTAAACACAAACCTTGGGATTACTTTGATGATGTGTTCCAATATCATTATGACTAGCTTTCCACATTGAATTCAGCATCTAACATTATACTAGATGGGAATTGGGTGTCTTGACATAAGATATTGTTTGTGAACTTTAAACCCATCCATTTGGCTGATTTATTCACAGGACCTCTTACTAACGCTTTAGTAATGATCAGCCAAATTAAATCCATATATTACAAAATCAACAAACAACCCTTTCTCACACCTTATCCCGCAACGGATTAGGTAACCGGGGCATGATGATTGTTTAAGTTCATGACAATCAATTAAAAGTTAAATATTATTAATATTCAAATCAAACAAATGTCCCAAAACCAAATAACAACTTAATTAATCCTACCAATCAAAACAAGACATGAAGTAAATCCGGTTTATTCTCTAAGGCATCATCCATATGTGTCATCATTAATTCTTCAAACCTGTTCACCTGTATCTTGTGTAAAAATATTTTTTGGGTCAACATAGGTTGGTAAGTAAATCCATTGTTTAATTAAAAACAATTGATATTTATGTATTTAAAAATTTGTTAGCATGCAATTCAAAATTAATTAGGTGATAAAATAAAAAATACCAATAATTATATAAACCACAACCAACCAACCAATATGATGATAAGATAATGTAAAACTAAAGCAATCATGATAAATGCGATAAATATGACAATGCGGTAAATGCGAGACTCAAGCCCACCAACGAGCGAATTTAAATGTTGTGGAGATACTAGGCTACCACCCATGACCGTGCAGAACCTAGTCAGCCGATGGATCCATGTGATTAATGAATTACGATACTGATTAGTGATAATGGTTAGCAATACAAACAATGAGCCAATAAAAACTACCACATAATTATATAATTGAATTAGTATGTATTTAAATAATGAAAACTTGAAGTAATGAAATAATGCCTTACTGACACATAACACACCAAAATGTTTATATTGTAAAGAGAGGAATTAGGAAAGATCTACTCACAGATTGTGTTTTGTGATTCCTTAAAACAAGCCCACGAATGAAAGTGGAAAACTTTAAATGATGAAAACTACCCTAAAATATAGAATACAAAGCACTAAATATAACATAAACAAAACCAAAACTAATTATAATAAATAATTAATTATTTTAATTGTTATTATTCGCAAGGTATGTCTCGTGTTATCATGAAGTCCTAGATCTTGAAAGGTCCGGATGAGATCAGGCTCTTAGAAGGTTAGGAGGTTTCCCGACTAAATATCTTTTCCGAAAATAAATGTTTACCAATTAAAATGTGAAGTTATCAAATATATTAGGTTGATTTGGTTAATGATGTGTGTGTATAATTTTCTTACTTTGTTATATTATTTTATTAGTATATATTGTAAAAGTTCATAATAGGTTTGGTTTTATAAAACAATTAAGTTTTTTTTAGAAGCAAATTAAGTTTTTTTATTAGAAGCAACTACTAAATAAATCACCAAATATTATGTTTAATAATTAATATAACAGTTTAGTAATTAACTAACTAGTTTATTAATTAATTATAACTTATTTAACAGAATAATAAAAAGAAAACGAAAAACACAAAGGGTCCAGGTCGAACCCGTGAACTCCGGTTTAACGACAACAATAAACAACCACTTGACAATGCTTAAAAAACAGGTTAGGTAATTTAAACCAAGTTAATTGAGACAAGCGGGTAAATATCATTAGCCGTAAAAGTTAACCCGATAAAAAATAGGATTTAATTAAATAAACCTAATGTGAGCTAAAAGATATATAAATGCTAACCTAATTAATATGAGGCAATATTGGACTTAAAATAAAATGTATTGTATAACCTCACTGAACCTACTAAAATTAACTAGGAATGTTAACCTAGTTAATAAGAGGCAATATTGATGGAACTAAGTAGGTTGTGGCCTACTTAATAACTAACAAAACATAGAGGACTAAAATTGCATATCCTACATTTGTGAAAACATAAAAGGAAAAAGAAAATAAAACGCATACACATAGTGTGTGTAGGTCGTGTATAGAGGGGGGGGGGGGGGGGAGAAGACTTCTTCCAAAATCTCAAGAAATTGTTAAAAATTGAAGAAGGATTTGTCATGGAACGATACATGATCTCAAATCTGTGATCATCTAAGCTTACCAAGCATAAGGTATGTTGTAAAACTTGATTTCATTAATTTTATTTGAAGAGGAACTTGAAGGCGATAACCTTGAATTCAATAATATTTTTAGTTTGGTAAAATTGATGATGTATTTGTGTTTATGATCACCATACTTAATAGTATAGGTGAAATACTTGAACAATCTACAGACTAGGTCAAGTGTTCATACGTGACATGAATTTGGTTTTGATGATAGGATGAAATTGATGTATAGTGATGTTTAAGTGTGCATATAAACATCATAGTTACAAGAAAATATGTGATGCTTGACTAAACTAGATGTTTGGATGAATGTCCAATTGTATTATGATATAGGTTTTTGCATAAGAGATTGAAACCAAAAATTCTAGTATGATTGTTTGATGAATTTGCTAGCATATGATTATTAAAAACTATGTTAACATGATATTAATAATCGTATGAACTTGTTGAATTGAAAGTGATGAGATGAATTTGGTTGAGGAATCTAGTTAAAATGGTGGCCTAAATATGATGCTACCAAATGTTTGATAAAGTACCTAAATGAGTTTCATTGCTCTTGTTAGTGCATATATATGCCAATTGACAAAGCCAAACTGACCTATAATAGAATCGAATCGAAAGGTAGAAAAATCCATAAGGGTGATGGTCATGGTATTAATGACTAATCTAACCATCTTGTGGATATTGTATTATAGTTTGACTCTTGACAAGCTAGGTGGAAGCTTGGAAAAGAATGGTTCAAGCGGGTCAAAGACACGAAAAAGCATGATCGGATGCAAAGTAGGTAAAACTTACACCCTTATAATAAAATATGAGTTTTGATGATAAATACTTATTGACGTGAACCAAAACGGGTCAAACGAGTAAAAATATGTTTTTGATATAAAACTTGCTGACATGAACTAAAACTGGTCGAGCGAGTAAAAATATGTTTTTGATTTAAATACTTGTTGACGCGAACCGAAATGGGTCAAGCGAATAAAAATATGTTGTTTTTGATATAAATACTTGCTGGCGTGAACCAAAATGGGTCGAGCGAGTAAGAATATGTTTTTGATATAAATACTTGCTGACGCGAACCGAAATGGGTCGGGTGAGTAAGAATATGTCTTTTATATAAATATTTGCTGACGCGAACCAAAATGGGTCGAGTGAGTAAAAATATGTGTTTGATATAAATACTTGCTAACGCTTACCGAAATGGGTCAAGCGAGTAAAATATGTTGTTTTTGATAGAAATACTTGCTGACGTGAACCGAAATGGGTCGAGCGAGTTAAAATATGTTTTTGATATAATCCACTTGCTGACGCGTACCAAAATGGGTCGAGCGAGTAATAAGAGCAAGAAATCATGTGTTAATGATTAAAATAATGAGTGTAAAAAGGAGACCCTATGACGTAAGTTGTAACGGGTTAAATAAGCGAATTTGCAAGTATATCACTTGTGTAAATGTCTAAAGAATAAACCAATGATGTGTTGGTGCATATTATGTCCGTCACTGTGCGAATAGGCTAGATCGAGCGTGTGTTGAATATTGTACAGATGAGATACGAACACACGACTTATGTGCGAACGAGAAAGGTGTGTATATGTCACTTCGTATGAAGTAATCACTCCGTACGAAGGCGAAGTTGGTATTGTTCAGTTCGTACGAAGTTGGAATGCTTCACTTTGTACGAAGTTGACTTAGTTCGTACGAAACTAAATATGCTTAGATCGCACGAGGGTAGATGTCTATAAATAGTGTCATGTGTTCATAGTTTTCCAAGTTTTGGAGTTCCTAGAGGGGAAATGCTAATTTCTCCATCTTGTCAAGATGTATACTCTTTCTGTATGAATGAATCATTAGACTTCCGTTGCTTCTACTCCGTTCTTAATAAAATTGTACCGAATTAGTTATTTTCTACCCAACTTCTGTCTAATCCTGCCGGTTCCTGGACTATCAAGTGGTATCAGAGCTACGGTACCGATTCAATTGATCTAACAGTTGATTGAATCACCTACGCTCGTGAATTTTGGACTTTTGAGGGGTTTTAGACGTAAATCATCAAATAAATGGACAATCAATGGACAAAAACTAAAATCAAAACCATATGATTGTTTAGAAATTAATTTCGACCATGTCTGTGAAAGAATCATCTTGAAATTCGAAGAATAAGATTTTGGATCGAAAATTGTGATTATCGTGGAATTATCTTCGCACGAATGTAATCACTTCGCACGAAGATAGTCACTTTGCATGAAGATAATCACTTTGCACGAAGGTAGTTAATTCGTACGAAGGTAACCCAAAGTGCCTACAAAAGAGGCATTTTTTGATCATGGCGACGAGACGAGTGTCCAGAAAAAAATTGGTGATTGAAAATTTTTTCGAGATTTTCATGACAAACACGGGATGTTCGGAGACACCATCGAGGGCTTCAGAGAACAAATTTGATGACACAATCACAGAGGGTTGAAGATAATGGGGTAGTCACGGATACTTGTGAAGAAAGATTACCATTTGGTATAGTGACTACTAATGAGCCTTAACGTAAAATCCGCATTTATAAAAAACTGACTTTTGTGGACCAAAATAAAATATTTTCCGCATTAGTAGTGTTTTTCAGAGAATAGAGAGGACTGAATTTGCTAGATTTGAAGGGGAAATTTAATGATACATTTTAGAGAGGTCAGAATTTGCAAAAATGAGAGGAATAAAAATTTCGTAGAATATATTGAAATTCCAGCATTTTTTAAATTCGTGACTTGCAACACTATTCGGGTGGTTCCAACTTCAGATTATCCGATGATACATAAGATCTGGATTCATTAGTTTGTGATCATAGGAAGTTTAGAGTCTTCGGATCGTGATACAGATTGATGTCTTGTGGTTTGAGTCCTAGGTCTTTGTCAAGCCGTTTAGCAGGATTAGTGTCAGGCGTCGATACTTAAAAGATATCACAGCTTTGTGATAGTCTAAAGTGTCAAAATAGTTAATCTTCAAGGAATTGTTTTTCGGACTAACCGCCGGGAAATGATGATGTTTGTTGATTAAGTTGCTGTCGAAACTAGCATAGAAGACTAAACATCTGTAATCGTGACTGAAGAGGAAGAATGTGAATTTGATTATGGAAGAATGTTTCTCTGATCTGAATGTGTTACTAGATGATTTGTTATCTAGTGAAGATTTGTTGATTGAATAGATTATCGTTTTGCTGATCAATCATTCAGGAGTGTGCTTAAAAGTGATTACTAAAAACAGGATTTTAAATTTTCATGGGTATTCACAAACTTGAAGTTTACCGGTGTGGTAATTCGAAGTTTCCATCAATTGACGGTTGGGTTTTTGAAGATTAAGATATCAGCTCACGTGATACTGGGTTAAATAAAAAACCGAACACGGATATGGTTAAAGTTGAATGGAGATGCTGCATTGATTAGTTTCGAGTTGGTGATTATTCGTGAAGATAATAATTAAGCAAATCAGAGGGGGCCGTGAACCGTGCTAACAAAGACCTGAAAAATAATTCCATGGAGAATCATTTTGATGGGAACATATTTGTGAAATTGCAAACCTGAATCATCAATCAAGGGGGAATTTGTTGACGCCTTCTATGACATCGACAAATACCTGATTGAAGTTGCAGAATATTCTAACACGACTCTCATATTTCAAGATCAAGATCAAGCTTCGAAAGTGACGTCCAAGGGGGAAATTGTTGATGCATATTATGTCCGTCACTGTGCGAATATGCTAGATAGAGCATGTGTTGAATATTGTATAGATGAGATATGAAAACACGACTTAAGTGCGAACAAGAGATGTGTGTACATGTCACTTCGTACGAAGTAATCACTCCGTACGAAGGCGAATTTGGTATTGTTTAGTTCGTACGAAGCTGGAATGCTCCACTTCGTACGAAGTTGACTTAGTTCGTAGGAAGTTAAATATGCTCAGTTCGCATGAGGGTAGATGTCTATAAATAGTGTCGTGTGTTCATAGTTTTCCAAGTTTTGGAGTTCCTGGGGGGGAAACGCTCCAATTTCTCTAGCTTGTCAAGATGTATATCTTTCGTTATGAATGAATCACTAGACTTCCGTTCTTAATAACATTCTATCGAAATATTTTTTTCTACCCAAACTTCCATCTAATCCCACTGGTTCCTTGACTATCATAATGGTTAAAAAACCAAACGGGACATATGGTGATGTATATCACCATTTGAGCGTAGTACTTAACACTTATTATTGTTAAGTGTCATACTTACATGTAGGCTTACATTACGACAAGTATTGTTTTAACTAATGAAAGAATTTGCAAGGTATCGGAAACGGGTCATGGCTTTGAACCGCGCCAGGTATGTAAAATGGGTTAGGCTCTCGGTGAGGGCTTATGATCCGACTAGATTCGGTCAAGTCAACGGTGGACATTAGACCACTCTAAGTGAGGTAGGTTTAGTATTTTTGGTACAACGACTATTAGAGCCACAGATATGTCCACGATGTGAATATTTGACTAAAACGCCCCCGAATGATAAATCGGGCAATAAAGGTAGATTAAAAAATAATAATAACGAACTCCATATTTTGGTTAGTCTTTTGGTAACATAAAAATGGGAGGCGTAGACTTTTTGTTTAATGTCTGTTAACGGGTCGTTTTTGTAAAATGTCAAATCGGAGGGTAAAGTTGGAATATAAAAGTTTTCTTATAATAATCCATCACAAATGAAATAGTGGTGATAGATAAATGGAAGTCTGAGTGTGAAAATGGAGGGTACGAAAAGAATACTAACAATTTAAGCTTAAGTGCTTAAACCTCATAACGGGTCGAATAAACATATGCGAGAACCGGATAACGAGTGCACGAAACATAAAATTTGTATGTCCAGGTTATGGATTATGGTTTAAATATGTTAAGGTATGAATCCCAAGTAATTAAAACAAGTTTGGATGGATTTGGATGCAAATTGGGTGAAAAGGAAGCATGTTCAGCTGACAAGACCGGTGGAACCTGACACGACCGGGTGACGGGGCTATATATATATATACACATAATGTTTTCATTCAAATGCTCCGATTACTAAGCGTTTGACAGGTTAACTCAAACGCTAATTTTCTTTAGTGTTTATGATAGGCTTTTGCAAAGGTGGGAACTGGACGGACGACCAAGCACGCGAAGAACCGTACACTACTAAATAACTAACTTTTTGGAGAGGATTATGAAAAGGTTGAAGCATGATCATGCACAAAAAAGTTTTCAATTTTAAAACTTTAATATTTTTAAACTGTGATTAAGTGTAATAGTTCGTTATGTCGGGTCAAGACCCAAACGTATAAGTCTATGTTTAAAAAAAATTGGGACCAATCATCCACATTTATTAAAATATTGTTGAAATCGAGTTAGAGTGTTACAAGAACAGTTAATGATAAATAAAAATTGATCAATAAACGTTTTTTGGCATCATCTGTTTTAGGGGGAGATTGTTGGACCTATAAAAGAACAGATGATATTCAAAAGCCATAACATGACAAAGAGATCAAGAAATAAAAAGTTGATAAAGCATCTCAAAGATAGTGAATCTTGAACACCTAATAAGAGCATATGTTGAAGACAAGCAAACATTTGTTCAAAGCCTTGGAACAGTTGTTCAAGAAGAAACAAGGTCTGTTGAAGCCTAAAGTCTGTTGAAGAAAAGGTCTGATGAAGAAGACCAAACGTTTGTCTAGCCAAACAGATGTTTGGATCAAAGCAATAGAGGATAGTCCAAACACATGTTTTCCAATGTAACAGTACTTATTTTGTATCAGTCTTTAGCATAGTTAGAACATATGTTAGATTTGCACAGATGTTTGCAACATTCGTGGAATCTTTTCGGTCAGAAATGTTAGATGTCATTATCAGACTGATGTCAGCCTATCAGGAATGGAGCTTTAGTACTTAGTATAAATAGATCTCACTTGTTAGAGATCTATTTCATCACTTTATACATTCTCTTTTGTGCTAATAGTTTTGTGAGTGATCAGGCTGAGGGGAAGATTGTTGAATCATTTTGATAAACATTTGAATCAGTATGATTAATGAAAAATAGTTATTGATTATATCTTCCTACTTGTGAATTTTATTGTTTTATTAGTATTTATTTACAAGTATCAAACTCAGATCCTAACAGATGAAAGCAACCTTTCTTCGTAGCAACCAAACGCTGAAAATATTCACAAACTTTTGTACAACTCCCCAAAATCCAGATACTCAATCGAAGGTGAATAGTCCAACTCTTGCACACAAACAAGCCGTGACACATTTGGATCAATAGGAACAATTCTCTGAACCTTAGAACGCACAATCGCAGCACGATAAGCGGTCTGCCTATGCATGGTATTTCTGACTGGAAAAGAAGCGTTGGAAGACAAAGGAACATCATTAATAGAGGGGGCATGACGACTACGATTCAAACTTGGATTCCAAAAGGAAAAACAAACGTCATCATGCAAAAGGAAGTCCGATAGTAAATAGACCTAGTATAAAAAACTTAACAAACAATTGCTACTATTAAACTACGCTATAAACCTAACACAACATAAATAAACAAAAGTATACACACGAAACCCACATTCCATGGATAACCCCCAACACAAAGTAAAGGTGTAATAAACGAAACATCTAACAAAGCAGACAAGGAAATCACTTCAGAATAGTTGATGGAACTGCTACAAAGAAAACATAACTCACAACCCCAGAGCGATTAACAAATAGTAAGAGCATATTGAACACCTATCTCAGGAACATATTAAGAAACTGAGGTGTTCATTTTGTATTACCAAGTTTTACTTCTCAACTGAACTAGAATCAAACTCTTTTGGGTCAGATTAGTCACGCAGACCAACTTAACTGTGAAGAAATGGTTCAGCTTAGTAGTTCGACGATTTAAATCTTTATTAGTATTTTCTATTTGTTAGTTTCTATTGTGTTTTTAAAATTGTTAAAATGCTTATGAAAATTCACATTTAAAATAAACATCGCATTAAATTAACTGGGGTGTTCATGATCTGTATTACCCAGTTTTGCTACCCAACTGAACTGCAAACCATCCCTTTTGGGTTGGGTGAGTTAGCACATAGTCCCAAAGCAGTATTGATGTTTTCAGCCTTGTGTTTTCGGCCTTGCCCTAGGCTGAACCATTTGTTGACAATTTAGTTGGCATTCAGATCATTATTAAGAAGGCGAAAAAGATGATTTTAAAAACGACAACCACATGAAACACATAAATCATAGTAAAAAACAATTTGTGCAACGTAAACGGAAGCAATACACTGCTGTGTGTAGTCAACTAATAAAGATTCAATCTGACTAGGTACTCGAACAGCTGGTTCAAACACCACATAACATATGCAACATCTATAAATGCTTAAACGACACCTTAAAGCTAACAAATTTTAAAAACCTAAGACAACACACGCATCTCCTAATCATAAAATGTTAGTATACCATACTAACACTAACCAAAATAGATTTACAAACACACTCTCAACCATAACAACCATTTGATCAGAATAAGACACGGGAAAAAAAGCAGATTGTAAAGATGTAAGCAGCTAACACCATGACGAACCAAACAACAAACTGCAGAACAATAAAATCAAACAAATATCAACAACATGAAACAAACCAGGCTTCACATTCACAAAATTAAACCTAAACTGCACCCATAATAAACAATCTCAATACAACAGTACCATCGTCATTCATGTTCAGAATTACATCAACTAAAAAAAGAATGAAATGTACTTGCAGAGGAGACGAACAAATGCACAATAAAATCTTCCAAAAACAACTGAACATAAACCAAAACAAAAGTTAAACATCAATTTAGACATTGTTAAACATCGATGCTAAACCAACCCTCCCCGCAAATCCCCAAGAACACCAATAGATTAAAACCCCCATTTAATCACTAACTGAAATAAACACGGGAAAAAACAATGAAGTTGATAAGATGCAAAACAAAAAGATGAAGATGATCTCATGCAATTCAACATTGATATAAGAAAATCAATAAAGTAGACACATAGTGAAACAGGTGGCGTAAAAGAAAACCTTCAACCGACACATGTCTCGCACTACAAGAAGAAAACGGGCAAAAAAAATTAAGGGGCATGAATCTAGAACAAACTCATATATGTTAGTAAAAGTACTACTAATATGGTAAATCCTGAAACAGAAACAAATGAAACAAAGAAACAGTGAACCGGGCTTGTGTTTGACATAATTCCTTAAACAGATTCGCCATCTGTTCCCCAGGGTACGCGGTTCGAAGGAGCAACAACGCACTGTGGGACCTGAACACTTGCCTGAAATGAACTAGGAGATGTTGTAGATAAACTGAGAGAGAAAGAGAGTTGTGATGGTGTGTCTCAACTGATCTGCATAATCTAGTTTTATACTAGCAGAACCATAACCGAATTTTGGTCATCATTGCAACGAATTTAAGACCAAATAATGGCCATCAGTTACCAGTTTCAAAGCTGATAATAATAGCCAAAATAATTACCGTTTAGAAATTGAAAAACTAAATAATGATCATCAATAACGAATCAGTTTTTTCAAAATTCATTAAACAGAACAATGGTTACGGTTATGAGTGCAAAAACCGCCCCACGAGGGCCTGGGTTCTTGGAACTGCATCCGCAGCACGTGCGGGCGCACACGAGTTCGACTAAATTCAGGTTCCAACTTTTGCACCACCCCCTTGCGCGCACGCGCGTAAGAGTTGTGGTAAAACATGTCACAAAGTTATATTAGTTAGGTAAAACTTTACCTTAAAAATAAACGTCCACTTTGTTCCGATATCTATGTGGGACAAACTGTTTGAGACTTCATTCACACACACCCAAATTTCCAACAATCCCCCACATGAAAGGAGGTGATCTCAAACAACATTATTCCAATTAGATTTCAGCAGTTGAGTTTTGCATACGATAGGTAGGTGTTACCCTTTGAACCTTCGCTCATGAAATGCACTTAGCCACTAGCTCTAAGTAGACATTGATGTCTTTGAACTCGTCTCCCATTTATGTAGACGACAATACACTTCACACAAGACTCTCCCTAACAAAGTCAAGTCCTCACAGTTATGTTCGTTATGGTCATGAACATGATGCCTGGTTCTGCGAGAGCCACTAAGTATTGTGCCCCAACAATACCCTTCGAAGCGACCCCACTTCTCTCTCAAATAGGTGATTCACTATGTATGTTACCTTAGTCGAATCGTTAAAAGCCATAGGCTCAGCCTCACACTTTTCACTTTTAGGAATGGACTAGGAGGTTTACTAAACTTTATAATAAACTCCCTTTTATATTCATAGGGTTAACCCCCCCCCCCCACAGTGACCTTACTAATTCATACAATTAGGTTTTCCTATTGAACTCAATTCTTGGGATCTCCAGTCTATTAAGTTAGGTTTCCAACATGAACTTCATTTTTCAAGGGCTTCAGTCCCATTCTCATGGACGACTTCTGAACTAACTCTCTACTTAGGCCTTTTGTTAGCGGATCTTGGATATTATCCTTTGACCTCACATAGCCAACAGTGATAACTGCTGTAGAGATTAGTTGTCGTATCGTATTATGTCTATGTCTGATATGTCTGTTCCTACCATTATACATTGTGCTACGAGCTCTGCCAAGTGCCGATTGGCTATCACAATGTATAGAAATGGTCGTTCTCAGCTTAGGCCATCTTGGTATATCCCTAACAAATTGACGTAGCCATTCTGCTTCTTCACCTGCTTTATCTAAAGCGATGAACTCTGATTCCATCGTGGATATAGTAATAACCGTTTGTTTTGACGATTTCCAAGATATAGCAGCACCTCAAGTGTGAATACATACCCACTTGTTGCTCTAGAATCATTCGTGCCAGATATCCAATTTGCATCGCAGTGTCCTTCTATACCTGCTGGATATATGTTATAATCCAACCCGTATTCCTGAGTGTATCTTAAGTATCAAAACAACCGAGTGATACCGTTCCAATGCATTTAACTTGGGTTGCTCGTGTATCTACTTAGCTTACTCACACCATATTCTATGTCTGGTCTAGTACAACTCATAAGATACATCAAGCTACCAATGGTTCTTGAGTATTCCAACTGGTTTACAGGTTACCTCTATTCTTGGCTAGATGTTGACTTGTGTCAAGTGGATTTCTAGCTATGTTGGAGTCATTTGCATTGAACTTCTCAAGAATTTTGTCCACATAGCGAGATTGACGTAAAACAAGTCCACTTTGGGTTCGTGTGATTTTAACTCCCAGAATCACATCCGTAAAACCCATGTCTTTCATGTCAAATCTTGCTTTTAGCATGTTCTTTTGTAGATTTTATGAGTTTGTCATCACTACCAGCAATGAGCATATCATCTACATATAGACACAAAATGACGTATCCATCAGATGTGTCCTTCACATATACACACTTGTCACATTCATTGATTTGAACCCAACATCAAGCATGACATGATCAAATTTTTGGTGCCATTGTTTTGGAGATTGTTTCAATCCATACAACGATTTTACAAGTTTACACACTTTCTTTTCTTGCCCAATGGCTGTGAAGCCTTCGGGTTGCTCCATGTAAATTTCTTCCTCTAAATTTTCATTCAGGAAAGCAATTTTCACATCCATTTGGTGAACTTCCAAATTTCTAATGGCGGCAATGGCAAACACCAACCTGATAGATGTTAGTCGCGTAACTTGCGCATATGTATCAAAGTACTCTAAACCTTCTCGTTGTTTATATCATTTGATCACTAACCTTGCTTTTTTACTTATCGATGGTTCCATCAGGTTTCATCTTCTTCTCGAAGATCCATTGATATCCTAGTGGTTCACATCCTTGAGGAAGATCCACTAAATCCCAAGTATGGTTTTGTAAGATAGAGTCTATCTCACTTTTAATGGCCTCCCTCCACTGAGGTCCTTCTGAGGAATGCACTGCTTGTTGGTACGTTTGAGGTTCCTCTTCTACCATATAGGTAAGAAACTCAGGCCCAAAAGATTTTTCAGTCCTTTGTCATTTACTTTCCTGATTTCAACTTCTCAGTCTTAGATTGTTCTCGAGGTTCATTGTTTTCAACCTCACCCTCAAGAACAATTTCCTCAACCAGTCTAGAAAAGCTCGGTTCACTTTTACTTAAGTGTGGGAACACATGTCCAAACCATGATGCATCCTTAGATTCTATTATGGTGCCTTTGCATATTCCAGGGTTCTTAGAATCATGCACAAGAAAATGATAAGGACCATAAGGACGGGTGTATCCAATAAATATACAATCTACTGTTTTGGGTCCTATTAGTAGCCGCTTTGGTGGTGTGACCACCACCTTAGCTAGACACCCCCACACTTTCAAGTATTTATATGGTGGTTTCTTTCTCGTCCACAATTCACATGGCGTTACATCTTTTTTCTTATGGGGTATCATGTTCAACACAAAATTTGCCGATAAGATTGCTTCCTCCCACATGTGTTGGTTTATGCCAGAAGTTATCATTATGGCATTCATCATTTCTTTCAAGGTGAGATTTTTCCATTCCGCTACGCCATTCGATTGAGAGGAGTAAGGAGTCGTGAGTTCATGTATGATTCCATTTTTTCGTACACACATCAATAAAAGGTGAAACATATTCACCTCCTCGGTCGCTTCTTACAATTTTGGTTTTTCAATTTAGTTGATTTTCAACTTCGGCTTTGAACAAGATAAACTTATCAATGGCATCGTCCTTACTTTTAAGTAAGTACACATAGCAATACCTTGTACTATCATCAATGAACGTGTTGAAGTACTTATTCCCACCATAAGTAGGAATTGCTTTTAGATCACACACATCAGTGTGGATCATCTCGAGGGGTTCGATGATTCGTTTGACCTTTTTGAAGGACGATTCGTTTGTTTTGCTTCTACGCAAGTTTCACATTTATTATTTGAGTCGATATAGAATGTTGGTATACAATTAAGTTTAATTAAAAGACGAATGGAATTAAAATTAACATGACCTAGTCTACCATGCCAAAGATTAGAAGACTCAATCAAGTAAGTAGAACTAGTAGTGTTTTCTTTCATTGCATTCACAACCATTACATTGAGTTTAAACATTCCATTGAGGGTGTAGCCCTTACCAACATACATACCATTTTTGGTCAACACGACCTTGTCCGACTCAATCACCATTTTGAACCCAAACATGTTCAATTGCCACCCTGACACAAGGTTTTTACGAATTTCTTGAGCATACAACACGTTGGACAAAGCGAGTTCCTTTCCAGAAGTAATCTTCAAAACCACGTTCCCCTCGCCTTTAATTTCGGCCGTGGCTGAGTTTCCCATAAAACCTTTTCGCCATTAGTCACCTCCTTGAAGGTGCTAAAAAGACTTTTGTCGGAGTATACATGACGGGTAGCCCCCGTATCAACCCACCAATCCTTGTTATTTTGCCCAACCAAATTAACTTCGGTGACCTGAATCGAGAAGTCCGTGACCATGGCAACAATGTTATCGACTTCATGAACCATGTTCACTTGTCGAGCACTTTCCTTCTTTGGAAGCTTGCATTCGTTGGCCTTGTGGCCTTGCTTTTGACAATTGTAGCAAGTTCCTTGGACTTCTTTTCCCCAACACCTCCTTTCGGACCAAGGTTGGAGCGTTTCCCATGACCTTTCTTTCCACCCTTTCCACTATTTTTTCCCTTTGAAGATTGGCCATGTTCAACAAGATTGGCCTTTACTGTTTCAGGACCATCAATCCTTTTCAAAGCCAATTTGTTATCTTCTTTCAATGCGAAGACGAACAACAAGATCTTCAATGTAAATCTCCTTTCGCTTATGCTTGAGATAGTTTTGAAATCAACCCAACTTGGTGCTAGCTTCTCAATCAGTGCAGCAAATAGGAATGTCTCGCTGAGGCCATTCCTTCCGCATGAATATCATGAAGAATAACTTGCAATTCTTGGACTTGGCTCATGACAATTTTAGAATTTATCATTTTAAAGTCCAAGAACTTAGCCACCACGGAATTTCTTAGTGCCCGCATCTTCTGTTTTGTATTTGCGACCCAACGACTCCCATAATTCTTTGGCAGTCTTAGCTTTGCAATACACACTATATAGTGTATCAACTAAACCTTTTAGAATAAAATTGCGACACAAGAAATTCGAATGATTCCAAGAATGAATCACGTTCACAGATTGAGCATCCATATCCCCTTCATCAACATGGGGATTGGATTCAGTCAAGAATATTGCTAGGTTCAGCGTGGTTAGGTAAAGAACATCTTTTGCTGCCACTGTTTGAAATTCACAGCGTTGAAATTCTTAGGTTTCTCAGCATGCGAGACTGCGTTAGGCAATGGTGCAACCAGACCGGTTGTGACAGCAACAACGGACGTCATGACTGCAGAGACAACAGTACTCATGACTGTAGAAATAGTAGTAGTCATAAGTTGGGTTTGCATTCTGAAATGAAACAGGACAGTAACAATTAGTAAAAAAATCTGTTAAGTTTGTTAGTAAAAGTACTACTGATATGGTAAATTCTGAAACAGAAACAAATGAAACAAAGAAACAGTGAACCAGGCTTGTGTTTGACACAATTCCCATAAACAGATTCGCCGTCTTTTCCTAGGGTACACCGATTCGAAGCATCAACAGCACACTACCGGACCTGAACACTTGCCTGAAATGAATCAGGAGATGTTGTAGAGGAATTGAGAGAGAAAGAGAGTTGTGACGGTGTGTCTCAACTGATCTGCATGATCTGGTTTTATATACTGGCAGAACCATAACCGAATTTTGGTCATCATTGCAGCGAATTAAAGACCAAATAATGGTCATCAGTTATCAGTTTCAAAATCGATAATATTAGCCAAAATAATAAACTGTTTACAAATTGAAAAACTGAATAATGATCATCAATAACGAATCCGTTTTCTCAAAACTCGTTAAATAGAACAACGGTTACGGTTATGAGTGCAAAAACCGCCCCTGCGGGCACGGGTTTTCGAAACTGCATTCATGTCCACAGGACGTGCAGACGCGCACGAGTTCGACTAAATTCCGGTTCCAACTTTTGCACCCCCTTGCGCGCACGCGCGTAGGAGTTGTGGTAAAACATGTCACAAAGTTATATTAGTTAGATAAAACTTTACCTTATAAATAAACTTCCACTTTGTTCCAACATCTATGTGGAACAAAGTGTTTGAGACTTCATTCACACACACCCAAATTTCCAACAATATATTTAGTTACTTAACCATGTGTATTGATCTAAGTGGTGGATATGATGGATCATCTTATATGAGGTAGAATATAATTAGTGTGATCTATTGTTTGTTATGAGGTATGGCAATTAATTTTTTTTAGATATGGTAGTCATTAACTAGATGATAATCATTTAATATCATGTAATTTTTTTTTGAAAGATTTGATCATCATGCAGAACTTTAGTGCAAAATTATAAGCATGGTTTCGTCACTGGATTTGATGAGCTCGTGAAGAAGTGCAAAAATTCAAGCAAGGGTTAACTGCATCAGTGAAGATAACTAAAATTATGGAGTTTTCTATTCTTATGGAGTTAACACCGACCAACTTTATAGAGTAATATGAAGAAAAAAAATATGTTACCCATAGAAAAATGTTCTACGGATGTAAAGTTATGATTTATTAAACAATTTTGTTCATGCTTTTACATATAGCCTTAAGTTAATGAAATTAGGAGTCAATACATTCGATCTACAATCTTAGATTTTATATATTGGTTATCCATCAATAAAATAAACTAGTTTTTTTTACGTTACACGTTGTGGCGAAACCCAGCAAATGATAATGTAAAACAAACGTGATTTGAAAATAAAGCATGTTGTTTAGAAAGCCAATCCATTAGAACGGTGTAGTTTATCATCGTACTGTTTTATGATAACAAAAAAATACTTTATTTTGAGTGTAACTTCGTTTTTAACAAAACTTATAATGGATTGTTAGGGAAAAAATCAAATAAAACTATGTACTTCAGTATTTAGATAAAAAGTTATAAACATAAATTATTAAAAAAGTACAAATTAATCGATAAATAATATATGTTCTGAAAAAGAAAAAAAGAATTATTAAAAAAGATAGTAAAGAAAATATATGATTTTAAAAAAGGGGAAAAATAAAATACGTTATTAAAAGTAAATATAATAATAAACTATTATATAATATATGCAATAAAAAAACTAATAAAAATTATATGTTATTATAAAAATAAAATTACTACTATTCGTTCTTTACCAACAATATATATATAATTTTGTATTTACCTTTATTGTAATTAAAATTTAACTTGGCTTATGGACACTTTGTAACTTTTTATATTCCGATATATAATTTACTAGCTTATGACCCGTGTATTACACGGTTTATTTTATATTATAAGATCAATCTTTTCATCGAATCAATCGTAATTACATAATGCTAAAATTTTTAATTATTAATCGATACAAATACAAAATGCCATATGCGGAGCATTATGGATTTGTTCACAACATTACAAAAATGATCATTAATGGATAAAAATACAAAATAGTTACCGATAATTGTAATTATTAGATGTACATTTTGTTTAATATTTAGAAAGTTTAATTTATTTTTGTTAGTTATTTTACCTTTACCAGGAACATATAATACAACCAAAATTGTAAAATATAGTTACCTATAAATCTATTAAAAAGTATTTGTTTAACAAATCTTATCTATTAATTTATTAATTATAATACTAATTTATTGATATACAAAATTACTTTTAGAACGTGTCTAAAACTCCTAAACAGAAGAATGAAAAATTAATAGAATCTTTATCTTCGGATTGGGATGAAGTGTTGACGAAATTCAAAAGTGATTATGATTATAGATACATTGATAGTTATAATCTCGTTGATGAGATGAGATATCAAATACCAAGAGTTGAAGAGAAAAACTATAAAAGGTTAGAGTTGGAGAGAAGAAGAATGATGACGAAAAACTGTGAAGTAAATGATTCAAGTACATTTACAAATGAAGCTTCAAGTTCTAAACAAATGTGCTGGTTTAGAACTTCTCAATTGTTTAATTTGGAGAGTTTGACGTTAGAAAATAAATATTTGATGAAGATTTGAATGATTATCTGACAGATAATGCGAAACTCTTGATTAATTTGGAGAGTTTGACATTAGAAAATAAAATTTTAAAAGAAAATAAAAAACATTTCAAAACAAAATAAAAAAATTAGAAAATAAAAATTTTGGTTTTGAATAAAAATAATTTTGGAAATCAAATCGCAATAAAGTCTTATCTTGAGATATAAATCAACTTGAAAATAAAGTTGAGATTGCTAAAAGTAAAATAGACGATTTAGAAAGAAAATTGAAATGTTTTGTTACATCATCATTAATGCTAGATCATATGTTTCAAAAACCGATAAATAAAAATAAACCTTCCACAGCTGAAAGTCCAATAAGTGACAATGTCACAATTTATGACAAGCTCATAATTGAGCATTGTGATAATGATACTAATGATAATAAAAATGATAAAAAAGAAATATTTTTAAAACTAAAAGAAAATTTACAAAAATTGTTCCGCCATTTGCTGAAAAAGGTAAATGTTCAACGCAAAAACCTTCTAAGCAAAATGGGGAACAAAAAGAAAATGTTAAAAATTCTAAAAAATTTCAAAATTATAATAAAATATCATCAGATCAATCATCCAATCGTCATAAAAATTCACAAAAATATCAAAATAAAACTCACAAAAATTTGAAAATAATTGGTGCAGGTTTGGCTATAGTGCTCAAAGAAAGATCATTATAATTAGAAAAGATGGAATGATGATTACTACACGTAAAATCCGTGTTATGATTTAGGAGTGTGGATTGATCGAGAAGAATGGCGCGATAACAGAATGTGTTATAACAGTGGATTAATCGGGCACATTGCTATTTATTGTATGAAACCAAGAAGAGAACAAAGAGAGTTAACGACACGCGAAGATGTTGCAAATGTCAAAGCAAAGGCCATATCATCAGAGATTGTCCGATAAACTCGAGTAGAGGATCGTTGGATAAATCTCAAAGGAGTTAAAGAAAACTTTAAAAGAGAAATATATAAAGAAGACAGTGAGAAGAGAAGAAAAGCCCAAATAATAGAAAGTGAAATTATCACAAAGGCAGAAAAATAGATTACGAAAGACGAAAAAGAAAGTGAGAGAGTATTTGGAAAAGATTTTTTCTTTGGATACGCTGATTAATTCTGATACAAGTTATGGAGAATCGTTTCATAACATTCAAAGTTGCAAAACTTCTAGTGAAACGTGTTCATCAAATACAAATTTGAAGACAAATGTGACGTCAGAAGAGAAAACAGTAGAAAAGAAACTGTTCATCAAACAGTTGCAAAACCGAAGCAAGTTTGGAAAACATTGGTTTTGAATGGATCAGAAGAAATTTTGAAACTATTTGATGACAAACGAGATTGTGAGTGGACTAATGTTTCTTATGTTGATGAATCTGGTAACCCAAATCCAATATGGATTAGGTTCCAATTCAAAATTGATTAATTTATTTACATGTGTAGCATAACCAAGTTTCAAGCAAACACATTTTCAGAAGCAGTGGTTGTTCGTGCAGTGGATATGAGATGAAAGGTTTCGTTTTCCACACAAAAATTGGTAGTCTTGCGTTCACATTTGTAAAAATTTGTTAAACGGTTAAAATGGAAGATTCTTATTTTTGATTTACAAAAGATGCTTTCAATTTGAGGGGGAGAAAAAAATTATTCAAAAGTTTTGTAAAATTGAAAAACATCATTTCAAAATCATTTTAGATAGATAAAAATTTTCAAAAAGCCAGAAATTGTTGGTGCATTATGTCTATTGCCTACGTCTAAGGGTTGTGTCTGTGTATGTAATAGGGCTGAGCTGTTAGAAATATGTTTGTCATGTTAGTATTTAACTTCGCACGAAGGTAGCTCTCAAGTCTATAAATAGTAGTGTTGAAGTGTGAGTTTTATAACTTTTGGTGACTGATACGACGAAGCCCTGTCGGATTTCACGATGATCAGTAACTGTTAAACAACAATTGAAATCAGTAAATTAATAAGTAATCTTGTTAATTGTCACTAATTAATATGAATTTCACGCATATGGACTAGATAATCAAATTAGGACCTTTGCTATTCGACAAAACGATCCTACAAGTGGTATCAGAGCTCAGAATGCCTGATTTGAAGACAATTGTTCAAGATTCAGCCTAGAATACTTCTTATTCTACTCGTTCTTCTTATTTTTCACTTTTTAAAACGAATCCAAGGACGAAATGAACTGATTTTCAAGTATAACATGTAAAAACATGTTTAGACAAACACTTGAGAAAACCAGAACTAAAAATAACTGAATACATGTTGAAAATTGCAAAAATTGTGAACCTAGTTTTGCACGAACATAAGATTATGTTGATACAGTTTTGTGTCTGTAGCTTGATCTTAATTATAGTTGTAATTGTACGGTCTTTTCTCAAGTGTCTGTATAGGTTTGGTCGTGTCGAATAGATCGAGATATCCTTCATTCTTGATCTAGTATGACATCTTAGCTTGTCTGTGTTAATCAGTTGCATGTGTGCATACTGATGAATCTTGGAAACGTCAAGTCTACACAAGTTCTCCAAGAATGAGAATTCTGTGCGAGTCAAGCATTTCGTACGAAACACAGGGTTTCATACGAAACAAAGAGTTTTCGTACGAAACAAGCATTCGTACGAAACACTGACTCGTACCAAATTCTAGAGATGTGTTTCTTGTTAAATATTGTGTTTTGTTTGTCTAGATTCGTGGTTCGTACGAAATATCTAGGCAGACACTATATAAGCAGACATGTACCTCTTAGTTGGGAGTTGCCGGGTTAGCTAGTTGGTCAGCCCAGAGAGATTGTTACCCTTTGAGTTGGTTATCTCTGAAGACGAAGACACAAGAACCCAGCAAGTTTGTTTGGGTCATACGAGCATTGTGTGTATATGTTTATACTTTTTCTCAATCATTAATCAAGATAGTGAATCTTTGGTTACCGATTCAGCACTCGTGTGTGTGTCATATGAACAAGGAACTAGTTTAACACCATACGTAGGTGGACCTACAAGTGGTATCAGAGCTTTGGCCCTTTCCTTGTTCAAAACCGGGCTTAGTTATGTCTGAGCTAGTTTGAAGATTTCTGAAGTGTTCTTGAGCCTCCAGTAGAAAACATAAGTTTTGGATAGTTAACTAACTTAAAACTTGGTTAAAATCTGTTGTATGCAGAAATTTTTTTGGTAAAATTTTTCTGAAGAACACCCTTGAAGAAGAAATCTGCAAAAATTTGAATTTGATTAGTTTTGGTAGGGTTGACATTTTCTGACTTGGATCTACTTGGACTATTGACTTATTAAAAATCTGTGTTTTAACTAAAAGTGGGTAAGACAACAGGTAATTTCGAAAAAGCAGGTCTACACAAGAAAGGAAATTTCTCACCTAACCATTTCTGAAAAGATTCCTCTAAAAAACGCTGAACTAAATAGTTTGTGAGACTGAAAATATTCATGCGAATCATCTGACCTGCACGAACCACCTGATCCGCACGAAACATCCTTGTTTCATGCGACACAGCTGTCTCGCACGAAACTGTTTTTGATTGTTTTTCGTGTTTTTCAAAGCTTTGTGATTTTAAGGATTTGTCATATTTTCAAATCTGAAAATTTTAAAAGGTAATTATAATTTTGAAACTTTAGGCCTTTCAATTTTCATTAAACAAGAAAATATAATGAGTTCTAACCAGTGGGATTGGAGTTGTTCAAGCTCAAATCAGGAGTCTTCGAAAAGCTTCGTAACATCATGGGTAAAATCTTTGATGCCTCAACATACAGCAATTATCTCTACAAATCAATGGGCGTGTGTTGCGAATCAGAATCAAAGCATCCAAACTCTTTTAATGAGCGAAAGTGAAACATGGAGTAATAACCGACTGCCGAAGTTAAATCACATGAACGATTTTCCTTCATGGAAAAGTCGTTTTCATACGTATGTTCTCGGTCAGAACACAGAATTGTGGACGTGTTTCACTACCCCCTACAATGAAGCACTTGAAGAAGCTGGATCAAATCCAACCTCATTGGCCAATCTAGTCGAAAGTGACAAGAAAGCTTACGATCTAGAGAAAAAGGCATTTGCTATTCTCACACAAGCTCTGCATAAAGACATCTATCATCAGTATGTGTATTGTACTGCAACAAAAAATTTGTGTGACACTTTGGAAGCAAGAGGTGAAGGTAACGCTGATACCAGGAAGATTCGGCATGATCTGCTCAAGAAAGAGTTTGAAGGTTTCATGTTCATGGAAAACGAAACCTTGAGTGATATGACCACTCGGTTTTATCATCTTCTCAGCGAAATGTACTCGTAATCATTGTGGTGCGATTTGATGATGCCTTACCTCCAAAATGGAGTCAATTTATTGATCTATTAAAACACACAGGTGTTTTGGACTCAATAAGTATTTATGAATTTGTGCAGAAACTGGAGAACAAGAATGAAGAAGAACTCCGGAAGGCACAACGAGTCTCTGCTCCACAAAACCCTAAGATGTACTTTGGAAGTATAAATGCAGGTACAAGTTCAAGTCAGCAACCGAAGCTGCAGACCACGTTTGTGTCAAACGTGAACCCTTTCCTACCCCAACCAGTTCAATCAAGTCAGTCTACAGGTTCGAGTAATCAAGCCTATGGACAGACTTTTGATCCGAAAGCATTCCTTCCCCAACCAAGGGATTTAGCGCATAAAGCTCCACAGCAAGCTCCTCAATAAGCTTTCTATGGAAACAATAGTCAATAGGCAAATCCCAACACTGTCAAACTTGACACGTCAAATCTCTCCAAAATCAACGTAGAAGTTGCACAGGAACATGCAGAACTTCTAAATACCATGGTCAGTGCATATTGTGGTTTAGTTGCAGGTCAAATAGGGAACATCAATTTGACGAGCGAAGACTACGAGCAAATTGACTGAGATGAAATGGAGCTGATGGACATCAAGTGGGCATTTGCAAGTGCTTTGAGAAGAGCGAAGGATTATATGAGAAGAACGGGTAGAACCAGTTTGGAAAGCAAGAAGGATACAAAATACGGTTTGACAAAACCACTCTCAATTGCTTCAACTGCGGATAAAGAGGTCACTTTAAGCGGGAATGCACAAGACCCAGCAAGGAAGGAAATCACAACCCCTTTCGAAATCAGTCTCAACCATCCAACACAGCACAGTACAACAACGAAAGAAGAATAGTAGCTGTTGGCAACTCTAACAATACCAATCAATCGATACCTTCAAACACGCACAAAGCTTTGGTAGTTCAGTCTGATGAAGGATGCGATTGGTTAGTACAGTTGGGAACTGAGAACAACGGAAGAACTGCATGCTATGCGAAGATCGTGGATCAAATCAAGCATGATCACAACATCAACACTCCAAATAACGATGATACATCTGGGGATGCTGGTAATTCTGATGAAGAATGTTCATGTTCAGATGGTTATGGATCTGATTCTGGTGAGAAGAAAGGAAGTGATGCTGAGGTTGAAGAATTTCTGAGTGAAGCTGAGATGTTAAAATCTGAAAAGGTAGGTATGACGAGGAATGCAGAAGCTGGGGTGAAAGAGACAGAGACACTCTCTACAGATGGTGCAGCTTTTCCTCATCACACTGCCTTTATGGCAAATGTTGAAGGTTCTTCAAAACAGGTAAATTCTGAACCTCCTACTGTTTGCAATGACTGTGTTGAATTGAAAATAAAATATGAAACCGTCAACAGTCATAATCAGAATTTAGTTGTTGAACTATCAAAATGCAAAGATGTGAATTTCGCGCTAACTAGAAATGAAAAAGAATTCAAAGCTGTAATAGAAACCCTTAGGAAAAGTGTTTCTGAATTGACAAAAACAGTTTTGAATAAACAGACATGAATTAATAACTACATTAATCTCCTAGAAGTAACAAAGAAAGAGTTAGCCATCCCAAATGCGAATATGATTCGATCAAACGCAAATTGGAAAGTTATTCTAACTCTCAATATGTGCTTGATCATATCATTGAAGTTCAAAAACTAAAGGGAGATGCTCAATGCATAGGGTATAATTCGTGTCCACCCCCAATGAAACACAACTATACCAAAATGCCTGATGAAGAGGAGATGCCTCGTTTTGAACCCTCTGTACCTTTGAATCCTGAGGAATTCGCATAGGGTTAGGGTTCAAACTAGGTAATTCCTCTCAAGAACCATGCAAGCCAGGAAGTTCATCGTCTGTTTAGGTGGAAGATGAGACATCAGATGATGAATCAATAAATGACGAACATGATCAGCCTCTTGATGAAAGGAAAAGAGTAGAATTTTCTGCTACTCCTAGTACACAACTTGTTGAGAATCAAGAGAACGTTCCTAAGAAATCTGTGAAGACAAGTGTGTCTACACAAGAAGTAGATAATGTGTTGTATACTTTGGTTGGAGATAAGAAAATCTATTCAACCAAAGATTTTCTAATTAAAAACGTAAATCCAATCTCTATAGATCAGGTTTTTGAAAAACAACAACCAAATCTGTAGAAAAGAAAAAGCCGACCAAATCACAACCATTATCCGCTTCAAAAGGAAAACAATGGAAGCGAGTTAAAAAGCCTATAGTTTCTCAACAGAAGGTTGAAGCAAAAAGCTCTCGTTACCAGAAAAAGGGCAAAACTGTTAAATTTGTGAGTTCTAAAGGTACCAATAAAGTCGAAACTTTTCAAGGAAAATCTAATGTTGATTTTGTAAAGAAAGTTAAGATTTTGAAAAGAAATAGTCAAAACAATTACACCCAACAAATTGATGGATGTAATGAAAATGAACCCAGTACCTCAGGATCCACAAGTTCAACATCAAGCCGAGAAACACGATCTCCTAGTTTTGTTGAAAGGAGAACATGTTTCAAATGTGGGAGAATTTGGCCACATTATAAAGGATTTTCAAAATCCAGCCAAATCAAGATGTATAGAGAAAACCCCTCATGAACCAACTTGCAAACGTAAATCTGTTTCTCTGACACAGGATAAACGAATTATTAAAGATCAAAAAGAGAAACAAAAACATAAACAAGTAAAAGCAGTTGAGAAAACTTTAAAATCGGATTCTTCGAAAAAGGATCAAAGATCTTCAAAGTCAATAAAACAAGACACTATTAAAACTGTAAATAATAGTAAATCTGGTAATAAACAAGCATCTTGGAAACAGAAGACCGGTAATGGTTCAAAAGGAGTCTCTCAGTTTGTTAATCATCAAGAAATTGAGATTACATTTCTCGATGATAAGGGACGACCCAAGACCACTAAGGCTTCGGTCCTCATCTCAAACTAATCTTGTTTATGTAATGTGCAGGGTGTTCCAGGAGGAACTGTAAATAGTCATTGGATTGTTGACAGTGGAGCATCAAGGCACATGACGGGCGACTTGCGGCTCCTATATGATGTGAAAAGCATAAGGGGTGGTTATGTTGCTTCTGCTGGTGACAAAGGCGGATACATCACTGGAGAAGGAATGGTCTCCAATGGTGTTGTGAGCTTCGACAAGATCAATTATGTGCGGCAAATTGATCACAATCTTCTTAGCGTTTCTCAAATCTGCGACAAGAAGTTCATGGTACATTTTGATGATGCCGGATGTTATGTGCTGAAGCCTGGATTCAAGATCCCCAAGGAATGGATTCTCCTGTCGGCTCCAAGAATTAATGATTTGTATATTCTTGATATGAGCCAAGCTATTACAACCTCTGCACAAGTCACATGTTTTGTCTCCAAAGGCACCGAGAAGGAATCAATCTCTTGGCACAGACGTATGGGACACATTCACCTGAGGAAAATGAACTATTTGGTGAAGAACAATCTAGTGAATGGTGTACCAGTGAAGAACTTTCATCTTTAAGACGTTTGTGTATCATGACAGAAAGGGAAGCAAGCGACAAAAACCCATCCCGTGAAGAAGATTAACACTGTGAATATGCCACTGGAACGTCTTCATATGGACCTCTTTGGACCTATGAAACACAAAACAACCTTTGGTGATTCTTATTGTCTGGTAGTTAATGATGACTATTCCAGATTCTCATGGGTAAACATGCTGGCACACAAGAGTGAAGTTCTTACTATCCTCAAGAATCTCTTGACTCTGCTAGAAAATTTGTACAATCTGAAGGTTAGGAGAATCAGAAGCGACAATGGCACCGAATTCAAGAATCAAGTTATGGACGAGTACTATTATTCAAAGGGTATTCTGCATGAGTACAGTTCTCGATACACTCCACAACAAAATGGCGTCGCTGAGAGGAAATATCGAACTCTTATTGAAACTGCAAGAACCATGTTAGTAGAATCAGAACTTCCCGTTCAATTTTGGGGAGAAGCTGTTGCTACTGCATGCTACACGATGAATAGAGTTCTGACGGTGAAGAGACATGGGAAGACATGCTTTGAGTTGTTACATAAAAGGAAACAGGATATTTCTTTCTTGGATATGCTACTTCTAATTTTTAGAGCTCCATGCACTATGAACGACCCACATGGAAAATTTGGTCCCAAGGCTATCGAAGGTTTCTTTCTTGGATATGCTACTTCTAATTTTCGGGTGTGGAATTTGTCTTCGAAGAAGATTGAAGAATGGGGTGAAGTCAAGGTTCAGAGATATACATAAGCTGTTAGAGCTCCGGGTGCTCCTTGGATGTTTGACTACGATGGACTGTTTGACTCCTTTAATCTGCCAACTTTTGATGATGCAGACAGCTGCTGCTCAGATGTTATTGGAAAGTGACACAGCAGTAGACTCATCATTAGTTCGACCAATTATTGTTAACCCTCAAGTGTCGACTTCGGTTAACAATCTTTTTCAAAATGAGGAATTCGAAGAAGCTGCGGATTATAATGTTTCATCAGAAGATGATGAGTTTCACGATGCTAGTGAAGCTACCTCTGGTGCGGTTCCTAGTTTTTCAGATGGAACGTCAAATATTCAACCTCAAGGAACGACTGAAGGTCAGGCATCTACAACGTCATCAAATCCATCTCTCGATGTAACTATTGATTGAATATCAACAATTTGGGTATGAATTCTCGAGTTCTTGATGTGGCAGAAACTCGTATTCATAATATCCATCCTCAGCATAATATTATTGGAGATGTCCAGAGTGGTGTGTAGACTCGTAATCAGCTTCGAAACACCCAGAATGCTGGATTTATTCGGAAATCAGGGAATTTGGTGGTTTGAATGATTGGTCTTTTTCCTGCTATGTGTGCCAAGTTGAACCAAAATCTTGGAAGGAGGCAATGAAAGAAGACTCTTGGGTTGAAGCTATACAGGAAGAACTTCAGCAGTTTCAGAAGTTAGGCGTCTGGAAATTGGTTGACAGGCCTGACGGCTACAAGAAGATTGGTACACGATGGGTGTACAAATGCAAGAAGGATGACCGAGGTGTTGTTGTGAGAAACAAAGCGCGATTGGTTGTTCAAGGTTTTAATCAGGTCGAAGGGATCGATTACATGAAGTTTATGCACCGGTTACACGACTTGAGGCCATAAGAATCTTTTTGGCTTATGCGTCCTTCAACAAGTTCACTATTTATCAGATGGATGTGAAGAGTGCATTTCTTCATGGTGTGGTAGAACAGGAAGTATATGTTGAGCAACTGCCAGGGTTTGAAGATCCACTCCATCCTGACAAGGTTTGGCTTCTCAACAAGGCATTATATGGTCTTCATCAAGCTCCGAGGGCTTGGTATGAATCGTTGTCTACCTATCTGTTGAAGAACGGTTTTCGACGAGGCCTGGTCGATTGTACTCTCTTCATCAAGGAACGGGACGAGGATTTGCTGCTCGTACAGGTTTATGTTGATGATACTATATTTGGGTCTACTAACACTCAATGTGCAAAGAATTCGAACAGGTTATGCAGGAGAAGTTCGAGATGAGCGCTATGGGAGAAATGACTTTCTTTCTAGGTTTGCAGGTTCAGCAATCAAAGGAAAGGATTTTTATCCATCAAACCAAGTACGTCGGAGATATTCTCAAGCGATTTCATATGGATGACTCAAAGCCTTTGGGAACTCCATTAGCTCAAAATCATGGGATTACTCCAGACGGAATGGGTGAACATGTAGAACCATTTCTCTACCGTGCTATGATCGGATCTCTCATGTATCTTACTGCTTCAAGAACCGACATAATGTACCCAACATGCCTTCTGGCGCGCTATCAGTCTAGTCCGAAGGTTTATTACTTGATGGCTGTGAAAAGGATCTTTCGTTATCTAAAGGGTCGCCCTGACACTGTTTATGGTACCCTAAGGATGATAACTTTGATCTGACAGCATTCAGTGATTCTGATCATGGCGGCTGCAAAATCAATGCAAAGTCAACAACCGCAGGATGTCCGTTCTTGGGAAATCGCCTAGTCACATGGCAATGCAAAAAAGCAGACTTGTGTAGCTACATCAACATGTGAGGCTGAGTATATATCGGCTTCTAGTTGCTGCTCTCAAGTTCTATGGATTCAACAGCAAATGCGCGACTACGGTTTTGAATTTCTTACTACTCCTTTTTTTGTTGATAATGAAGCTGCTTTACAGATCACTCGGAATCCTGTACAACATTCAAAAACAAAATACATTGAGATTAAGTATCATTTCATACGAGATTGTTATGAAAAGAGACTTATCGATGTTGTTAAAATCCACACTGATCACCAACATGCCGACCTTTTTACCAAAGCATTTGATAAATCACGGTTTGATTATCTACTTTTGGTCAATGGCATCAAGGTGAAGCCCGAGTAACTCAACCATGGCTAACTATTTTTGTCTATACTTTTCTAAAAATCTAAAACTATAAAAAGATTTTTAGTTTTATATTTTAGGGGGAGCAAAACTTCAAGAAAATACAAAAATATGTCTTTTATTTACCTTCTTTGTTTAAGGGGGAGAAAAATTCAGAAAAATACGAAAACATTAGAAAAATCAAAAATGAGTTTCTTGGATAAGTTGAAGATGATGAAATTCACCAGTAAATCTATCAGAAATGGTCAAAAGCATAGAAAGAAGATTGATAAGTAGCTTTACTAATGATGTATCGGTAGACTACAATCAGACTAAAATGTGCAGGTTGATATAAACCTAACAGACAGAACGCCAGGTGGGAACTATTCATTGGCATATGGTCTTGGTACCGAAATTTTATTTGATAGAGTGCCGAGGTTTTGAGATACACGGTCTTTTATGCTGGCTTATCATCTGGGTATCATGGTTGAATCTTTTGCCGAAAAATAACGGTGGCGCAAGTCTAGAACTTCCATGATATCATACATACGTGTATATACTGCATACAACCCTCAAATAAGTGATAAAAATATCACATCCCCAAAATAAGTGATAAAATATCACAGTTTTATGCGGGAGCTAAGTTCGTCTCTTTGTCGGTACGATGGTACTAACCTGTTCACGGACTTACCCCTATGCCCTGCATACATATGAAATTCAAGTTCCTAATCAATAAGTGATTAAATCACAAAGGGCTTGTTTTCAATCAAAAATAAGTGAGTATCTCACATCATTCATATACGTCAAAACAGATGATAAAGCAGTATACTCACCGGTAAGATTTTCTGTCGTGCATATCTTGATACGGGAATGTGTCGTGATGTGGTTGAACACCGGCTAGTAAGTATAAATCCATACCTTAATCATATCTCCTAATCATGATTACATCTGATAAGTCTGAGGTTACGTGGACAACAATACCGATGATCATAGTTGAATACTTATCTGTTTAATTTTGAAGTTTTGAACCAAATATCGTTTTTGACAAAGATTAAAATACTGGTATGATTCCTTTACCTTGAAACTCGAAAAAGATTGTAGTTTATCTGTATATTTTGATTTTATTTCTAGTTTACTTAGTTGCTCATGTAATTACTTTTTGAAAGTTAGCCAAGGTTGATACTCGAAAGTTTCTACCAAGATACGCCAGAAAACCATTTGTTTGATATCGCAACTTCATAAAGTAATATCTTGCAACAAGTAGTCCATCAAAGAAATCCAAATTCTGAAATTCGTTTGAGTGTGTGTATCTCATACGAATGAACCTAGTCATTTGATTTGACCTGGTCACTTGTTTTTCTCAAATTTGCTGCTGGAATTCATACGAGTGTGTGTATCTCGTTCAGGGAATACAATCATGTGAAGATTTTATGATAAGTCTTTCGTGTGTATCCCTTGAGAAAGGTGTGTTCTAATTATGTTTGTCTATTGAGTACAGATTGATACAAAAGAACATGAACAAAGACCAGCAACAAAGAAATCTGACAAGTCAGAAGAGGAAACAAGAAAGATTTGAAGTTTCTTAGAAGTTCGAAGACCTGATGCTCTAATCATTGGATGGCAGATCTATCAATGGATGGCACATCTTCAGGGGGAGTTTGTTGATACTCCAAACCATTCTATGTGAAGACCAAACAACATCCAAGGGGGAGTTTGTTGATACAGTTTTGTGTCTGTAGCCTGTTCTTAATTACAGTTGTAATTGTAATGTCTTTGCTCAAGTGTCTGTATAGGTTTGGTCGTGTCGAATAGATCGAGATATACTTCAATCTTGATCTAGTATGACATCTTAACTTGTATGTTTAATCAGTTGCATGGGTGCATACTGATGAATATTGGAAACGTCAAGTCTACACAAGTTCTCCAAGAATGAGAATTATGTGCGAGTCAAGCATTTTGTACGAAACACAGGGTTTCGTACGAAACAAAGAGTATTTCATATGAAACAAGCATTTCGTACGAAACACTGACTCGTACCAAATTCTGGAGATGTGTTTCTTGTGAAATATTGTGTTCTGTATGTCTAGATTCGTGGTTGGTACGAAATATCTAGGTGGACACTATATAAGCAAACATGTACCTCTTAGTTGGGAGTTGCCGGGTTAGCTAGTTGGTCAGCCCAGAGAGCTTGTTACCCTTTGAGTTGGTTATATCTGAAGACGAAGACACAAGAACACAGCAAGTTTGTTTGAGTCATACGAGCGTTGTGTGTATATGTTTGTACTTGTTCTCAATCATTAATCAAAATAGTGAATCTTTGGTTACCCCGTGTTCTTTACTTTGCTTTGGTTGCATGCACACTTGGATTCCGCACTTGTGTGTGTGTCATATGAACAAGGAACTGGTTTAACACCATCCGCAGGTCGACCTACAGATTACCTTCGCACGAAGATAATTTTATCTTCACACGAAGATAAAAGTATTAAGGTTTGAATAAATATTTACCTTCCACGTAGATAACTCTATCTTCACACGAAGAAAAATCAAGTTTTGGACATTTTACTTCACTCGAACCAGAATCTTAATCATTTTAGCATTTAACTTTGTTCCAGGCTGACAAGATGGAGAACGAATTCTACAACGCATTTGCTACATCAACTATTAATGTATCAGCCACAGCTGCACAAAATCTAGAGAAGAAAATTGAAGAAGAACTTCTTTGGATGTTAAAGTTAAATGTTTGAAGTTTTTTGAAGACAGGCCAAGACTACGACAACATCCAAGGGGAGTTTGTTGGTGCATTGTGTCTATTGCCTACGGCTTAGGGTTGTGTATGTGTATATAATAGGGCTGAGCTGTTAGAAATATGTTTGTCGTATTGGTATTTAACTTTGCACGAAGGTATCTCTCAAGTCTATAAATAGTAGTGTTGAGGTGTAAGTTTGTAACTTTTGGTAACTGATACGGTGAAGCCTTGTCGGATTTCATGGTGATCTATAATTTTTAGACAATCCGTGAAATCAGTAAATTGATAAGTAATCTTGTTAATTGTGACTAGTTAATATGGATTCCGCGCATATGGACTAGATAATCAAATTAGCACCTTTACTATTGGACAAAACGATCCTACAAAAACAATGGAAAATCTCAAAATGTCAAAACCATTGAAAATGAGATTATTTGTGCAAAAATAGGAAATGATAGTACATCAGTGGATTATCAGTGCATGCTAAAGGTATGTATTGTTTTAAATGGTTAAACAATCTCACTAAAGATGCGTTAGTAGGCTCAGCTAAAATAGTAGTTTTGTGAAAACGATACAAACTTAAATAAAAATCCTAGATCTAGTGGAATCGCAATTGAAAGCATACTACTTAGTTTTGTCCTTCATGACTGTGTACCTACTCAGTACTCGCTGAATGCTGAAAACCATAAAAACTGCTCAGTTTATTAACTTTCACAACTTACTAAAAAAGTCAATGTGACTGTGTATTTCATTTTGCAAAGATTTAAACTTGTTTTATTTCTTTATTTTGTTTAAGCATTGGACATCCTCTGCGTATACGAAAGTATCGAACTGGATGTTAGCGCTTGAACGTTTCTGATTTATTTTATGGGTGTTTCGTTTAAATCTTGGATCACCTCTACGTGTATGGGAATACCGAACTGGTGGTTAAGACTTAAAACAATTTCATCTTGTTTTTTATTTCTTATTTGGTTTAGACATTGGACTTTCTCTACGTATCGAAAGATCGACCTGATTGTTAATGTTTAAACATTCTGCTTTATTTTTACACATATCATAGTTGATGAAAGTTTACAGGCATTACTTGTGTTTAGTGTATTACATGATGAGGGGATATGTTGATATCGTGGGGTCTATAAGAACTTACTGCAATTTAATGTACCTTAACGTATCAGTATGCATTCCGAAAGTTTTTAGATTGAGTTTAAGTGGACAACAATATCGACAATCCATGTGAATTGTTTAAACTGAGTGTATCTTAAAGATCAATGGTGCAGATGATACGTCTCCGTAAACTTATATGATCCTTTAGCACGTTTTCTCACAATAATATAAACTGTAATATTACATTTCAGTATGTTTACATTTCTACATTCAATATATAAAATCCAAAATGATTTTCTTTCAAAATCTTCCATGGAAATCTGATAATGTTGAATGTGAGCCGGACCAACGAGACTGTTAAAAGTTGTTTGTCTGTGGATATGTGTGTTAGTTCTTAAGCGTCAAATCTTAGAGATTCAGAGTGTCATTCAAGGGGGAGACTATGGTTACACTTGAAGATGTTATCCAAGGCAGTTCAAGACTAAACATCTAAAGATTTCTAGCTATGTCCAAGGGGGAGATTGTTAGTGCACTATTCGCGTGGCCATAGATAGAAATCTAATTGTACGTGTAATGTCTAGTGTGTTGAGTCTGTATTATACCGGACAGAGGTTTCGCTAGGTTGTGTTAGAATTGTTTAGGTCAGGTTAGGTCTCAGTACGGAATGCTACGTAGAGAGCGGAATGATCAGACATGATGTCATCATTCTACATAATGACATCATATCATCTGCATCATCATTGCATAATCATGAGGTCATTAAATTACAATTTGCAGATTTCAAGTTTAGTATGTACTAGGGTTAGCATGAATTTTCATGATCGTACAACAAGATCGTACGAAGTGAAGATTAATGAACAAGATAACTTCGTAAAGACTTGAGGTGTCTATATATATCATTTAAACAACTTCTCACAAGGACAAGAGAGCTCCACACAAGATTCTGACATCAACTTCTTCACCGTAATCGATCTAGAATATGTTGAATTTGTAACATAGACGTCGAAACTCTATCCCATTGTCGTTAGAACGTAATAAACGTTGATTATTTAGGATTCGGTGTATCGATTACGACTCAGTTTTATGGATTCCGCACGTAAAACCATTTAAACGCAGAACTTGTTTTGGTATCGAACCGTTCCTGAACTCACATATTAAATAAGAACATTATGTATTAATTGCTTATAATATATGAAATTAATAAAAAGTTACATACTAAAAAAAGATTTAACAATCTCGATATTAATGTTTATTATAAACCAAGTAAATAAAATATTACATATTGAACAAAAACTTTTAACAATCCCAACACAAACTTCCTTTACTCTTCTCCTTCTTCGGCATTAGTCTCTTCAGTTTCTTCTCCGGCCTTGGCGATCAGAAACTTCAACATTTCGACCAGGTTTTTTTTTTGCTTTCTTCTATATTTTACAGTTATGTTTTTACATGTTCGTTTTAGTTTCTTGATTTCGTATCATTCCATCTAAATCATAATATGGTGATGTTAAATAGAGAAATTTATATGAACTTGTTTTGTTTGTTTTATAATAAGATTTATATGAACTTGTTTTTTTTACTTCGATGCATTCCCTCTAAATCAGAATATTAAATGGTGTCGTTTCGTAGATATTTAGTTTTCTATTTTCCGATGATTTTAGATTTATTATATGAATTGTGATGCAGTATTGATATATTTGTTGTATCAAAGTGAATTTTAATAAAATACTAATTTTGATGGCCTGATTTGAAGACTTTGATCAAGATTACACTTCTATTCTACTCATACTTCTCATTTTTTTTTCATTTTAAACGATTTTATGGACAAACTGGAGTGATTTTTTTAGTATACTACATATAATTCATTATAGTAAAACCCTTGAAAAGATCAGAGCGAAAAACAACCGAAATCATGACAAAAATTGCAAAAAAAGTGAAATTGTGAACACACTTCGCACGAACTGATATCCTCACTTCGCACGAAGAGAGCATCCACTTTGCACAAAGTGAAATTCTGTGAAAATTGAAACCTTCACTTCGCATGAAGTGACTTTCAATTTGCACGATGTGAAGATTTAATCATTGTTTGTGTTTGTTTGAATTTTCAGTTCGCACAAAGCGTCACTTGGCACCAAATTCACTTCACACAAAAGAGTTTTGACCTAATTTCTTCTGACAAGATGGAAAATGAATTCTTCAATGCATTTGCAACGTTAGCAGCTACGACAATGGCAGCAACTCAAAACATAAACCTTGAAAATGAGATGGGGACTATGACGAAACCCCCGGAGTTGATGTGCTTAGAAGATTATGACAGTTGAAGCGAAAGATTTGTAAATTGAGTACAAGCAAATTATCTGAACTGTTGGTATGCTGTTGAGGAAAAATTTGCTACACCAATGGGCGAGAATGGACTAGAAAAGACACTAACGCAGTTTAAAGCAACAGAGAAGGAGAAGTTTGTAAATGAAAAGAAAATGTTAAATATTCTTCAACAAGTTGTGAAAGAAGATATCTTGTCTCTTTTGCAACACGACGGTGACTCTCAATCACTTTGGAATGCTTTGAGAGTGAAATTCCAAGGGAGTACTCAAATAAAGAGCAAAAAGGCGTTGTTAAAGAAAAAATTTGATATCTTCAATCTACTAAAAGGGGAGAGCATGAAACAGCTGATCGAGAGATATTGTCGTCTTGTGGTCGAGGTGAATTGGTTGGGCATACAGAAAGATAATGAAGAGTTGGTAGACAAACATGCTGATGCACTGCCCGAAGGTGAATGGTCTACTTATCTCACGATCTTGAAAAACTGCCCGGAATACAGTACTATCAAATTGTCAAGATTCATCGAAAAGTTGGAAGGTCATGAGTTGGAGATGCAGAAATGGCAAAAACCAAAGGATCTCAAATTCAGCATGACGTAAACTTGTATTAAAACGTAAACTTGTATTACAAAGGAGAGTTCTGTAGCAAACACTCAAAGTCTGAAGACACAGACAACTTTCAGTGCAAATTATTCTTCAAGTCCGTCTTCAAACCAGTCTGGAGGTTTTCAGTCATTTCCATCATACAAACCTAATTCTCCTCAAACACCACAAATTTACCAACCATAACTTCCTGTCATGATCATATCTCCATCATTTGACTTCAGATTTGCTGCCGACTTTGTCGTAGAGGCTTGATCCTAATTCCATTACGTAACGATCAGACACTTTGGTTGGATCTTTTGGCTGGAAGTTTTCATCGAGGGGATTAGATCTTGGTTCTTGATGACCAACATCTGCTTGTTTCTCTGCTTCTTTTAAGTTTGCTTTCTTTTCTTTGTTTGCTCTGCAACTAGATAGGCATTTAAACTAGCTTCTTTTTCAGCATCGGTTGTGGCTTTCCTTTAACACGACGTTCGTGATGTGCAACGTTCAAAGGATCGTAATCTTTATCTGCAAATTCCCCGCCAAATTTCTTTTGCAACTTAGCTTTCATTTCATAAATCTCTACCATTAACAAGCTCACATCACCCTGAAGTTGTTCAATAGCTTGATCTCTGATTGTCACTTGATTTTGCAGAGATACTATTTGAGCGTTTTTTAACTCATTATCTAGTTCCAACAATACCACTCTTCATTGCAGTTTCCCAACATCCACTTCTCGTTTCTGATCTATTCTCATTGCAACTTCATCTTGTTTAGTAATCCCACCATTGGAACTGCCTGCTTCGAATTGAGCTCCACTAGAGCTTTCTGTTTGTGATACAGTGGTGAAGAATTCAGAAACGTTCTTTTCTTTATCAACAGCTGTGAATTCGGGGGCATCTTGTGTATTTGTTTAGGATTGGTACTTGAGCTTGGGACCTTAGGATCAATGAGGGTTTCTAATTCAGTTCTCTATCTTTTCCATGATTCTTGTTCTTGAACAACATCATCTTTTGCTTGTACTTCTTCAGTAGAGATGATTTTGGGGGGAGGGATCCTAGAATCGCCCTGTAGCGATGCAATTGCAAGATTTTCTGCCGATATCAAATTCAAATCTCTGACGATTTCCTCAACTTTCTCAGAGTCAACATGTTCCAACTCATCTTCATCAACTTTCTCGGGTACTGAGTTTGGTTTTGCACTAAAGATTTGTATGTCGTGTTCCTCAGCTATTGTGGCGTTCACTTGTTTATGTACTGGCACAAATTCTTTAAACTTTCCATGCTTCACCAGATCATACTTTTAGTAAACTTTATCTTGGTTGTATCACACTATTTACATGCTGCTTCGAAACAACGAGGACCCATAGGTTTCAGATTCAGATAGTTTGTGCTCTTCACTAGCTCCAGATACTTCTCATCTAGAATAATTTGCACAAATCTTGGATATAACAGAAAAACCTTCTTCTTGGTGTTCTCCAGCATATTCTTCATGTTTTCGAAAATGAATGCTGAGAAGTTGTAATCCGAATCGTTGACAAGAGCAACTAATGCAGTCGTTTATGTCTGATTGAGTTGATCCTGGCCGCCTTTGTTTTAAAAAATGCATTGAAGGAAGATGTGAGCTAGACATCTCCAATACGATGGAAACGTCGTCTTCAACACTGTTGGGTAAGCATCCTCATAGCTCATACGTCGTAGTTCTTTGATAGCACTATCTTTATCAAACGCGATTGGATGACGTTCTGTATCTTCAAACTTTAACACCTCTCGTACAACCGCCTTCGAAATAACAATATCCTTTCCTTGGATCTTTGATTCAACGGTTGCTCCGCCCTTCTTAACTTTAGCGTTTATCTAGAAATCCTGAATTATCTCCTCGTCAATCACTGGATTTATCTTCAAAGCATGAGTGAGTCGGTAGGAGTTCAGACCGACTATCAATGAGTGAAACATCTTGTAGTACTCGGCTGGAGGATCAGATAAGTAGCATGCTTGATTATGAAAGGCCTCGACATCAAGCTTTCGTCTTTCCATAATCTTTTGCGCCATTATCTATACTTTGAACAAAAACGCAAAATTTTTTTTTCGTAAAATCAACTTAGTTGACCTCCTTTTACCGTTCAATCCTAAATCCAACGGTTCAAAGAGCCAACAAGTCACAAAGTTCAAATAAAGGGGGTCAAGGGGTCGATCAGTTCAAAGGTTAAAAGAGTTCTGAACAGGTCAAACAATGAAAACGGTTCAAAAATATATTGAATCAGGTTAGTAGAGTCCAGGAGGACAAGGTCAATAGGGTTCAAGGGCATCTCGAATGAACCCTTGTCAGTCATCCGAGATGCTCTGACATCTCGGATGAAGATGTCAGATCTCGGATGATTATTCGAGATTCATTCGTGACATATATAGTCATCCGAGATCCATCCGAGATGCTATGACTTCCATCTGAGATGCAAAGGATACGTCTGACCTAAGAATTCGAGTTAGTGAGATCGAGAGAGATCTGAGATGAGTAAAAATGTTCAAAATGACTCGAAATGAATCAAGATGACTTATTAAATCGGACCTAGCTCTGAACCATTGTCCGAGATGGCCGGGGACATCTCGGAACAGTTGTCCGAGATGAGTGGGCCTGGCCCATCTTGGAACAGTTGTCCGAGATGAGTGAACCTGTCCGAGACAGGTGGGCGCATCTGAAATAATGTTCAACAATGTGGGCCCCACTCTTTTCTGAACAGTAACCCTTTTGTCAAAATCCGTGATCCAACAAACCGAACAACCTTTTATAATAAAATAATAATAATAATAATAATAATAAAATAATATAATAATAATAATAATAATAATAATAATAATAATAATAATAATATAATAATAATAATAAAAATAAAAATAAAATTAAGCATGGAATCAAAACCGTTTTTGAACATTTTTTAACACGAGCTTTGTTAGACTGGTCCGTGCGATTGCCGATATATGTGTCCACTTAAACTTATCACGTAGCCTTCTATTTTCAACCTTCTGATTTAAATAGATAAGTTTGCTATATCATCCGTGTGTCCCATATCAAGGCATACCCCGGCGTTCAAGGTAAGTGCAACAGTTCATCGTAACGCGTGAGTATACTGAGATCATCCTTTCATTTTACAACGTCAGACTTCTTGGTGGACAGGTCAGTACATCGTACCGCAAAGTGACCAATCAACATCTGACGAGAATATCCTGATGTGCTTAGGTATGCATATATCTGGATGCAACAGAAAGGTGGCCCTGATAACCCAAATGACTCATCAGTATACCGACCTAATACTTAAGACGTCGGCTATCTATCAAGGCATGATTTAAGACCATGAAATCATACACCAATGATATGTTACCCACGTGATGTATAACTTGTAGAATTTTTTTAGTCGGTATCTATTTGCCTTGTAAGTCCGAAAACCGGATCTCACGATATCACACGAGGCTTGTTTGGTGGCGGAATCATACAAACAAGCTATGAATCAAACAGAAAAAAAATAAGATGAAGTAGAAATATCAAATTGCTTACAAATGTTGTAATTTGTCTAATACAAGTTGTTGAAAGAAAACACCAAAAAGCTCCTAACCCTAATACATCATTATCTATTTATACTAGATGGTTAGAGCACCATTAACCTAAAACCCTAAGGCCCAAAAGCATTCCCCAAGCCCATATACACAAGATAATCCATATCACTAATATAACTAATGCATAAACCTTATTAGGGCCTAACATGCCCTTTGAGCGATAAGCCTATCAACACATCGCAGTAGTTCTCGCCTTTTCAGCATCGATACCTTACATGTGTTAATCAATCTCATTAGTATGAACATTTTATTATTCCAAAACAACAAATATTTCTCCCCTAAATTTGTGCAAAAGTAGAATACTTTATGCGCAAATTTAGTTATTTAGCGTGGCGTTTTGCATGCGCAACCCCAAAACTGATTGCTTCATTTAGAGCAAATGGAAGGTTTAAACTAGGGTTTGTAGGACGTACAAAACCAAATTAGTTTAAGGACTTCTTTATTCGTTCTTTGTTTATTCATATTATTTCGATACAGATTTTTATTTAAAGAAATAGATTGCTTAGTCGGTATACCACATCATTTTTAAAAGGTCCACAAGCTCCTTGAATCTCGAGTTGCTAAAAGGTTTTGTAAAAAGATCCGTTGTATTAGCATCAGTATGGATCTATTCAAGTTTTATCAATCCTCTATCATAGCAATCTTGAATGAAATGAACCTTGATATCTATGTGCTTGGTTTTGGAGGGAAAAATATGGTTTTTGATGATTTAGATAGCGACATTGTTATCAGAGTAGATAGTAGTGTTAAGATAAGTCAAACCGTAATCCTCGAGCTGATGATACATCAAATAACCTGGAAGCAGCAAGCGGATGCTGCAATGTATTCTTCTTCCGTAGTGGAGAGCGACACTATTTATTGTTTTTTGCATTGCCACGAGATGAGTCTGTCTCCCAAGTATTGGCATCCAGCCAATGTAGACTTCATATCCCTGTATGTCCCTCCAAGATTACTATAAGAAAAGTGCAAACAAATCGAAAGTTCGAATCTCTAGGATACAAGAGTCCAAGTTTTGGGGCTCCTTTTAGAATCTAAAGATTCCTTTAACGGCTGTAAGATGAAAAAGTTTAGGGTTGCATGAAAACGGGCGCATTGACAGATGACAACCATAATGTCTGGTCGGCTTGTAGTCAAATACATCAATGAACCAATCATAGATTGGTATATTGTTTGATTGACTAGCTTCCTTCATCATCCTTATTCAACAAGGGCCGTTCTGTAATGGAGGGGTCCAGAGGCTTAGAATCTGTCATGTTGAATTTTGCAAGAATGTCTTGAACGTATTTTCCTTGATAAATCAAGATTTCTTGACTAATCTGACGAACTTGCAAGACTAGGAACATAGTCATTTCTCCAAGTGAGCTCATTTAGAACTTCTTCTTCATCACCTCCTCATAGATCTTTGTTTGTTGACCCAAAAATGATATCGTCAACATAGATCTGAACAAGGATGAGATCCTTGCCAATGTGTTTAATGAATAGCGTTTGATCTATCGTCCCCCAAGTATATCCATGTACAATAGATGCTCTGTACAGGTTGCATACCAGGCACGAGGTGCTTGGTGCAGTCCATACAGAGCTTTATCTAACTTGTAGGCATAGCCTTGCTTCTTTGAATCGACAAACCCAGGGGCTTGAGCGACATAAATCTCCTCCTTGACCTTCTCGTAAAAAACTTCGTCTTGACATCCATCTAATAAACAGTGAAACCCATATAGGATGCATATGCCAAGAAGATGTGTATGGCTTTTAGACGAGCTACTGGGGCGACACCTCATCACAATCAAGGCCTTCAATCTACTTGAATCCCTGGACCACCAACCGGGCTTTGTTTCTCACAATCACGCCGGTATCGTCTTGTTTGTTTCTATACACCTAGCGAGTGCCAAGAGCGCGCTTTCCTTCCGGCAGTTTCACTAATTTCCATACTCCTAACTTCTCAAATTTATTGAGCTCTTCATGCATTAACCCATCCTGGTTCCTATAATACAACATCAATGCTCTTAGGGTCAATCTACAAAATGAAGCATGAATATAATAATGTGCTAATTGTTCCTGATCGACTGCGGTCTGAACACCAGCAGTTACAGGGCCAATAACATTTGTAATCGGATGGCTTCTCTGAACATGCTGTGGGATTGCTACAGTCGATGCTCGCAAGTTTGATTGCAGATTAGAAAAGCTTCATGACACTATCCAAGATCACTCCCACTCATTTGATGCCGAAGTAGTGTTGATCACCGGTGGATCAACAGTGCAATCTAATGGAATCGGCTCCGAAAACAATGAAGCTCCTTGAATGTTTGTATTTGAAGGACCAACAACATTTTGTTATATGGAGGGTTAGTGTTGTGAACCGCATCATCAGGAGTAGCTGTCATAGTAGGTTCAAGAACCGGCTCTTGGACTGGTGAAGAAGGATGCGTTGCAGCAGTAGCTTCATGAAATCCCAGTGGATCCATAGAAAGCTTCTAGGAAAATCTTGAAGAGCTACAGCATCATCTTCAACTATGATGGGAATAGGTATCACTATACTTGAGACGTCTCCAGCAACAATCACATCAGGAAAAATATTAAACGACTTAAACAAAGAAGAATAATCATATAACTAATCAGGTCCAATCTGTCGTCTTTGGGATTTTCTTCCAGTCAATCCACATAGTACATCTCCACGATTTGCTTCTTGATTTTGTTGTATACTCGATACGCTATTCTTAGCTTAGCCAAAGAAATAGCATGGATATCCTCTCATTTCAAATTTACCTTTGGCATCCATGGTTAGGAGAACACAAGGACAACAAAAAGCACGGAAATGTTGTATAGAGGGTTTTTGTCCTTCAACTATCTCATACGGCGTCTTCATGTGATGTTTGTTGATTAGCGCGTGATTTTAAACATAGAAGGTGGTGTTCCCTGCTTCTGCCCAAAAGATCAGTGGAAGGCCGGAATTTATCAGCATTGTACGAGTAGCTTCAATGAGAGTCTGATTGCGTCTTTCAGCAACTCTGTTTTGTTGAGGAGTGTGAGTTGCACTATATTGACGATCAATTCCTTTTAAAGTGCAGAAAATATTCTGCTCACCATTCTTGAACTCCGTCCCATTGTCGCAATGTATAATTTTCACTCGCTCGTTCGCTTGGTTTTCCATGAGAGTGACAAATTTCTTTATCACACCTGCAGTTTCACTCTTCTGTTCCAAGAAAAATACCCAAGTGAAGGAAAAGAAATCATCATTATAACCAAGCAATAAGTCTTTCCTACAATACTCAGCACATTGACAGGACCAAAAAGATCCATGTGAAGCAGTTCCAGAACTTTAGATGTCCTGTGCACGAGCTTGGGCTTATGAGGCTTACGATGCTGCTTCCCACGAGCACGTGATTCGCATTTCTCAATCTGTGTAAAATCTTTGATTGGTAAGTTTCTGACTAGACCTCCATTTGCCAGTCGATTAAGATTCTTCATGTTCAGACGGCCAAGTCGTCAATGCCACAACACTGCGTCATGTTTAGCAATTTCAGAAAACAAACAGGTAACTGATCAGTGGGGGCTTTATTCATATCGATTACGTAGGCATTTCCCCGGTGTTCAGCTTCAATCAAGTACCAACCTCGGGTATGACAATCCCGGGCTTCAAAACCACGCATCCACCTTTTGTGAAGAGAACTTCTAATCCGTTGTCGCACATTTGGAATATGCTAAGAAGACTGTGTTTGAGTTTAGGAACATACTTGACATCAGAGAAGCTTAGGACCCCATTTTTGAGTTTACCTTTCATAGTAATTCTTCAGTTTCTCCTCTTACAAACGTGACAAATCCGCCATCAAGGATTTTGATGTCGTTCAACTGGGAGATGTCCCCTGTCATGTGTCTAGAACAACCACTATCGATAAACCAAAGTCTGAAGACAGCCCTCCATAGCTGTTCCTGTACACATAGCGGGATTAGTGAGAAACTAGAACCCAGACCATATTCGATCCGGGTTGACAATCACTTTTCATTCGTGAAACCTCATGAAAGATCATATGACTTTTCATAGTGTTTGAGGTTCGAGAGGAAAAGGATGTAGAGTTCGATGATTGAGAACACTTAGACTGATTTCTAGCTCCAGATCATTAAATCTTTGTTGGCCGGAACAAATTTTGTAGATGTTTCATTTAATATCTTGGACTGTTTTTGGAAAACGTTTAAGTTTGAAAACTTTTGAGTGATCTCCTTTGCTAGATTCTAGTCTACATCAGATGACTTGGCATGAGGGAATTTACGGCCATGACATCGATAGTGCGAAGACATCTGATGATAGGTATTCCTAGAATGGTAAGTTATGAGAGGATGATGAACATAATTTCTAGCTATGTGCCCCGGGATTCCACCATTAAAACAAGTTTGTCTTTTCAAGAAAAAGACTCTTAGTTCTGCTTGTGTTATTCTGGGGAGCTGATTTGGTCTCTTCTTTCCACTAGGCGCTGATTTCTTGTGTGCATATATACTCTTGGATGAACCCTCCTACAATCATCAGCACAAGAGTGAGTATCGACAACTTTATCCTTTAACTTAGGTTCAGTTATCTTTTTAGATGAGGTTTTCTTTTGATTTTGCTTAACAGCATCTAGGAGATTTCCTCTTTAGTTTTCGTTTTGTGCTGCTTTCTGGGTTTTCGAGATCGCCTTTTCTTTGCAGGAGTAGATCCTGTATACTTAGTCTCATTTGAAACCTTTTCTTCAGAAACTGAACTTTTGGAGATGACTGTATCAATTTCTTTGGAAACCATTTCATTCGACACAAAGCTTTCAAAATCAACTGATTCTTGATTACCAGATGATGAGCAATTTTCATCAATAATTTGACCATCACAAAGCTTTCAGAATCAACTGATTCTTGATTACCAAATCATGAGTCAGAATCTTCAGCCTGATCCACAGATTTATCAGACAACTCCTGTTCATCAACAATTTCATTCACACAATCCAATACAATAATATTTTCATCTACACAATTTTCAAAGAGATCTGAAGTATCAGTTGAGGTTTCAGGGAACTAGAATAGTTTTCTGAATCACTCAAAATAGATGCCTCAGACCCCTCTAACAAAACAGTAAAATCGCAATCACACATCATTCAAAGTTTCAGTTTTAACATCTTTAAAAAAACCTTAAGTCTCAAAAACCAAGGACTGAACAAATTTCCAAATGTAATTGTCATGTTTATCACACAAAGAAACATCTGAACCATCAGCATCAATTCGATGTGGTTCATCATCCACTTCCGACAGCTCCTCTGCTATCACTAACTCTACACATACACTAAAACAGTTAATATTATCTAAAGAATCAGATGTGATGCCTTATCTTGTGGTTCCTCGGATGGAGTTTTTATCTACTCCTTTTCATGTTTTAATTTTCATTTGATTCATTTGGGCATTCTTGATTAATATTTTTAAAAAACTCATGGGCTTTTGAAAATCAGTGTGTCTGGCATTCTTTTGTTTAAAAGGTTCCCGAGGAATGTAATCACTTGGTTTGCCATACATCATTTTATCGTAATTTTCCAATTCTTGCTCAATATCAGGCATTCTTGAGTAATTATGATTATATGGAGGAGGAACTTGTGTATAACCTAACCCTTTGCCCTTTTTTCTTTAAATGTAAGCTATACATAACATAGATTACGAACATTGTCACTTGAAGTATCAAATTTCTTAATGTTTAACTCATTTTGTTGATACTTTTTAGTGAGAAGTTCCAGCTCAGCTCTCACGGAGTCGCACTTCATTGTTTTTAAATTTAATATGTTTTTGTAATCATGGACCCAACAATTCTGTTGATTGATGTCCAAGTGGAGTTGAGCTATGTCCTTCTTTAAAGCGTCAATCTTTTCATAGAGAATTTTATTGTTCTATCTAAGACGATGTACTTAGACGTGGCACTATTGTAATCACTCAATAGAGCGAAATTATGCACTCTCATCTGTGGAATCTTATTTCTACAGTGGTCGGAACACAAAAGAGAGTTTACCATTTCAGAGAGAGTTTTGGGTTCCTCAGTTTGCGCCATCAGCATTTAAGATGATTTTCTGCAACTTGTGAGATCTTCAAAGACTCCACTTGAGCTGCAACATCTACCCAAGTGAATCCATATTACTCTTGTACCATCAACGTCTTTCCTTCTCCAAAACCTCCTTGGCTAGATGAATTTGAAGTTGACGTATGAGCTGGAGTTACCGGAACCATGGATCTCTCTGAGTTCCTAGCAGCAATAGCTTGAGTTGCTTCATATCCTACTGGTGTCTTTTTGCAATATTTGGAAAAGTGTCCTGGTTCATGGCATTTGTAGCATCTCAACTTGTCTTTTACAGATCCAACACATTTGTTTGACATGGGATGATGACCGTATCTCTTCTGAAACTTCTCTGCTCGGAATGCTGCCATAGCCAGATTCCATGATGCATCCAATTCTTCAATGTCTTCTTTGATAACCTGATTTATCTCTGAGCAAAAACGGATGGAGGCAAGAGATCACCTAGAAGAAAAGCATTCAGACTATTGAGCATGGACGCTGCGAAAGCAACTTTTCTTCATTTTGCTGGGTTAGGAAGGCAAGGTTTTCAGAAGAGGGTGTGGATGAGACATTCTGAGATGATGAGGGCTTCACTGAACTGTAAGCCGTTTACTGCTGGGGATATTGTTGAGCAGTAGCAGGTACAGCTGAGTTATTTGGAACATGTCATAAACATAGTTTGTGTTATGAGCTTGAAGTTATGCTTGAGTTATAGGAGTGAAGACCACGTACGGATTACTATTCATCACCGGGCTGAAACAAGGTTAGGATGGCTTTGAGACATCAAGGCAGTATTAGAACTAGTCACCCCTGCAACAATTATGGAGTTCTTGTGGTTTAACTCTCTCTGTTGGTTGTCAAGTTCACATGATTTGATGGTAGCAATCAGTTTAGTGAGTGTTACTTCATTTAGATTTGTGGTACGTTTAATCATTAAGACATCAGCATCTCAACTTTTTGGCAACGAGTTCCAGAGTTGGCGATTCATCCCACTGTTAGTAATGGAGATGCCAACACTGATCATCTGTGAGACTAGCTTGACGAACCTCCTGATTTGGTTTTCCATAGTCTCCCCGTAAATGTGATTGAACGAACTAAACTGCTGGTTCACCATGTTTACCATGCTATCCTTCATGTCAGTGTTTCCTTCATACAGATTTTTGAGCACATCCTAGGCCTCTTTTGCATTTATATAGTTTCTGACAACAATCGAGATGTCTAGACCGAGAGTCATAGTAAGATTCACCATTGCCTTATCGTCTTCGTCTTTGATTCTTCGATCATTGTCCATCCCTAGATTCTCAGGCTTCGGAATCTGGGTAAGAGGATCATATTCAGTTGCGTATATAATGGTGTGAGGACAACCACGAATACACCTCTAGACTCCGGGTTCCTTAGCCTTGCAGTACTGCTCAAAATGCCAGGTCCACTTTAAATAATCGTCTCCATACAACAACCTAGGAATTTTGGTAGACGTTTTGATAATCTGATCTAGTTCCTGATGCAATGCCAAAGTCTGAGACTGAATAGCATCTAAGGTAGCATTGGCGAGATCCGTAGCAGTCAAAACACCATTCGGGTTCATAATTTTTTAGCTTTACTGAATAGAAATTAATTAAACTTTTTAATTAGAAGTGACAAGTCCAATCCAAATAGTCAACATAAAAAAGTCAACTCTGAATAGTGATTTCGAACAGTAACTCGATTCGAGATGGTTTGATAATGATCTAAGTTACTATGACGATGATCCAAGATGCCTTAAAGATTATCCAAGATGGGTTCAAAGTGCAAGTGTTCTTATCCGAGATGGTTCGAGTCTTTAGAATACGATCCGAGATATGATCCGAGATGGGTTCGAGTCTTCAACAGATGATCCGAGATGGGTTCGAGATACAAGTAATCAATCCAAGATGGGTTCGAATCTTCAAAGCAGATGATCCGAGTTAGTCCGAGATGATCCAAGTCTTCAAACAGATGATCCGAAATGCAACCGAGACACCCAGAATTTTCCGAAACAGAAACAGATGCAGTCCAAACAGTGTGATATCATATTTGAGCCTATAAATAGGTTGAACAGGTTCTGATACTAATTGTAAGTCCCGAAAACTGGATCTACAATATCACATGAGGCTTGTTTGATGGCGGAATCACACAAACAAGCTAGAATCAAGATAGAAGAAATAAGATGAAATAGATAAAGATCAAACTTGCATACAAATCTTGTAACCACAAAAAAGCTACTAACCCTAATACATCATTGTCTATTTATACTAGAGGGTTAGTGCCACATTAACCTAAGCCCTTAGGCCCAAAAGCCTTCCCCAAGCCCATATATACAAGATATCCCACATCACTAATGTAACTAATGCATAATCCTAATTTGGGCCTAACAGAGATCCCAGGTAGAAAAAGTTTGGGAGGACTCAATGGCAAACTTGTTTTTAATAAATCGAAGGTTACTTGCTTCAAATGCTGGGAGAAGGGGCATTTCAAAATAGAATGTCCAAACCGTGAAGTGAATGGCAATCAGAATCCGTTTGCAGATGATTACTATAAAAAGGCTATATATCATTGACCGCAACCTCACAACTTCAAGGATGGTTCAGATTGAAGATGGTTCATCAAGTTTAAAAGTTAAAGCCTTAGTGGTTGCTCAAGTGGATGAAGGGTTCAATTGGAACAAATACATCTCGAATAATGAAAGTCTCGGTTGTTGGCAGAGATAATCAAAGAATCCGAACCTAAAGAAGAATGTTCTGAAGCAATCTTTGATACAGCTATAATTGAAGATTACTATCATGAGCAATCTTTTGAGGAAGAAAATGTTTTACACAATGCTTTTAGACATTTAATTCCACCTGAAATGTTTCCAACTTTTGCAGGTTACTTCGAACCAAGCTACAAAGCACACTGTGAGGAAGAACGAAAGTCTGAAGTAACTGATAGATGTTAACAAAGAGATGATTGTCGAGAACTTAACTGAGATAGCCAACAAAGCTATGATGGATAATCTGAAATAGGTAGTCTCTGAGGAAGTCGAGGAGGATAAAGTCGAGAAAGTGGAAAAGTCTTTCAAGTAATTGGTATGGTAAAGGAAGAGGTTAAAGTAAAAATCGTTGAAATTCAAAAACCTTGCAAGAAATGTTTAGAACCTTGCAATGAATGTTTTGAAAAGGATAAAAAAATATGAAGAATTGAAAAAACTTTCTAATAATTTGTCAAGTGTATAGAGAAAATAAAGAAGCATATGAGAAATTAAGCAGAACTATTAGACAGTATGAACAAGCTAATAGGGAAGATGGTGCCACACTTTTGATGCTCAAGGCAACCATTATGGACAAGCAAATGGCCATAAACATTCATCTAAATACGATTGTCAAGCATAAAAGTGAATTAGAGAAAATGAAAATTATAACAGAATGAGTTAACAAGTTATTAATTAGTTATTCCATCAATTCATATGTCATTGATCATATTCTTCTGAAAATTAAAACAGAAGAAAATGATAAGAATGGTAAGAAAAAAAGTGCAAGTTATAATCGGTTCCACTACCCATGTGGGAAGGTTATTCAAGAAAAAAGCTATCTGGGGTGGAAAAGGCGCTCAATTTAAAACTAAAAACTAAAAAGAACAACGAGTTTCATGAGAACATCGATGTAACATACACTAAATCAGAAAATGACTGTGAATCTGATGTGGTTAAAATATGGTTGAAAAAGTTTTAGAAAGTGAGAGTGACAGCATAGAATTTGAGAGTGTTGAGTCAAATTTAGAGAAAACCAGTTCAAGTTCACTTTCTGAAAATGAAGAATGTTTTCATAAGAATTATCTTGGAAAATCAGAATCTAGTTTGGATGATGATCCTAATTAGGCTGGTTACAAAATGAAGGATCGGACACTGTATTCTGATCAAGAATTTCCGATTAAGAATATGAATATTTAAAAGGTCGAACAAGTGTTTAAAATGATTGAAATGAGTCTTTCATAGCTTGAAATCCTGAACACAACTTACTACTCTAAACCCAAAAGTTCTTATATAACAATCACAAAGGAAAAAAATTACCCTAAGAACAAAAGGAAAGGGTTGTGGTATGTAAAGAAGCAGAATGATAAGTTTCGAAAAGCAAATTTTAAAATGAAAGTAAACTTTGTTTTCGAACAAGCTCGGAAAGCGAGAAAGAGAATCTAGCAAAAGGACAGTCAAACGGCAAGTTCTACGCTGAGAAAAAGTGTCATGAGCAGGTTAAAAAATCCTCTATCACTGACAGCTGGACATGCTTCAAGTGTAACGAAGTCGGACATATTACAAGACAATGTCCCAATTCTAAACCTGTTTACCATGCTAAGAAATCATCAGAAGATGTGAAAAACAAATCCCCAAAGTTTGTACCAACACAGATCTTGAAAAGAAAAACTGAATCTAACAATGAGAAACAGTAACTGCTAATATTTTAAACAAAGAAACTGGTGAATCATCAATCAAGAAAGATAAAAAAGATTCAAAATTTTACCCTAAAAAGGCAATTTCTAAATAGCAAACTTGGGTGATCAAAGCTAAACCATCTTCTGAGACAATCAAAATATATCTTACAACTAAGCAAAGCTTGAACAAGTTGTTGAAGTTAAGAGTGCTAGTATACTAAAGTTTGGTATCCTAAACCCACCCAAGACCAAGAAGGCTTGGGTATTACTGTTTAAATAATTTCTTAAGTGCATGTGTAGGGGCTCCCAAGGTAATAATTTCTAAGAAGATAATGGACAGCGGAGCTTCTCGACACATGATAGGGATGTTGGCCTAGTTATATGATGTTAAATCAATCTAAGGAGGTACGTATGGTTTGCTGATACTCAAGGAGGAAGGATTGTTGGTGAGGGAATACTAACAAACGGCATCGTTCTGAAGCCGGGATTTGCGATAAGAAGTTTACAACTCAATTAAAGATAACGATTGCCTAATTCAAACCCTAATCTTCCAAGTCTTCATTACCTACTAGTTTCAAGGCAAATACCCACCAAACTCCATTAAATGCTAACCTGATTCAAACCCTAATCTTCCCTCTATAAAATTCCACCTTTCCCCAACCTTCTCACTTTTACAAGCCTCCAACACTTCACAAATCCTCTCAAAACTCCCAGAACTTTCTGCTGAGATAATTCAGTTTGCAAGTGAGTTTCAACTCACTCCCTTTCTTATTTAAACCTTGTTTCTTCTTCTAAAATACTTGGATAACTTCTAGGAAGGTTTTCACAAGTTTTCTAGGGGCAAACTAAGGTGAAACCTCACCATTTTGAGGTCCAAAAGTGTCTTGAACTTTCTGCCCACTTTTATCTTTTCAAAACTTTAAAAAACTTCAAACTTTCTTCATGTTTTCTTCCTCAACAATGTTTGCTAAGCCTCTTGGGATGTTACCGTAGGTTTTCCATGGGAAACCAAGGGGGAACAATACCATTTTTATGGCCAAACTCTATGTTTTGGAAGTTAAACTTATAAACTTTTCTTAAACTTGTTTTCTCTTAACAACTCTATGCTACTTGTGCCTCTAATCAAGTTTATGGTTAGTGCACTAGCTAGACTTGTTTCATACAAAATCAAGAGGTATAACATGCCTCTAAACTTGTTGTTTTACTAAGGGTCTTAACCCACAAGTGTTGAAACCATCCAAGCTTACAAGCTTGTATTTTGGTGAAGTGTGATTACATGGAGGCCTTGGCTATCCAACTTTCAATCCACCCCTCACTTGATGATTTCTATCCACTAAGCTATATTTCACCTTCACTTAAGTAACTAGGCTACGACACGTCCCCAACCGTTGCCATGTTTGGGATGCATGCACCTAGCTTATTCGGTCGAAACGTAGTTTAGTGAAGTACTTTATTCATGACCATTTGGATTTTTGTTGTGACAATTTGTGTGTTGGTGAATCTTACGAAAGAGGATAAGGAAGGTTATCCCCCTACCTCCATGCATGACTTCTATGACTTCTATGAAATCTATTATTTATATGATAAACTTATAATAATATATGTAAACTATATATGTAAATAATAAATATAACCGAACCTTTGACAATGGTCGTATGGTAACTTGTCTTAACATTAGGTTATTCTATCTAAGACTTAACCATCGTTACAATTCTATTGGGCATGACCCATAAAACCACAAACACCCTATGGGGATTATAGTGTCAAAAACGAGCGTTAACGTCTACATAAATACTTTCGACTATACATATTTTCACATACTTTAAATTTTAAAATTTACGAACTCCATTGTCATTCCAATACTCACACACCTACGGTTCCTTGTGTAGGATAACTCAGTATTCGTTTCCCCTAATCAACCCAAACACTTTCACGGAATTAACTTCGCAAAACCGTGAGTACACTAGACACCGTTTTACGCTTTACACTTTTTGGGTGCAATATGTTAATCTATCATAAACACACTAAATCATATTTATATTTTATGCAATCACACGAACAATCCATCATACATGCTATAGTTATGTGATACCCGATTTGTTTACTTGGAACATTCTTATGTGATTCTAATTGTCATTAACTTCGTACGAGCTTCCCCTTAACATGTATAGCACTATAGGAGTAACGCACCGCCCATATTCTTGTGGTCATGCTAAGTTTTAATCTATTATGCGGTGATACTTGAGGATTGACTTGTAGTTCACATGCCTTGTTTGCGTTAATCTTGTATACTAGCTTAATATGTGGATTTGTTTAAACGTTTTTACTACTTATGCTATGATTCAAACTTGTGTACTCGCCAATACTTTGTTATTGAACTATACTTTTTAACATGTTGCAGGTTGATGATGTTAAATTGACGAAACTTAGTAGGATTGGATAGAAACACGCTTAGAATGCTAAGTTATTTATTATGTTTCGTTGAACTTGTCTCATTTGATGTTATTTTGTATTTGAATTATGTTGTACTTGACGATTTGATATGAAATGAAATGAGTTGTTTAATTGAATATTGTCACAATCAGTGTTATGATGTCTTGAGCAATCTCGTTCGTCTCACTCCGATGTTTCCGCTATCGATCGGGGTGTGACAGATTGGTATCAGAGCCATAACTATAGGGAATTAGGTAGAATTGCCATGTTCAACCTAGTCTATAGCTTAAATGTCCTACTTGAAACCTTTCTTGATTCATGCTTAAAATGTTAATTCTTATTATTTGCTTCTTCCTATTCTTTTTGTCTTAATATATATGCAACGTGTCTTTCCTAAGACACTTACATAACTTACACACTTGAAGACTTGAAGACACTCATACTATAACCGAGACGATCTCACCAAAATATGGGTGAAACCCGCACTTTGGTGATCACTCTCAATCCACGTATTCGATTTTACACGAAATTTCACCATCAAGTTAGGAGTGACGTCCATATCTTGATGGGAATTTCCATTTCATACTCTAGTTTTCCCATACCAATGAGTTGGAATTGCTCCTTGTTTGGTAAGTACCAACCACACTTAGGGTACGATGTTGTAAGTTAGGGGTGAAATCTGTACCTTGTCAATTAGTCCCATTCCTCGATTTTCAATCTCGCCAAAGTTTCGATTTTTCGATCGGTTAGAGACGTGTAGTAACTGGAAGGGTAAATTGCCGTTAATCGCTTCTCGAACAGTCGAATTTTACCTGTAGGCCAAAGCACGTTTCTCTAATGTGAAAGGATCTCGATTCACTTTGGAATAGTCGACGTTTCTCAACCCGAAACACTACAATGTTTTATTAAGCCTATCTTTTACGTATCTCAATTATTATGTGTTTTAATACTTGTTACCTCGTTCATTTCTAGCTCGATGCACAACTCGCACGCCTTTTGTAACCAAAAACAATAATAATAATTCTCGTGAACCAACTAAATTTATACTCCTTATGCAAATCATATCGTTTATGCTTTTGAATGCTTGTATGCCTATGCTATCTATGTGAATTCATATGTGTTGCATGATACTTATATGCTCAAAAATGATTTCTTTATAAAAATGCATTATGATCAAAGCCTTAATCTTTCTCTTCTATTGTCAACCCTTTAGATGTCTTTCTCACAAAGCGTCATGGGAAAGAAGAAGTCCAAGTCAAAGTCCCGCTCTGATTCGATGTCGAGAGGGATTGCATGAAGTTCATGGCCGAGCAGATGGCCAAAGTTATCCCAGACATCGTAAGTAAGATTCAACCTTCACCGAACGCTGACTCGCCTCATGCCTCCGTCAACTCTAAGGTCGAAGCACCTAAGTCAACGTTCACGTTTAAGCAGTTCTGTTCTTGCAACCCATTATCATTCACCGGCGAAGAGGACGCCACCAAATTACTTCTTTGGTTTGATGCCATTGAGGTAACTTTCTTACAAAGTGGTTGTCCCGACCACCTGCGTACCATCAACGCGAGGAGTCTTCCGATCGAGGGCTCTTGATTGGTGGACCTCTGAGGTAACGCTCGTAGAAACGATGCCGCTCACGCCCTCCCGTGGATTGAGCTCAAAAAGCTAATGGAGAATGAATTTTCCCCTCCCCATGAACGCCAACGACTTGAGAACGAGTTTTGGAACCTTAAGCATGTGGGGAACGACAACGCCGGCCTCACGGCCCGTTTCAAGCAGGGAGCGCGATTTGCCCTAGCAAAGTCGACACGACCGAAAAGGCAGTTGCCAAGTACATACGCTGCCTCCCTCCTCACCTCACGGACCTTGTTGATGCCACCTCACCCAAAACTCTTGAGGAAACCTTTCGCTTGTCTGCCCGTCTAAACATCAACCACGTCCTTCGAGAAGCCTCCAAGGCTTGATTGAAGGAAAGCTCACAAAGCCACCGCCGAAACCCTCACCGAACCTACCTCACCTAAACCCCCAAAGAGCAACAGCAAAGGCAAGAAGCGAAAGGCTTCGAGCCAGAACTGCGCGGTAGTCACTTCGCCAAATCCTCAACCCTCTCAACAACTAGCCTTAGCCCCTCCCGAGCCTATCAAAAAGGCATACACTGGGTCGCATCCTAAGTGTAACACCTGCCCCTTTCACCATCCCGTTAATGCCCCTTGTGCCTATGCACTAACTGCAATAGGTATGAACATTTCACCCCACAATGTCGAAGTGCTCAGCAAGCCCCCGCCAACCAAGCCCGAGCCATCACCGCACCCCAAAACCCTACCGGCAACCGAACCCAACAACTTGCAACCACTGCTCATGCCTGCTTTAGATGCGGAGATCCCAACCATTTCGCCAACACCTGCCCTCAGCGCAACAACAACAACTAGCAGTAGCAGCAAGCTCGAGGTCGAGCCTTCGTCATCACAGCAGCACAAGCTCAAAACGCCAACGATGTCATAACTGGTACGTTCTCGGTTAGCAATGTTTACGCTACGTGTTTATTTGATACTGGTGCGGATAAAAGTTTTGTATCCATTGAATTCAAAACACGTTCTAAGTTGCCTAAATCATTCGAAGTCGAAGTCAGCTGACGGAAAATCCGTCACTGTCGATTCTGTCCTTTCTAATTGTTCTTTGAATCTCAATGATCATATGTTTTCCATTGACCTCCAACCCATGAAAATGGGTAGCTTCGATATCATGGTAGGTATGGATTGGCTTAGGCGGGTCCGTGCTGAAGTTGAAAAAGTTCATTCATCTTCCCCTTCCCAATGACGATTCCTTACACGTTTATGGCGAGAAAACCTCCAAATGTCTCAAGCTTATGTCTTGTATCCAAGCGAACAAGTACTTGCATAAGGAATACTTCGCCTTTCTTGCCCACATCATGGAAAAGAAGGATAAGGGTCCAAGCATGAGTGAAGTTCCCGTTGTTCGTGATTACCCCGACGTCTTCCCTAAGGATCTTCCTGGTCCTCCTCCTCCTCGTTCTGTTGACTTTAGCATCGATCTCATCCCTGGCGCAACTCCCGTCGCAAAATTCCCCTATTGTCTAGCACCCTCGGAGATGCAAGAGCCGTCTAGTCAACTTTTGGAGCTTCTTGATAAAGGCCTTATACGCCCTAGCACATCTCATTGGGGCATTCCCGTTCTATTCATCAAAAAGAAAGACGGATCCTTCCGAATGTGCATTGACTATCTTGAGCTCAACAAGCTTACGATCAAGAACTAATACCCCCTTCCTTGCATTGACGACCTTTTTGATCAGCTTCAAGGGCGACTTGTTTCTCGAAAATCGACCTTCGCCTGATTATCATCAACTTCGAATCCTCGAAGAAGATATACCCAAAACCGCGTTTCGCACACGTTATGGGCACTACGAGTTCGTAGTCATGCCGTTTTGCTTGACCAACACACCCGCCGTGTTTATGGATTTGATGAATCGCGTGTGCAAGCCCTATCTCGGCCGATTTGTGATCGTCTTCATTGACGATATCCTAATCTATTCCAAGACGTGAGAAGAGCATGAGCGAGACTTGCATCTTATCCTTCAGCTTTTCCCGTACCGAACGTCTTTATGCCAAGTTCTCCAGGTGTGAATTTTGGCTAAAGGAGGTTCAATTCCTTGGTCATGTCGTCAATGAACTTGGTATTCACATTGACCTCGGGAAAATCGAGGTAGTGAAGAATTGGATTGCTCCTAAGTCTCCATCCAAATTTGTTCGTTTCTCGGCTTAGCTGGTTATTACTGTTGGTTTATCTCGAATTTCTTTAAGATCGCCTTACCCCTCACCTCCTTGACTCAAAAGGGTAAACTTTTGTTTGGAGTTCCGAACAAGAGGCGACTTTTCAAACGCTCAAGGACATGCTTTGCAATGCTCCTATCCTAGCCCTTCCCGATGGTACCGACGACTTTTTCGTGTATTGCGATGCCTCAAAACAAGGTCTTAGTTGCGTTCTTATGCAACGAGACAAGGTTATTGCCTACGCGTCATGACTGAGAAAAACTATACTACGCACGACCTCGAACTTGGTGTAGTTGTTTTTGCATTGAAGATATGGCGACACTACCTTTATGGAACAAAGTGTACGGTCTTCACCGACCATAAGAGCCTCCAACACATCTTCAACCAAAAGGAACTCAACATGCACCAGCGTCGTTGGGTGGAATTGCTAAACGACTACAATTGCGATATTCGCTACCACCCTGGTAAGTCGAATGTTGTAGCCGACGCACTTAGTCAGAAAACTCATGTTAAGGGTGTTCGTTGCTACCAAACCTTTGGAAAGCTTCAAGAGTTGATTCGTGAGAAACAATACTCAACCGTTAATGAGGGTAAACTCGATAATGAGTTGAAATGTGGTGCTGAAAACCAACTCGTGTCCAGATCCAATGGCATCATGTGTTATCTTGACCGTATTTGGATTCCTAACCGTGATAATCTTCGTGAACTCTTGATGAGTGAAGCTCATAAATCTCGGTATTCTATTCATCCCGACACTGATAAGATGTACCATGACATTCGTGTGTCTTATTGGTGGCCTGGTATGAAGAAAGATATCGCCTGCTACGTTTCGAAATGCCTTACTTGTTCCAAGGTAAAGGCCGAACATCAACGTCCCTCAGGCTTAATCAAACAACCGAAAATTCCTGTTTGGAAATGGGAAAGTATTGCCATGGATTTCATCACCAAACTCCCTCGTACATCGCCTGGTCATGATAGTATTAGGGTAATCGTCGACCGTCTGACCAAATCAGCTCATTTCCTTCCTATACGTGAAGACTGCCGAGTCGAGAAATTGGCTTGTATCTACACGGATGAAGTCATCTGTCGTCACGGTGTTCCCATTGACATTATCTCGGACCGTGATGGTCGTTTCACTTCCCGTCTTTGGCAAACGTTTCAAAAAGCTCTTGGTACTCACCTCAATCTCAGTACTGCTTCCCATCCTCAGTTTGATGGTCAAACCGAGCGTACTATCCAAACTCTAGAGGACATGCTCCGTTCTTGCGTAATCGATTTTGGTGGCAACTGGGACATGCACTTGCCTTTGGTTTAATTCTCGTACAATAATAGTTACCACGCGAGTATTCAAATGGCACCTTTCGAGGCATTGTATGGACGCAAGTGCTGATCACCTATTTGTTGGCACGAGATCGGGGAAGATCAAATCACCAGATGACGGACAAGATTTTGTAGATTCGGGACAACTTGCTCAAATCCAGAAGCCGATAAAAGAGTTACGCAGCTAAAAGACGTAAGCCCTTGGAATTCAACGTTGGTGACTTTGTACTTCTCAAGGTATCCCCTTGGAAGGGTGTGGTTCGTTTCGGAAAGAAGGGAAAGCTCGCTTCTCGCTATGTGGGTCCTTTCAAGATTCTCGAAAGGATTGGCAAGGTAGCATACCGACTGGACCTACCACAAGAGCTCAACAACGTTCATCCTACCTTCCACGTCTCAAACTTGAAGAGATGTCTAGCCGAAGAAGGACTCCAAGTCCCACTTGAAGATCTTCAAATCAATAAGACCTTGCACATCATGGAGAAACCATTCGAAATCATGGATCAAGGCATTAAGCAACTTAGGCGTAGTCGAATTCCTATCATGAAGGTTCGGTGGGAAGGAAAACGTGGTGCTGAGTTTACTTGGGAACTTGAAAGCGACAAGAAGATTAAGTATCCGCATTTGTTCGTTACATCTTCCTAAATTTCGGGACGAAATTTCCTAAAGGAGGGGAGACTGTAACGCTTCGCTTTTGTAACTTTCCGTTTTTAGTAAGTTTGATTCGTGTTTCTATATTTGGAAAGTCCAAACCTTGTAATCGTACCTCATTTTCGAATCATTGTAAATCCAAGGCTTTGATTGTAATCAAATTGATCAATTATGCGAAATTCACAACCTTTGTGCATGCTTATACTTATGAAGTACGTTTATTCATGGCTTGATTAATCAATACAAAATGACTCGTGAATACCTATTATACATTTGTGAATCTTAAAACTCAAGTCAAGCAAGACGATTAGTGTTTCAAACACAAAATACATAGACATTTGGCACCTCGTAAATCTCGTCACGTTTATAATATATGTTGCTTCAAAACAAGTTCTTTTTTAGGATTATATGACATTCTCACTCATGAAATTAAGTTACAAATCAAACCATCCATGTAATATGCATAAATTATAACATTTAATCAAACAATTAAACCTAATTATTTAAATAAAAAGAAAAAGAAAGAGGGAAGCTTGTGGCCGCAAGCTGCCAAGTCTTCATTACCTACTTGTTCCAAGACAAATGCCCACCAAACTCCATTAAATGCTAACCTAATTCAAACCCTAATCTTCCCTCTATAAAATTCCACCTTTCCCCAACCTTTTCTCACTTTTACAAGCCTCCAACACTTCACAAATCCTCTCAAAACTCCCAGAACTTTCTGCTGAGATAATTCAGTTTGCAAGTGAGTTTCAACTCACTCCCTTTCTTATTTAAACCTTGTTTCTTCTTCTAAAACACTTGGATAACCTCTAGGAAGATTTTCACAAGTTTTCTTGGCAAACTAAGGTGAAACCTCACCATTTTAGGTCCAAAAGTGTCTTGAACTTTCTGCCAACTTTTATCTTTTCAAAACTTTAAAAAACTTCTAACTTTCTTCATGTTTTCTTCCTCAACAATGTTTGTCTAAGCCTCTTGTGATGTTACCATAGGTTTTTCATGGAAAACCAAGGTGGAACAATACCATTTTTATGGCCAAACTCTATGTTTGAAGTTAAACTTATAAACTTTTCTTAAACTTGTTTTCTCTTAACAACTCTATGCTACTTGTGCCTCTAATCAAGTTTATGGTTAGTGAGCTAGCTAGACGTGTTGCATACAAAATCAAGAGGTATAACATGCCTCTAAACTTGTTGTTTTACTAAGGGTCTTAACCCCATAAGTGTTGAAAGCATCCAAGCTAACAAGCTTGCGTTTTGGTGAAGGTGTGATTACATGGAGGCCTTGGCTATCCAACTTTCAATCCACCCCTCACTTGATGATTTCTATCCACTAAGCTATATTTCACCTTCACTTGAGTAACTAGGCTACGACACCTCCCCAAACGTTGCCATGTTCGGGATGCACGCACCTAGCTTGCTTATTCGGTCGAAACGTAGTTTAGTGAAGTACTTTATTCATGACCATTCGGATTGTTGTTGAGACAATTTGTGTATTGGTGAATCTTACGAAAGAGGATAAGGACGGTTATCCTTCTACCTCCATGCATGACTTCTATGAAATCTATTATTTATATGATAAACTTGTAATATATATATATATATGTAAACTATATATGTAAATAATAAATATAACCGAACCTTTGACAATGGTCGTAAAGTTACCTGTCCTAACATTCGTTTATTTTATCTAAGACTTAACCATCGTTACGATTCTATTGGGCATGACCCATAAAACCACAAACACCCTACGGGGCTTATAGTGTCAAAAACGAGCGTTAACGTCTCGATAAATACTTTCGACTATACATAACATACTTTAAATTCCTAAAATTTACGAACTCCATTGACATTCCAATACTCACACACCTACGGTTCCTTGTGTAGGATAACTCGGTGTTCGTTTCACCCTAATCACCCCAAACACTTTCACGGAATTAACTTTGCAAAACCGTGAGTACACTCGACACCCTTTTTACGCTTTACACTTTTTGGGTGCAATATGTTAATCTATCATAAACACACTAAGTCACATTTATATTTTATGCAATCACACGAAGAATCCATCATACATGCTATAGTTATGTGATACCCGATTTGTTTACTTGGAATATTCTTATGTGATTCTAATTGTTATTAACTTCGTACGAGCCTCCCCTTAACGTGTATAGCGCTGTAGGAGTAACGCACCGCCCGTATTCTTGTGGTCATGTTAAGTTTTAATCTATTATGCGATGACACTTGAGGATTGACTTGTAGTTCACATGCCTTGTTTACATTAATCTCGTATACTAGCTTATCATGTGGATTTGTTTAAACTTTTTTACTACTTATGCTATGATTCAAACTTGTGTACTCGCCAATACTTTGTTATTGAACTATACTTTTTAACATGTTGCAGGTTGATGATGTTAAATTGACGAAACTTAGTAGGATTGGATAGAAACACCTTAGAATGCTAAGTTATTTATTATGTTTCGTTGAAATTGTCTCATTTGATGTTATTTTGTATTTGAATTATGTTGTACTTGACGATTTGATGAATGAATGAAATGAGTTGTTTAATTAAATATTGTCACAATCAGTGTTATGATGTCTCGAGCAATCTCGTTCGTCTCACTCCGATGTTTCCGCCATCGGTTGGGGTGTGACATATCTGCTGTAAAAAAGGGCAAACAGCACAAAAAATCTCATCCAAGAAAACTCCTGAACTCTATCAAGCTGCCATTAGAGAGGTTTCATATTGGTTTGTTTGGGCAACGTTAACGTCAAAAGTATATCTAATGATCTATATTGCCTTGTTGTGACTAATGACTAATCAAGATTTTCATGGGTTCTATTTCGGAAAGGCAAAGATGAGACGTTTGAAAGTTTGATGATTCTTTTCAGAAAGTTGAAGAATTTGTACCATTTACCAATCAGAAGAAGGCGTAGTGACAATGATACTGAATTCAAGAACAACAGAATGATGGAGTTTGTAACGACAAAGGAATACTTCATCAATTTAGTGCGCCGTATACTCTACAACAGAATAGAGTAGCTGAATGAAAGAACCGAACTCTTATAGAAACAGCACGCACAATGCTCGCAGATTCTAAATTGCCTGTCAGCTTTTGGAGTGAAGTTGTTGCCTCTGCTTGTGTTGGTGCATATTCGTGACACAGCTTAGATTTGGTCTTTGGATATCTTGTAATTAGTAAAATGATAAACGGTTAGCGGGTTTAGTTTTGTAATAGTGAATTAAAAGCATTTGGGCTGAACTAGACACAATATAACACATGATAGGCGAATTGGGCCTTAAACCCATTTGCAGTCTATGTAGGAAACCCTAGCCCATGTTGCATAACCTATCTCTATATATAGGGAGGTTGTGATTAGTGTTAAGGTTGCTCAGTTAGTTGTTCAGTGCTGAAAGAATTGGTTTAGAGAGATTGAGAGAAGAGTCTTGAGTTGATTGTAAACAATTGTGTTTTATAATCAATAGAAGACGGTTAAAGGAATTTGAGTTCGTGTTCTTGTTATTTCTGTGAAATCTGATCTAGGGGATTCCGCACTCTAGATTGGATAGACGATTCTGTTAAGATCCATACGGACTAGGGGACCTACAATTGGTATCAGAGCATTCGGCTCTTGATTATTCCTCGGTTCAGAATCGTAACAGCAGAAAAATTGGATTTTTGGGCGTTTTGGAGGCTGTTCTTGAAGTTTGTGACGGCTGAATTAGGGTTTTGTCGGCTGTTTTAGGGTTTTGCAGGTATTTCGAATTTTCTGCAGCATTTCGGATTAACAGCTAAGCATTCCGGATTGAAGACTTGCATTCCGGATTAAAAAGCATAGGAATTCGGATTGAAGACTTGAATTTCGGACCAGAATTGTATTTCGGATCTGGAAAACAGAGCAATTCGGATCAGAAAAGCCATTTCGGATTTCATTTCGGATTGAAATTTCGAATCAGAATTGTATTCCGGATTCCATCTCGGATTGGGAACTATTTCGGATTCCATCTTGGATTAGAACTATTCCAGATTCCATCTCGGATCAGAGTAGCCTATTCCGGATTTCCATTTCCGATCAGAACAGTGCATTTCGGATTTCATCTCGGATTGTCAACTCGGATTACTGGATTTTCATTTCGGATTGTCAATCAGGGTTACCATTTCGTATTTGACATTGTTCCGAGTTACTCATACAAAGGTGGAAACTTAACCAGCTGACGTAACTAGAGTTAAACATATTCGGACATAGAAGTTGATCCGTAGACAATTTTGATGAACCGATTGAATAGTAGACTCGTGTGATTTTTAGGACAAAAGAAAGGCATGAAAATTCTAAAAATCACTATCGGAAAATATACATCATTAGAATCGTATCGACGAGACGAGTCTAACAGTATGATTTGGTAACCACTCATTTCGGACAAGTTTTAACGTTTTTAACGAGCCGGGTTCGGTAAAAATGTCAAATATGTCTAACCTAAATGAGTTGTTGAGGATGGAGCACGAGGCTGGTACCACAAACAAACCTCCAAAGATGCTGAAGGTAGAGAACTATCTAACATTGAAGGATAGGTTTCAATCTTTTATTGAATATCAGGACACGCGGATGTGGATCTGTATTCAAGATGGGTATGCTAACCCAACGCATGATTTTGAGGGAAGACAGCGTGTTACTGCTTATGTCAACATGTCTGAAGCTGAAAATAGGATGTATGAATCTGAAAAGAAGGCCTTAGTTGCTATCAAGATGTCATTACCTGATGGCATCAAACATACATTCAAGCGTTATCAACATCAAAGGAGATGTGGGATGCCCTAGGAAAGAGGTATGAGTGCAATACAGATGTGAAGAAGAATAATGTTGATCTGCTAAAGAAACAGTTTGTTGTGTTCAAAGGAATGAGAAATGAATCCCTAGAAGATATTATCACGAGATATTATCATCTGATGTTAGAAATCGATAATTATGACATAGAGGGATACACAGATGTGGAGATAAACGACAAGTTGCTGGATCTTTACCTGCAAAGTGGGATATTTATACGTTGATGATAAAGGGTGAAGCTGATTACGAAAAGAAAGACTTGGAAGAGGTTATTGGAAAGTTGAGAGTTTATAAGCTCAATATGAAGAAGAAGAAGAAGGAAATGGGTTATGATCAGGTTCAAGATCCGGGGATATATAAACGTCTTACACCTTCATCTTCCAACAATGCTTCTAGTGATACTGCAACGGCGTTTCTCTCATGTGAGAATGAGCAGATCGTGACAAATTCTGAGGGTAAAGTATGTTTTGTTGCTGCTTCAGGAGGCTCATCAGGGGCTAAGAGACAACACTCCAGTAACAGCAGTTCTAAGTCTATGCCTCTGAGTGTCAAAATTGCTGAAGAACATCTGGCATTGCTTGCTTCTTTCATTGTTTCTTACGAGAACTATATTCAGGGAAAAATATCTGATCGTGCTACGTTTGATAAAGATTATGATCAGATCGACCCTGATGACCTAGAGGAGATGGATTTGCTATGGCAGATGGCCATGATCTCTAGAAGGGTGAAGAGGTTCATGAACAGAACAGGCAAGAAGTTCGTTGGCAAGAGTGTGGGCTTTGACAAGTCGAAAGTGAAGTGTTACAATTTTCACAATTACGGACATTTGCTAGAGAGTGTCAAAGATCTAAGTCTGAATCTCAGTCTAGTTCATCATTTCAAGATTCTCCTGGTCATGGTTCAAGCAACAGGAATGCATCAAACAACACTGGATCAAAGGCCCTGATTTCTACTGCCAGAGAGGGTTCTTATGATTGGAGTGTTCATCTGGAGAATGACAACAATACATCACAGGCGTTTATGGTTGAGATAGCTACAGGTGTTGATGAAGAAGTGAAAGCTGATGCTGAGGGAGAGCAAGAGAATGTAGCTGAAAAAGCTGATGGAGAACAGACAGAGAAGAAGATCGTTGCTGAATTTGATGCTTTCATGGCTGATCTAAGCAAATCAACAGGTGAGGTATGTTCTAACTCTGGTAGTTCTATTTGTTTGAAATGTCGTGAACTGCAAAGTGAGGTTGACACATTAACACAACAAAATCAAAGTCTGGTACATGAGCTCTCAAACTTAAAAGAATCAAACTTTTTCGTAAAATGAAATGAGTCACTATACTTGAAGAAAATTAAAGGTTATGAAGAAGAAATAAATATTCTAACTTGTAAGCTAAACGAAAAACTTCAAGTTATTAACTTAGCTCATGATACGATGAGTGAGAAAACAAAAGAGGTTTCTAAAAAGTGCAAAGAGTTGTCTGAAGCACAACTTAAAATTTGTGAGCTTGAAAAGAAATTAAATCAATTCTGAGATTCATCTTTTCTCATGAAACACATGATGAATGGCCTGAAGAAGAGTAATGACAAGACGTATGTGGGCTTCAAAGGTTTAAATGAAGTTCCACCACCTCTTGGTCATGACTATTCTTTCTTTCCAGATGAAGAAGAGCTTACAGACTTTGCGTCAACTACACCTGGTATCAGAGGATGTTGATATGACTGAAAATGCCAAGAAGGATAATCACAGAGACACTGTTTTGAAAACCAAGAATACACACCCTAAAGATTAAAAGAAAATTTTTGTTAAAAAGGTTGATTTTGTTAAGGGGAGTGACATGAATGAAGAGGTCCCTGTTATTACTAAAGAGTCTAATGTGCAGTTTGCTAAAAATAAAAACAAAGAAAAATCAGAAGTTAAGCAAACTAAACAAGATCCTTCAAAGGCATCATCATCATCATCATTGCCTGATGAATCTAAGCAAGAGGCTTCAATAAAGAAGTCTTCGGCTAGAAAATCGTGTTTCAAATGTCATGAAAAAGGACATGTAGCTGCTGTCATAACAAAAAGAGTGAAGCTCAGGTAAGTGAGAAACAAAGAGAAAAATCACCAGCAAAAAGTGGTGATGGTGAGAAAAAGGTTAACTCACCAAAGATATCTGCTACCAAGCAACAGGGTGTTGCTGTAGGTGTAGATAAGGCTGAAAAAGGAACTAACCAAGTTCCTCGTTTTCAAAGAAATCAACAAAGATTTCAGCCTGCATCTACATCAGGCAGATATGATAGACCTAGAAGTAGTTCACTAAGAATTAATAACTTTAATGGTCCATCAAATAATTTTAGAAGTCAAGGTCAATATCAAAATTGATACCAGAATGTTAGTAGTCGAAATTCTTATAACGATGGCTTTAGAAATTATCATCCTCAAAATTCATGGAACCAAAACCATAATTTTCAAAGGTCGAAAAGTCCAAACATGGTTAGGAAACCTCAGGACCACAGACCCAGTGGAAATCAAAAACCATTTCCATCAACAAGTATAAGATCCAAGACTCCTGTTAGGAGTGATGGATACTGGATGGATGTTCCGATGATTGATGAATCTGTAAGACCCAAGACCATTCTGGGTTGGGTCCCCCAATCTAACTAATTTTGTTGGGTGGTGCAGGAGCTGCTAAGGAGGATTATCAACTTGTGGTATGTTGATAGTGGCTGCTCCATGCACATGACGGGGATGCGAGGCTGTTGACTGAGTTTGAGAATATAGATGGTAGTTATGTGAATTTTGCAGGTGCTAAAGGAGGGCACATTACCGGTCGAGGAAAAGTGACTAATGGGAAAATCACAATGGACAAAGTGAACTATGTTGAGCAGCTGAAGCACAATCTGATGAGCGTTTCTCAAGTCTGCGACAAGGTCACTCGGTCCACTTTACTAAGTCTGAAGCTTTGGTGTTGAACCTGGTTTGGTGATGTCGGATGACTGGATAGTGATGAGAACGCCAAGGAGAAATGACACTTGTGTCATGGACATGAGTACCAAAGATTCATCGACTGTGGTCGCGTGTTTACTATCAAAAGCATCTGAGGCGGAGTCTTTGTTGGGCACAGACGCATGGCCCACATCCACTACCGAAAAATGAATTATATTATTAAGATTGGTTTAGTTGAATGGGTGCCAGTGCAGAGGTTTCATGTGGAAGATAAATGTCTTCCATGTCAAAAGGGAAAACAACATAAGAAACCTCACAAGTCTAAAACAGTAAATTCCATAGATGCCCCTTATGAATTACTTCATATGGATCTATTGGTCCAGTGAACGTAAGGAGCATATGTGGAAAGTACTATTGTTTAGTTGTCACTGATGATTACTCACTTATTCATGGGTTTTCTTTTTAGGTACAAAAGATAAGACAGCGGAAATGCTGATAGATCTTTTTACAAAATTGGAAAATGTACATGATGTACGGATCAAGAGGATAAGAAGTGATAATGGCACGGAGTTCAAGAACCAAGTTCTGGATCTCTATTGTCTTCGCAAGGGAATTGAACATCAATATTCTTTTCATTATACACCTCAACCGAATGGAGTCGCTGAGAGGAAGAATAGGACGTTGATTGAAGCCACAAGGACTATGCTATCTGGATTCAAAGCTTCCAGTTCTTTTCTGGGGAGAAGCTGTGAACACAGCTTGCTATGTCTTGAACAAAGTTTTGACGGTTAAATAGTTTCACAAAACATGTAACGAACTATTTTTTAACCGAAAACCAAACTTAAAAGGCTTTGAACCATTTGGATTACCCTACACCATTATGCGAAATAAGGATAAGCAAAATTTTGGTGAGGTGGCTGATGAAGGTTACTTTCAAGGCTATATGCCTGGAACACCGAATAAAAGGGTTTTTAATCTAAAAATTGGTAAAATTGAGGTTGTGTTTAACATGGAAATCACTAGTTACTCACCTAAACAATCAACGAGTGGTCCTGCAATATTATATGATTATGACAGTGTCTTTAAATCATTTATTCCTGATTTTTCTAATGCAGATGAATCTCAAGTGATCCATACTGTGATTAGTGAAGATGGAGAGTGTGACTTCATGCCTAGATCGATTATATCGATGACAGATGCTCCAGAAACTTCTTCCAGTGTAGCTCCAGAGGACTCAAATGATAGTGAGTCTGAACCTATTCAAGGGGAGGATTTCACTAATCCGTTTGCTACTGTTAATATTCAAGGAGAGGTTGGATCTAATCTGGGAGATAATCTGGTTGTTGACACCATTGCTACCACACGAGTACACAGAGATCATCCAGTTGAAAACATCATTGGTGATCCTGTGGCAGGTGTTCAGACAAGAAGAGGGGTGCTCGAAGGTTCCTGTTTTTTTACTTCGATTCAGAAGACTGGGTTGATAAATGAATGTTTGTATAGCTGCTTTATTGCCCAAGAGGACCAAAGAATGTTCATATGGCTCTAAAAGACAAATGTTGGGTTGAAGCTATGCAAGAGGAACTAGCTCAGTTCAAGAAATTGAAAGTTTGGGAGCTAGTTGATCTACCTGAAGGAGAAAAAGAAATAGGCACTAAGTGGGTGTTTAAGTGCAAGAAAGACGACCGAGGGATCGTGATAAGTATAAGGCTTGGTTGGTGATAAAAGGGTTCAATCAGCAAGAAGGGATTGATTATAATGAAGTGTTTGCACCAGTAGCAAGGTTGGAAGCAATTCGTTTGTTCCTAGCTTTTGCTTCATTCAAGGGCTTCAAACTTTACCAACTTGACGTGAAGAGTGCATTTCTTTCGGAAAAGTCCAAGAAGTGGTGTTTGTCTCACAGCCAGATGGGTTTACTAATCCAGATTATCCAGATGAGTCTATCGACTTGATAAGGCATTGTATGGGTTGCATCAGGCACCTAAGGCGTGGTATGAGACACTGTCAGCACATTTGTTAAAACATAGTTTCGAAAGAGGTCAGATTGACAGTACATTATTCATTAAGAGGAAGAAGGAAGACTTTCTCCTGGTACAGGTATACGTAGATGACATCATCTTTGGTTCATCTGATGAGAACATGTGTCATGATTTCGAAGAGGTAATGAAGAGCAAGTTTGAGATGAGTGCGATGGGTGAGCTATCCTACTTTCTGGGTTTACAAGTTGAACAAAAGAAGAATGGGATGTTTATACATCAGATGAAGTATGTGTATGACATTTTGTCTCGTTTCAAGATGGAGGATTGCGCTACTTTCAATACACCTATCTGTGAGAATCACAATCTTGGTCCAGATCATGAGAGTGTGGAAGATGTTGATCTTACTCAATACAGGGCAATGATTGGTTCTCTGATGTACTTGACTGCTTCAAGACCTGACATCATGTTCGTAGTATGTCTTTGTGCCAGATATCAAGCGAATCCAAAGGAGTCCCACATGAAAGCGGTGAAGCAGATTCTTCGTTACTTGAAAGGGAAACCTAAACTTGGGTTATGGTATCCAGCTGCTAGTGATTTGAAGTTTGTTGCTTTCACTTATTCGGACTTTGGAGGATGCAAATCTACAAGGAAGTCTACCACAGGTGGTTGTCAGTTCTTAGGAGGGAGGCTCGTATCATGGCAATGCAAGAAGCAGTCTTGCGTGTCTACCTCGACGTGTGAAGCTGAATATATTGCTGCGGGTAGCTGTTGCTCTCAGGTTCTCTGGATCCAACAGCAGATGCGCGATTACGGTTTGAATTTCACTCGTACTCCTATTATGATAGACAATAATGCCACTATATCAATCACCAACAATCACGTAAAACACAGTCGCACAAAACATATTGACATTCGTCATCATTTTATACGGGATTGTGCTGAAAAGAAATTAATTGAACTGCATCGAGTTGACACACTAGATAACCTGGCAGATCTTTACACAAAAGCATTTGACAGGGCTCGCTTTGAATATTTAGTCGAACTCAACGGGATGAGGAATCCTGAATAACCATTTTTCCATAAAATAGTTTGTAAATAATTTACTTCTTTTAAAACTAAAATAATAGAAAATCAAAAATGAGTTTGTCACTGTGTAAAAAAAGAAGAAATGATAGTACGTAAGCAAGTTAGACTGTCACACTGAAATTAAAAGAAAATTGCTTAAGTGCGATAGCAGCTTCATCATATGATGTACCAGTAGGCAAAAGGCATGAAATAATCAAGTTACCTTTGTGATACAAATAAACTAAACTGTGTATGAGTGGGTAACATATCAGTGGCGTATGGTTTTATAACCTTATCTTGCGTTGATAGATTGCCAAAATCTAAGGTTTTAGGTCTTTATATCGTTATTTCATCGGGGTATCAAGGTTGTCCTTCTGCTGCATCCAGATATATGCTGACCTAGGCACAACCAGGATATCTTAAAAGAGCTAAAATGCCAAATCCCAAATATTGAAGAAGCTCTCCTAGAGAGTCATTCAAATGTGCAAAATTGCATTATTCGTACCAAAATTTGGTATTTGCCCTAACCCTCGTTGGATATTGGTCTCTTTGTTGTACGGAAGTACTGACCTGATCACCAATTATCTAACGTTGAAAATCAAAAAGGATGAATTTCGGTATACTCACCTACTACGATGAGTTTTTGTGCATACCTTGATAGCGGGGGTATGTCCTGAAGTGGGACACACTAGTATATCAGTATAAATTATCTAAACAGATCACAAGGTAATGGTACTTGAAATGTTCATGTATTTTGTTTATGTGGATAAACAATACTGGTAATCGTCTTGAACTGCTTTCCATGAATATTGCATATAGAATAATCAGATAGTGTGAAAACAATTTGATGTTGCTGATATGATCTTCTTACCGGTGATACTCACAAAAATAGAGGTGTTTAATTTTTCGTACTTTATTTGCTTTCAGAAAATATAAAAATCCAAAAATATTTCATTTGTTTGTAAATTCTTATTGTACGGATACTGGTTGTTCATGGAGGAGTTGTTACCGATAGGGGGAGACGATGTTAGAAGATGAGTTCAATTTTTTTTACGATCTTGCAGGTTCATGGTGTTTAAAAGTTTGAGTATGTATTTTGCGTTGAGAAGTGCTTAATCTGTGATACAGTTTTACTATCTCTTGAATAATAATAATTTATCAACTTGTGCTGAAAAATTCTTATGGTTTCTCGAGATGTTTGTTTTATAGTATACAGATTGTAGCTGTATGTTGCTGAGAAGTTTGGTGAAGAGGAGTTTGCTTGGATGCATGGTAGAACCTCCTTTCTATATTGCAGACAAAGTTGAAGAGTTTTGGAAGATTGTTATGCAAGGACTAAACTGGAGTTTACTCAAACGCTAACGATTTAGAAGATTCGGTGATTGGATACATTAGCTTAGGGGGAGTCTGTTGCTGACAGAAGCTATTAAAGTTGAAGCTATCCAAAGACCAACGTCAATGTTTTTCAAAGATGTTGAAGATTGAAAGAAGACTGAAGACTAAGTTATTTTATGAAGCTATTGTCAAGGGGGAGTTTGTTGGTGCATATTTGTGACAACAACTTAGATTTGGTCTTTGGATATCTTGTAATTAGTAAAATGATAAACGGTTAGCGGGTTTAGTTTTGTAATAGTGAATTAGAAGCATTTGGGCTGAACTAGACACAATATAACACATGGTAGGCGAATTGGGCCTTAAACCCATTAGCAGTCCATGTAGGAAACCCTAGCCCATGTTGCATAACCTATCTCTATATATAGGGAGGTTGTGATTAGGGTTAAGGTTGCTCAATTAGTTGTTCAGTGCTAAAAAGAATTGTTTCAGAGAGATTAGAGAAGAGTCATGAATTGATTGTAAAACAATTGTGTTTGATAATCAATAGAAGACGGTTTAAAGGAATTTGAGTTCATGTTCTTGTTATTTCTGTGAAATCTGATCTAGGGGATTCCGCACTCTAGATTGGATACACGATTCTGTCAAGATCCGTACGGACTAGGGGACCTACAGCTGGTTACACACTTAATCGAGTATTAACAATCAAGGCTCATAAGAAGACATGTTTTGAGTTGTTTAATCGGCGAAAACAAATTTAGAGTTTTTAGAACCGTTTAGATTCTTTGTGCACAGTTATTAACCCGATGGTAAATTCGGAGCTAAGTCTCTAGAGGGGTTTTCCGTGGGATATGCTAGTCCTTTGAGAAGAGTCCATCTTCCTAGCTTAAATCGGGTTATTCTAGATCAACGTGTTGGGCTAGAGATACACGTCACCTACATGGATACCTGGTGATCCTTGGTTGTTTAACTATGAGAGTTCGTGGGATTCCTTTGAACTGCCGAGTGAACCTATTGATGAGGAACTTGTGTTGTTATATCAACAACAACAATCGTCTGCTCAAGAATAAGTTCCTAGACGAATGGTGATTTCACAATCACATGTTGGCACAAACGATTCTAAAGTAGGTCCAAGCAACACACAACAAGAACCCGTAGCCGAACAAGATGTGAACAATACAGCACCCACTTTTGATCAATCAGATGATTCTGACTCTGATGGTGAGCCAACTTATGATAATGGAGGATCTAGTTCTGATGAAGGTTCAGAACAGATACAAGTTAAGTTACTCAATCTGCGGGTCAATGCAATAAGAATGGAGCATCCACAAGTAATCAAGTTGCTGAACAGAATATTACGAATCTAGAGAATGAAGTGAGCATCTCAAATGAGGTTATGCCGAGGACATTGTCATACCCCCTATCAGAGAACATTATTGGAGAGTTGTAGACTGGAGTAAAAATGAGAAATGAGACCAATAAGGATCTTAGTTGTTTTTATACTAAAGTTGCACCTATTCAAGAAGGTTGCTCATATAGATTTTATTTCACAGGTTGAGCCTAAATCACACAAAGATGCGCTTACTGAAGATAGTTGGGTGAACGCAATGCAGGAAGAGCTGCAACAGTTTGAAACACTTGGAGTCTGGAAGCTTGTTGACCTACCGCATAACCATAAGTACATCAGTACAAAGTGGGTCTTCAAGTATAAACGAGATGACAAAGGAGTAGTTGTACACAATAAAGCTCGACTCGTAGTCCAAGTTTTTCACTAGCAAGAGGGCATTGATTATACATAGGTCTATGCTCCTATCGCACGATTAGAAGTTATTTGCATTTTCCTGCCGTTTGCGTCATGGAAAGGTTTCAGGTGTACCAATTGGATGTGAAGTCCGCATTTCTATATGGAAGGGCGAAAGAGGAGGTGTATGTTGGACAGCCGCCAGGGTTTGTCAATCTGATACACAAATAAAAGGTTTACCTACTGGATAAACCACTATACGGTTTGCACCAGGTCCCAGAGCCTAGTACGAGACGCTTTCTCAACATCTTCTAGAGGACGGTTTCATCAGAGGAATAGTAGATAGTACCCTTTTTACATGGGAAACGGATGGACATCTGATTATCATACAAATCTATGTGGATGACATAATCTTTGGTTCGACTAACGATGAGTTGTGTAAAGACTTCGAAAAAGTCATGCAAAAGAAATTTGAAATGAGTTCAATGGGAGAGATGAAGTTCTTCTTGGGACTTCAGATTGATTAGTTACCTGGTGGAAGCTTCATCCATCAGACGAAGTATGTGCATGATGTATTGGAGAAATTCGATATGTCAGGAACATTACCATTGTCTACCCCATTGGCACTTAATCACGGAATTGGACTAGATGAAAAAGAAGTAAAGATTGACAAGACCTTATATCAATCAATGATTGGACCTTTAATGTACCTCACAACATCAAGGCCGGATATCATGTATCCGACATGCCTCTGTGCCCGATATCAATCAAGTCCACGACTGTCTCACATGTTGATTGTAAGGCAGATTCTTTGATATTTGAAGGGTTGTCCAAGCACCGGCTTGTGGTATCCACGAAATGATGATTTCAACCTCGTTGGATATTTTGATCCCGATTTCGGATGCTGCCGTTTAAATGCTAAATCTACAACTGTTAGTTGCCAGTTCTTTGGCACACTTAGTTAATGCAAAAAAGCAAACCACGGTCGCTCTCTCTACTTGCGAAGCAGAATACGTTTCAGCTTCTAGTTGTTATTCCCAGATCTTGTGGATACAACAACAGATGAGAAGCTATGGATTGCAGTTTCTTGATATGCCTATATATGTAGATAACGAGGCTGCTATAAACCTAAATAAAAACCCGGTTCAACACTCTAAAACTAAACATATTAAAATTCGACACCACTTTATCCGTGATTGCTAAGAGAAAAAGTTGGTTAGAATTGAAAATATCCACACTGATGAACAAAAGGAGATTTTTACACCAAAGCTTTTGATAGATCAACATTCAGATATCTTTTGAAACTTAACGGGTTGAAAAATCTGACATCAGGGGGCATTTTAGAGGAGGTTGAATTCGAGGCGGATGACGAGTTGACGTGATCCTCATCGGTTTGTCAAGTTTTTAGTTTTTAGATTTGTTTCTTTTGAAACAAAAATCCAAAAATATGTTTTTGATTTTCGGGAGAGAAATGTTGTGGAAAATACAAAAACATATAAAATTCGAAAATGTACAAAAACATAAAAAAGATAAAAAACAATTTTCGTGTAAATAGAGGAAATGATAGTACATCAGTGGACTATCACAGCATGCTAAGAAAATGTAGTGTTAAAATGTTTAAACAAGTCTCACTGATGATTTGCCAGTAGGCTTCGCATATTCAGTAGATTGTTTCTGAGATATAAACATAAAGAAAAACTTTTTTATTAGTGGCTTAACATCTCTCGGATATATGGTCTTAGTTCACTGAAATTTCATTTCAGAGATTGTCGGATTCTGAGATACTAGGTCTTTATAGATAATTGATATCTGGGGTATTATACAAGTTCTTCTAATTTTGCATCAGCAAGTGGCGTAGAACTTATAAAATACTTTTGCTTTTAAACCAGAAAACTGCACAAAATTGAAAATATCGAAAGATCAAACAATTGCAACAAAAGATTCCAAAATTGGAACACCATTTTTAAAGTCAAGCCTTCATCTCTTTGTCTATACGGTGGTACTAACCTAAGCTCTCAAGGTCTCGCACAACCCAGATACAGATATCAGTTAGATATATTCACCTATAAGATTAAATCCATGGAATCTTGATACGGGAGTATATTCTGAGGTGGGATACATTGTTAAGTCAAGTTCTAATACAGTTAATTAGCGTATCTCGGAGCAATTGAGCAATGTATAGAGGTTTAAGTGGATCAGTATACTAACAATCTAAGTGAATTTGTTTAAAACATAGAGTTTTATCAAGATCAACGGTACTAGTGATTTGCCTCTAAACTGATATGATCCTTTAACACAAACTCACAAAAATATGTCTGTAAATACGTTTATACATAGTTATTGCATTCATTTCAGAAAAAACCCAAAAAGATTTCCAGTGCGTTTTAGTATAAACTTTGGAAAAATCAAAATGATTTTATTTCTATCTTAGTTTCGACTACTGATGATGGAAAGTAGATCTTCAAAATCCAGAGATGCTGTATACTGAGGGAAATCCAAAGGACAACGAGTTGGAAGCTTATCTAACATGAGAAATATTTTGAAAAGTTCAAAAGTTCATTAATTTGAAACTTAACATTGCCTGAAAACATCAGTTTGTTCATGAAAGTGTTAAACCAAGGTCATTAACTTGGATTTAGTTAAATGAGTGGGTTGTGAAAACTGATAAAATGTCCGAAAAAGTTGAATTTTGAAAATTTGGCCTCACTTCGCACGAAATGGATCCACATCGCACGAACTAGAATACTTCGCACGAAGTGAATCACTTCGTACGAACTGAATATATGCACTATATAAAGGATCAGTTCGCACGAATTGTTCATTTCACTATTCCTATTCTCTTCGTGCGATCTGAGAGTCCTTTGTGCGATCTGAGTGATTTTGTATGATCTAAGTCGTTATACTACCAAAACTGACTATGGGGAGGTTGATTTACACACCTCTTACAATGGTTAAGGTAATAAAGCATAAGTTGAACCATAATCTCAATGATTTCGATAAACCAGACATGAAAACGTAGATCTAGGGATTTTTAGCCGGCCAAATTTAAAATTGGACATAGATCTATGATAATCGGTGTGTATAGGATCACTTAGAACTATCAATTTCATAATAACATCAAGTTTTGAAAATATTGACAAAATCAGTGTTTGGTACGATGTGAAGATCATTTCGTACGAAGTGATATTGTCACTTCACACGAAGTGAATGTTTTAAATGTTTAAATTACCACTTCGCACCAATCTACACTTCGCATGAAAAGGTGTTGATTTTGACCACTTCGCACTAAATGTTGGTATTTTGCTTGTCAAATTTTCTAAGTGTTGTTGTTACGATTTTACAGAAAAGAAATCGATATTTTAGTCGACATAATACATGTTGTGTACTTGACAGTAAGATACCGGAAATGGCTCCTTTCAGAGACATCTTGAAGTTTATGGACCGAATATCGATAAAGAAAGCGTTAACAAATCAACATAAGGCCTATAGATCTCATATTGAAAGATTTTGGAATTCTGCTAGGTTTGTTCCTTATCCATGAGCAATACATTCTGTTGTTAAAATTGGCAATCAAGAGTTCTAAGTCAAAATCATAGAAGATTTGATACAAAGGTTATTAGATTTCAAGAATAAAGATGGTGGTCCCACAGGCTACCCTGAGAGAATGGTAAAGGGGTGTTTCTATAGAATGGGATACAAAGGGCATGTTAATGAAGCGAACTTCAAAAAAGCATTTCTAGGAAGGCCTTATAAATTCTTCACATATTTTGTGATTTTTGCTCTTAGTCACAGAAAATTAGGTTTTGATGTGATACTTGATTACCAGATGTGTATGATTGCACCACTGACACTAAATCTTCCATACAACTTCACCAAAGTAATCTTTGATGAGAATGGTGTCAAATGAGGTTCTTGCAGATGATGCTAGATGATTTGTTTCCGAACTTAGAGAAAAACGAAGACGATGAGTTGAAGTTAAATCACATGGATAGTTAGACATTGATCAAGCTGAATCAATACTTGAAGCAAGATACTGAACCGGTAGCAAAGAAGTTCTTTTGATCTATACATGATAAAGATTATGTTGCCTACCGCCAAAGCCTAAATGGAGAAAAGATACAAGCAATTCCTAGAATGATGAAGAAGAACATTTATCTGGTTTTATTTCATGGAGGAGTAGTCGGTTTGAAAAAGAGGAGAAGAAAGAGAAATGATCAACTCCCAAGAAGAAGCCTACTTAGACACGTAAACGTGCAACTACACAAACACTGCTCATAGATGAACCATTCTGAAGAGGAGGTACCAGTGAATAACCTGTGAATAAGCCTGCTGATGAGAATGTGAATGTACTAATGAAGTATTCTCTGCAACGTCTGATAATGAAAGAGGTGATGTGAATGTTGTTAATCTGAATACTGAAATAGAGAAAGAAGCATTCGAAGGAGATAACAAAGAAAGCTCTGACGATAGTATTGGTCTTGAGAAAGCAGCAGAAAAAGAAAGAGCAGAATTGAGAAAACAACAACGTAAACAAAAGGAGATTGGAGATGATGATGTTACATATGTTCCTACTGATCCAGAAGAAACATCTAAAAGGCCTATAAAGAAAGCTAAACATGTTAAAAGCAAGCCTTCAGATATTTAGGAAATGACAACAGGGCAGCAAAGAAAGCTCGTCAAAAGTTTATGAGAGCCAGGAAGACACTTGAAGTTGAAGCTACTACTAGAAATGTTGAATCTATACAACCACCACCACTACCACATGTTAATCCATCATCACCACATCATGTTACACCACCACGTCCCACTTTACCCCAGATGCAACCTACACCTCCTATACAACAATCTACTCCACAATTTGCTCGGAGACGTCAATCTTTTCCAACTGAAAATTTTGGTGAAATTCCTTTCACTATCTTTGAAGAAGGATTAGATGGAGATTTCTTTAACGATACAAAGATTGCTGAATTGGAATGCAGAATCAAATATCTTGAAGATGATAGAAAGAATTTGGAAGCTGTTTTAGCAAGTTTTCCATCAGAGAATGAAAGATACGAAGGTTGGTTGAAGAATATGAAGCTGAGAGATTGAGGAAAGATAGAAAGTTTGATATATTTCAAAAAGTATTGTCGAAGAAGCTGGGAATTAATTTTGATGCTGAATTGATTTAATAGAGATAAAAGAAACAAAGGAAAGAGCTGCGGAACGAGCGCGTAAAGCAGAAGCTGAAGCTGCAGTTATGGGAAAAGGAAATGAAAGTTAGATGAGATTCCTATGATTATTCCCACTGAGCTAGAATCTGAAGTTGAACTGTTAGTAAATTTCATGCTAGTTGGTGAACCTGTTGATGTGACTGGGATTTCTTTGAAGTAGAAATACTTAGGTAAGAAAGAGTTGGATGCTAAGATCGACGAGGAAGTTGATGATTATGATGAAGATGATGTAGATATCGTTGGAAATAACAAGAAAGATGACGATTACAAGGGTGATGATGATGACAACACCCAGGTGGTACAGGTTTGAAAGTTGTGGATGTTAAACTAAATGAATCATTTGACTATGATGCATATTTGAACGATTTAGTTAATCAAGAAGATGAATCACAAAGACAGGGGGAGACGAAGCTATACCTATATCCAAGAAAGATGACGATTACAAGGGTGATGATGATGACAACACCCAGGTGGTACAGGTTTGAAAGTTGTGGATGTTAAACTAAATGAATCATTTGATTATGATGCATATTTGAACGATTTAGTTAATCAAGAAGATGAATCACAAAGACAGGGGGAGACGAAGCTACACCTATATCGGTTGTTTCTGATTTACCGAAACCCCGAGTCTTCTATATTCAACACGGTATTGAAGAAGGTGAATTTGTGCATAATTACACAAAAGAAGAGATTGTTGTAATGTTAGGAGTTGATGAAGAAAAGTTTGAATTGATTTCGAGGAGGAGTTGAACAATGTTAGTACTGCTCAGTCTGAAGAATATGTGTATAAATATGTAGTAGATGCAGATACATATGATAGGGTTGTCGTGGAGGATGATTTCGATGATGAGACACTCAAATATTATGGAGAGAATACGGATGACTTCCCAACCTTTGAAGAAATGTTTGTAGAAGAGACAATTGAGTTACTGAAACGTCGAGTTGAAGAAACTGTAAAAGATGGTAGTATTCCGAAACGTTTATCAAAAGAAGAAATAGCTGAAGTAAAGAAGTCATGGTTCAAAGAGCTACCGAAAAACGTAAATTTCGAAGACCATGGGCTTTCTTCACACACGATCAGGATAAATCATTGGGTGATATTCTTAGTTCGAGTTGGATTCCACAGTTAAACGTATATGCAATTAAAAGGGAATTTGGAGTTCAATATTTCAGATATTTGAGTGACATAAAGACATTACCATGGTGGGATGTTGAAGAGTTGGTACAAACAAATTCGATAAACTATTTGATGAAATTCCACGATCAGAGGCTCTGGAAGTTGATTAAGTATGAAGGTGCACATGGTTTAGATCACTAGAAACCGCACATACCAAAGAAGATAATAAAGATAAATCCAGTTACTAAAAAAAAGGATGTGACGTTGATTGTTAAGCAGCCACGAGCGATGAAGAATATGCCTTTGATGAAGATCGAAATTTTTTATATGAATTATTCAAGTGGTGGCAGTATGATATTGAAACAGGAGAATTGGTGATTGTGCTTAAAGTTGAAGGCTTGTGAAGGATGATTCGAATACAAGACCTAATGTGGCTAGTGAACTGTTCTGAGAAGGATATTGAGTGTTTGTTCTATAACAAGATTTGTTACGAGGCACGAGAAAAGACTCAAGCGATGCAATACCAAGGTGTGATTAATGTTTGCTATGCACACGGTATTAATTCAAGTAATATGTGGAGATCTTAATGGAGAGAGCTGGAACGCAAAGAGTTTATGAAGCAGATATGAAAAGAAGAAAGAATTGATGTTGTTACGCAGAAAGCTTCAATTAAAAGGTTCAGTTCTTGAAGTGGGCGCCTCTGACTGACCAAACACCAATTCCATCAGAGGAGCGAAGGAAACCAAGGAAGAATTTTTTTGGACATTAAATTTAATCTTCTGAAGTGTTTTTAAAGAATGACCAAGACACGATAATATCCAAGGGGGAGTTTGTTGATGCAGAATGTCTATAGCCTACGTCTTAGGGTCATGTCGAGTCATGTGTAACAGGGCTTCAATGTTAGAGTTTGATTTTGTATTTTTATAGCCACTTCACACGAAATGTTGTCACTTCGTACGAAGTAGAGACCCAACTCGCGTGAAGTGGGGATGTCTATATATTGGAGAGTTGTGGTCTTGAGTCTATAACAGTTTGCTGACCGGTACGGCGAAGTCCTGCCCAATTTGTTTCAGGATTTTACACGTTTATGACATTAATGAAACAGTGAACTTTGTAATATTGATATCGTGGCTTGTTATAAAATGAATTCCGCACACTTTGTAACTAGTTAATCATAGTAGGTAATGTGCTTATTGAATAAGAAGATCCTATAGTAACATTTCTGAATTCAGTTTATAGTATTGATATATCTATTTTCTCAGCATATATATTGATGGCTATTGGAAAAAAATTGAAGTTTGAAGTTGGGACCAGCCTGGATCTTTGGAAAGTTCAGTGTCATATTGTTGGTTGTAGGGACCAACTTGAAGTTAACTTCTGTTGTTTTCTTTATTTTCGTGTGATTGTTTTTTCAAATTTATGATTTAATTTCAATAAATAAGTTACTGTTGTTAAGTTTTAAAAATAGTTGGTATTTCTTTTGCAGATATGGATCCAAATAACAAATCTCCTTCTTTGTTAAAGTTTATTGCGGAAGACGATTGTATATTATTGGTATGTTTTTTTTTACTTTTCTATTTACTAACATAACTTATTGCTACTTATATGTGTTTTGTTTTGATTGATAGTAACTATCATATGATATTGCTACATTATTGTGGAGAGAACAACTGCCATATTATGAATATGTTAAAAATTTGATGGTGACAAATCATGGGTGGTACGAGCTAGAACAAATGTGTTGGGCCCTGTATTTGGTGTGGCTTCTTCACTAAAGTTGTTAGGAATTGTGGTTTGAAAAAAATGATTATATTGAGTTCAAGGATATTAGGTCATCAACATTTTATCTTTCAATCTTTAAAGAATGTGTTTTCGAGAACTTTTTTATCTTTAAAATTATAGCCGATGATGATATAATTGTAAGTACTTGGATATGATATAATTAGTTTTTTTAAAAACCTCTTTTCTTGTGTATGGTTTGTTTATTTCAATTTGTAACTGCTTTACAGTTCATGGCGGACAAATTCTGGAGAGAATTTTACCGCAAGACTTTAAAGGTGGATTAGCAACTCTGTATGTGGGAGATAGGTTTTGGAATGTCAAGATAGAGGGATGGTCTCACTGATGGATGGTCTAAGTTGATTGAGGATTTCTCATTAGATACCCGGTCTAATTTTGTATTTACAATGGTTGGATATAAAACTTTTGAGCTGTCTGCTTTTAATCATGAAACTGGTACTAAAATTTATTTCAAGAAGGTTGAAGTTGTTGTTTTGGATGATTCTATTTATGGAGATAAAGGAATTGATGCACTCATTGCCGTTAGTGTTATACAGCTTACTATTAATTATTTTTTAATTCGAGCTTATTAGTTGAAGCTTAAGTGTAACATGTGTCACACCCCGACCCGCAGCGGAATAAGAGTCGGGGCATAATTGGGTTATCACCAAAGCTCATGATGTTTACTAAAATGTTTCATATTTATTAAATTCAAATTACAACTTCAATATTTCAAACAAGTCCATACAATTACAAGGAAAAAGTAACTAAATAAACAATCTAAAGCCTAAACTGATTTATTCTTCTAGGCCGTCCTATATGTTTCTTGCTGCAACTGGATCACCTGTATCATGTGTAAAAATGGGTGTTTTTGGGTCAACAAAAGTTGGCGAGTGAACCTTGTTAGAAAACATTTATTATTGATTCCTTGTTGTATTTAATATGGAAAAATTGTGCAATAATCATATGTGAGCAAACGTAAATAAACATATAATAACAAACCACCTTGCATGAGTATATGACATGAATGATAATGTATATGCTGGCAACGTCACGTTCCGCTCATAGGTAATGGGGAACGGACGGCCTATGATGATGTATGTGCGATCAAGGCTCAATCAAACGGAGCCGATCGTATGTTGGCAACGCCACGTTCCGCTCATAGGTAATGGGGAACGGTTCCGCTCATAGGTAATGGGGAACAGACGAGCCTATGATGATGTATGTACTGAAAATGATAAATTAAATCTAAACATTAACCACACAAACAATTGATACATATTGGATACACATTTGATCATGGATATGATGGATGCACAAGTGTTTAAATGTAATAAATAATAAGACACATGATACACCCCAAAATGTGATTAAAACGGGGAATTTGTAGAGATTCACTCACATTGGATGCGTTCGTTTGATGATGTTGAATGCGCACGAGTTTAGAGGGTTGATCGACGAGGAATAACTAACCTAAATAATAACGAAAAGGTACGGTAAATAAGTGGATTTATTAACAATTTTAATAGGGTTTTTAGATTTATTTTTGTGAGTTTAAGGTCATTTTCTAACTTTAAAAATATTATTTTTAAGTATTTTTAACTGATTTTTAAATTAAATAAATAAATAAAAATATAAAAAAAATGTTGACTTTTAGGGTTGGCCGTTGACCGTTGACCGTTGACTTTGACTGTTGACCGGTTCGGACTTTGTGTTTGTTTGCGCTGAGTGAGGTTCGAACTTGTGACCTCCCGTACGCGTGCACGCAGCTCTACCAACTGAGCTACGTGTCTAACCAGAAATATTCTATGTTTTAATTATATATATATACTAATTAAATGTTTAATTTATTCGGTTTATATTAAAAGAATTTAAATGGTTGAACCGGTTTGCAGGGAGCCGGATCGAACTCGGTTCCTTCGGTTTGTAAGCGCACAGCCCAACCAGTTGGGCTGTGTGACTTATCTGTTAAACTTACAGTTTTTATTAATCTTAAAAACATCCTGGGTCCTACTCTGATTCAGTAACAAAAAAATTGGTTTTAATTCGGAAAGCCGGTGCGTTTGTAAGATTCGAACTCGTGACGTGCGCTATGTGTTTGCACACAGTCCACCGCTGGAGTGTGTATCTAACCCGGTTTAATATCTTGTTTTAATTAAATTTATACATAAGGTTCGACTTCATCTTCTTCGTTCAAAGACACAGACAACCGATGTTCGACAGTTCTTGTTTAATTCGATTAACGAACATATAAATGATTAAAATGTAATGGATAAAGAAGGTTTTGGAAATGAATGTACCGGAAAGATGTTTTTCTCAGAACTCCGGCAAAGTCGTCGGCTCTGTTTTATGAATTCCGTCTGAGCGGACCAATTAACAGTTTTGATTAACTAATTGTAAAATTAAATGACTAAACAAGAATTATCAGAGAGTTTAGATGTTTGTACCGATTCACAGCGTGATTTCGGAATTTTCAGAGATTTTCCGACGGGTGCAGATTATCCGGTATCGTCGTCTGGGACCGATTCTGGTTGAAGGATTTGAGTTAGTATAAGTCTAACAATAGATAGAAGATGAAAGAATTGAGAAATTTACCGATTCGATGAATGTCACGGTTTTCCGGCGAAAGTCCGGGGATATCAGATAACGTTTCCGACGAACAGAAATTAGAGCGAAAGTGAAATTGAAGGTTCTGTGAGTATTTCCGAATTAGGAGACGATGATATTGTTAGTGCAAAACAGGAGGAATATGATTTCTGTTTTCAACTCCCAAAATCATATGAATCGAGACTATTGATGACCGAATTGATTAAGAACGTGGGCAACAATTGATTTATCTGTTATAATCAGTAATTAGCGATCACTCAACAGTCTGGTTAGTTGAAAGCCGATGAGCGGTTTCAGTTTTGGCGCAAACAGATGAGTTCACGGGTAGAAGTTAAGTTTTATTTGTTTCATTGATTACACATAAGAACCAAGTGGCGGAGTGGTTAAGTTGTGTGCTGGTTGTGTCTTCCGGGTGACCCGGGTTCGAAACCCGGCAGCCTATTTTCTTTTTTATTTACTTTATTTTTACTTTTTAACAATTTTAGTTTCCATAATCTAAAATGTTTATTAATTATGTATTGTTTAAAATTAAAATGAGCATTAAATAAGCAATGAAAATTTGAAACTGACTATTCGATTAATAAACGAAGCGGGTTTTGAAAACCCGTTTTTCGACGGATGTTACAACATGGTTGCTACTGTAAATTTTATTTTTTGTAGTCTTAACACAAGGAGAAGCTGAAGACTGATGAAAGAGATGTTGAGGAAGTGTTGTTAGGGATAGTGTTGGTGACTATATGCAACTTTCAGATTTTGAGTCTATCTTTAATGTATATACCTATGGTTATAATATAAATTAACAAACCTTAACATTCAATCTTTGTTGTATACTTACATTTTTATCCTTCTATTGTTATTTTGTAGGATATAGATTACTCCAAATTTGATCAACATATAGGAGCTCTAATTGAAATTGGGAAATGTTAAAAACAGGGTAACTTTATAAGTTCAAATTGTTAGCAGATTTTATTATGTTGATAATTATTAGTACATTATTAAATCATGCTACTATTTTGTTTTATGTAGTTCAAAGATGATTGGAATACAAAAACTGATGTTTTTACTGAGTCTCCGTCTCTACCTCTCAGTTCAAAGATGAGATGGATCTTGATAATTTCTTGATACCGAAGAAAACAAATTCATGTATATAAAGTGGCTTAACTATTATATGAGGCTTTTAGTTACTTAATTCAATAGTAATATGTTAATTTTTGAAGTAAGAACATCATTTAATTTTTGTTTCCAATATTAATGTATGTTTATGTATATTTGTTGTGTCTTTTATACGAGATGTTGTATTAGTTACACTTGTTTTTTATTTTTTTATTTTGTTGAAGGTCAGAAGCATGTCTTTAGTGGAGAAGACATCCAAAAGTAGTTCTACAGTGGATCTTCGTAATTTAGTGGTACCTAAGAGAAAAATCAAGGTAATGTGTAATATATTATTTAAATTTTATTTAAACCATTCATTTATTATATCAAATTAGTGTATTTATTTGAACATGTTTATGTATTTGACTATCTTTCCTTAAACTTTTTAGGGCAAGCCGAAGTGTAATGTTGTGAGGTCGGTGACGGACAATTCTCATATATCTTACCGAACACTCCTAAGGTTCTGAAAATTAATGATTTTTGGTCACTAAGATCATCAGGCCTACTGAAAACAGACCTGTAATGCAGTTATATTAAATTAAGCTGTAATTATTTAGACAATATCATGTATTGTTTTGTTGTACAATATTTATTATTAGACTTTATACATTGAGGTTAAATTATCTTTCTGTGTAATTATGATACTTATTGTATATCATTGAATTCTTTAGGCTAAACCAAAGCGTAAAGCTGCCAGATCCTTGACATACACGTCTGATGTTGTTGGCTGTACATGTTATACATTCAAAAAGGTGAAAGCCGATGCAATCTTGGAGTTCACCAAAACGGCTGAAAGGAGACTGGTAAACTTTATATTATATTTTATTATTTAATATTTTTTATTTTAAGAAACATATATTATTAATGAATCAGATAATTAATCTACTTTTTTCTTCTTAGCGTTTACCAGCGATGTTTCAAGTGATCTCTCTCTTTCTGTTCATAACCTGCATGATGTTAGAGTTCAGTACCTAAAAGGTGAATTAACAACTTGAGTACAAAAGCCGAGAAGTCCAGAAATGGTTATAGGTATGGTTTTACCAAGTGGCCTGCTTACTTGAAATCAAATCACATCTAGTTCGGTGCCACTCTTTTCTTTACGTACGTCAAGTCTTCTCAGCGTTTGATGTTGACTATAGTCGTACAAAAGATCACAAAGAAAAGAGGTCGTGTGTGAATGATGGTTAATGTGTTTTTGTTAGTTGGTTTAGCATGAACAGTAAGGTATTTTGGTTTGTTAGCTTTGACCCTTGGGGTAGTACTAATGGTTGGTTAGACAAATTTTGGTTTGTTGTTGTAGTTATACTTGCATCACTTAATTGAATGTCTTTTAAGTAAAAGTTGGAGTTAAAGTTTAATAATTATGTCTGCATTAATTAGATTACCAATATTACTTTTCAAGTGTAATTGAATGTCTTTTAAAAGGATAATAAACATT